>NQII01001426.1:90827-301101 GCA_002778355.1 Clitarchus hookeri
GGGGGGGGGGGCTAAACGATATTAGGCAGGTGTACCAGTTTTTTTGGCTCTTCAGTGTATATTTTAAATGCAACAATGCACTGTCTTTCCTGAACCTTATTTATGCTACTTTCCAGTAGTATAACATATTCACGGTTTCTTCAAACTTTTTAAATCAAACCTTTATAAAAACACACCATGTACGGCGTGTTTGGTTGTTTCCTAAACATGTCAGGTATCACAAGCGTTTTATACTTGTATTAACACAAAAGTACCACACATTTCGTTAAATTGATTTTTTTACTTATGTTTTATCTATAAATCACAATATTTCATTTATCACTTACATGAATAAAGACAGAGCGAAAATAGGTGTGTTGGTAATGTCTAGTAAGAAATAGTTCTTGTGCATAATATTATTACACTGAGTGCGCACGAATGCTGCGCGTTGGCCCCCTGGTGTAATTTCCTCAGCTTTGTTTGCATGAGGCGGAAGAATATTCTGGAAGTAGAACTTAGACACGGCTTCAGAAAAGTTGGAAGAAACCATGAATGGACTATGTAATGAATTTACTATGTATACTACGTACTACCACAAATAGTATAGTATACTTGTACTACGGCTGGCAATATCGAGGCGTGTGCAAACGAGGAGGCAGACGTGCAACAACCAGCCATTGGAAAGGGAACGGCGGGGATCCACCCGGTTACAAGCTCTGCCTTGATCACTATGATTACCCCACCCTACGCCCCCTCTGCCCTTCCCCCTTCGTGATTACCCACTAGGGGGCGCCCTGGTAACGCGAACATTCCAGTATTAGCTCCTTCTTATCGCGATGGACCGCCAAGGACGATGGATATTATCGAAGGGTTGGGCGGGGAAGGGGGGACTGTGGTCGTATATCAAGCACTGCCGAAATGATACTGCAATCTGGATTCCTGCCTCGAGTATCAGTCCGTGGACAAGGGTACAGTCTGTGCTCGTGTGAACGATAAAAGACTATGTATAGCGAACATACAGTGTCCTGACATCCGCGGCTTCTGCGTAATTAACGTTGTAACCATTAGGGAGAAACAACCTAAATGTGGTTTCATTCGATAAACACACATTTTTGAAGTGAATACACGTCTTTGAAATCAGACTGACTCTTGATGTACTTGGACGGGAACGACGATGTAACGTTGATCAATTCCGACACTATAACATCATAACTATTCAATTACACTGTTTAAATAAACGTGGTCTCATTCGGTCGGGTATAAGTCTACGAGGTGAGAATGACCTTGAGATTCGGAGCCGCGCATGCGCTAGGCGTGGGTGGGGCCCCGCGGCGACTGACGACAATTTTGGGTGTGGGCGGAAATTTCCGGGAAGTATATTTCGCGACTCCGATTTGCTAGCATGCTGATTTCTATTCCGAACAAAAGATCTTGTCTAGATATCTCGATTTCTTATAAGCTATAAAAGCCAAGTATCGTTTCGTTACATTAATTTCTTCCCAACATCCAAAATAAAATATTATGCGCTATCTCAGACGTATTTACGTAAACCCGATGGCCGTATCCCCAACACAGCCACGCCCCGATTTTTCGTGGTACTCAAAGACGTTTTTAGATAACGGTTTTCATATTGATCTATCATAATTTCACTTCTACAAACGACACACATATTCATGGATTACTCCGTAATCAAAGTCGGAAGCTCGTGTTCCGAATGCAACGTGCGCCGTAGCGACCTCAGTTACGGAGTTTTTTGTGTACATGTACCTATAGATGTGTGTCTTATGTTACTAGGAGGAGGTTTCTTGTACCGGGATATGACCTTCCAAGAAGGTAATTAAGTATTTTTCGCAGTAGTTTGAGCGACACTCCCCGATGGTGATATAACCAGAAACATAATTCATACACTTATTTTAAATAAAATACACAGTATCGCAGTTTTATCTCCTTCCTCGCCTCTAATGAATTACGGGTAGGCCTAACGGTTGTTACAACGATACCACATTTAGCACACAAATTAAGATGGACCATATCATACACACACTGACCTTTTCAGGCTAGTCGCAATTTATGACGCATGGTAATGCAGAGAGAATAGAGAGGATATCCCTTAAGAGAGCTACCCACCAAGCCTGGATCCACAGAGTTTAAATGGGGAATCAATGTTGAAGAACTTCTTTCTCAACACATCTATTTTAAAGTTAACTGTTACAAGCAAAAGTTATTCTATGGTACGTTTCTTAAGAAATACTGTAACATTAATTAAACTTGCAAATTTCATGTAGGTTTACTGTTTTTTTCTCTAAAATTTTACATTAAAATGCAGACTTGAGAAAAACATGAATAAATAAAATGTTTTGAAATATTTGTCTACGTAGCAATTCTCTCTGAGGAAGAATTTCTTTTCTGCAGTCTCGGTAGGCAAAGCCCGAAGTTCTCAGGCCTCGTGGACTAAGGGTTGTGTGCATCACGCCGCGTGTTGGAAGCAAACCGCCACATGTCATCGGACACACACGTGTTACCGTTTGAAGCAGGAGAGTCAACAAGAACTAGGCCTAAATCAGGGATGGATCCAAATCAGGAATTTGGAAAGGGGGACAGGGGGCTAATAGCTCTTGCCTTAAAACCTATTTGTTACGTGTCGCTGGTCTGCGCCGCTGACCTTGGCCCGTCTCACGCGGGCGGGTGGAAGAGAAGGACAGAGTAGTGATGATAACGGGGCGGCAAGTCAATGGAATGTTTTGACTGACAAACGAGCCATAATCCTACCAGCGTTTTGAGTTATGAAGACATTCTGCCACGGCAACCCTTTGGTGGCCCGCCACTCCTGAGCTTCGGCCGATAGGATTTTTGCGTTGATCTGAAGAATGCTCTGGATTAATGACCTCGTTTCTCTCAGTGTGACTCGGGGAGCGTTGAACCTTCCAGATGGCCAGGGCGACTGATATAAAAGTGTGACAGGCCTCCGAGCTGAGAGTAGTTGTTGAATGGATGAGTGGCTGAGTTCCGAGCTATAGAAGACGAGCAGCGAGAGAAGTGGCCAGCAGGAAGGGAATTCGGTGACTGCGAGTATCAAGCAGTGAAGAGTGCGGCTGGAGGCTGACCTATTGGACTAAATGCGTGAGTGAAAAACGTTACAAATTATAACAACAGATAGACTGAATATGTGCTAATGATGAGTATGAAATAATTGATAATAACTAACTAGAGACATAAATAAGGACGTTTAATAGAGTTGAAATATACATTAAATATAACGCTCACTGAGAAATAAAAAGAGTAAGAGTGGATATAGACAATTTAATACTGTATATAATAGCTACGTGAATAATTTATAAATTAAATTTAGTTTTTTTAAAATATTAAGATCTCCACCCCTCACGAACTCAGATACGCCCATCAGGCTTCCATAAAACACTATGAAGAGGGCCTCGCGTGTACATACACTACAACACCCTAATGGTCATTATCACGTTTCTATTAAAACTTTCGAACAGGCATATAATGTATTATATCGCGATTTTGTAGGAACGTTAAATAGAGCACAATAATTACTTTACTGTATTCAGCGATTCTATCTGTAGTACTTCCCCGAATTTATCAAGAGCAATACTAGCTGACTGTCGTAAATTAGAAGATCAGATAAGATTATTCTAGTGGAAATATAATCAATTAATTCGCCAGAAAATTACACATATAATTGTTTTATATTGAAAATAAAAGATAATACATTAAAAGATGTCGTGGTCGTGACCGCACGCACCTCCTTCTCGACGCGACTCGTGGTGCGAAGAACCTTCTGGGCCAGGCCAACTGAGCTATATAAGCCGCGGAGTACCTCTGTGTAGAGAGCTTGGAGCCTTGTACGTCAGCTGTGCGGTACCACCGGAACGACGGGCGGTGACGCAGTGACCAGCAAGTGCAGTCTGCGAGCATCGGAAGGAGAGAGAGACTGTCTGGCTGGACTGTGGGGAAGTGGACTGGACGTGAGAGTGGAAGGTGTCTGGAATTATATTAACATATGGCATTAGACATTTCGATTGTATATGTTTCCTTTTACACATTAACACATTTGATTATAATTTATTTCCTGTAATTTTATAGCGTGTGTCCAATAGACTATAAAGACCAAATGATGCTGGCGCTAAAGTAATGAAGAAACAAACCACTCTCTACAAAACGAATCCAGATTTAAATGCATTATTACAAAGGCGGGAATAGTAAATATGTGATTATTTATTTTTCCTTTAATGCACTAGGCTAATTAGAGATTCCAATTAATTGAGTAAGGGGTTCGGAGGGCACATATTAAACGAATTGTAGTGGACTGGAATTTTTTAGAGTGGCGATAGAAACTAGTGAGGACGTGCAGCTCCAATACAGTCGGCCATAATGGAATCCACAGTCATTCTCATACGAGGTTTTCATCCCTGACATCACTTCGTTTCGGTAACAACTTAGTGTACTTACTTGATCGTCGTTTGTGCCGTTTATTTATTTTTTTCATCGCACTTACTGTTGTTAAAAAGAATCTAATCTTACAGGCACTGCATCATCCTCAACTTCATCCTTACACAGTTCGTATTGTTGGTCTTTATTCTTTATTGGTTGTTTGACATTTTCTCTTATAAATTCAACATATTCACAGACGCAAATCAATAGCTTTCATGGATAATTTACGCGTAATCAATAGTAAGCATAGCCAACCGTTTATTCAACTACAGTCAGTGTCAACTTTTACAAAGTAATTAGATTGGAATTAAATAATATGTGTTAAGGTAAATAAGTAGTTAATAGTTGTAAATAATATCTGTATGATTTTCTATGACACTGTAAATATTTTAAGAAATTAAAAAAAAAAGCTTGTTTTATTTAATAGACCTCCATCCCTCACGAACTCGGATATACCGCAGACGACTTGTAACGATACATAATGTACAAAATAGGTACAAAATTACAACGTATGGTGTGAGGACAAGCATGTATTTAATCATCTGTTTTGGAATTCTGCATAACAGAAGTTTGAGCCTTTCATTTCATTTCTGTTCGGGCAAATCTATTCAAAATATTAGTTAGAGTAGGTTTTGTCTCGCCCCCATTCAGACTTCGCAAATGAGAGGCAAGTTCTGGCTACTATAGGGGAGTCGCGTGAAGAATAGATTCTTTTCGTATATAAAATGCAAACTGTAGGATATAATATGACGCAGTTAACGTATGCGGCACATTTTCGTGATAATGTATGTCTTCATCAGTAATTACTCGAGACTGCGTTTTTTGATCATTCCAATAAAACCCGTTGGTCTCATTTGTGATTCGTAAATGATGCGTTTATATAAAAACATAGCATGATTTTTAAATACATGGCAGCTACATATACCTTTTAAACCGTTTATCTCTTTTGCATCACAATAGTAAGCAAAAATTAATTCATTTGGGTTTGTAAATGTTCAATTTTCCTACCAAGTTTTTCGGTAATGTTTTCATAGAACACAACTTTCGCAAAAAATCACAACTTCTTTTTAACATTAACATGATTTTTTCTAAAGTTTTGAACATAGTGCTTATTCTGATCTCCAATTTTTTCGAGTCCATTCTGTAATGTGTTGTTACACTTGTTATCTCCAAAAAAACCACGTCTACATATAAATGGTGAAAGTTGATATCATTCAATTTTGCGATAGCAACTGTAGTTTCGTTAAAAATATCCATAATTTTTAATAAATTTGTCAGGTCACTTACCGCCATTCTTCACGGCAGAGAAAATCACACTCATTATCTAGGCAATACCAAACCTCCTCATAAAAGTCATCCGTACAATACTTACACTGGGCAGTTTCAGTATAGAAGGGACACACACTCATCGCCTCAATTTGTGTACCTTGGGCGAGCGCTGTTCATCTTTGTTAGAATGAGATCAAATGTGAAGAGAAATATACCAGTATCTTCTATTTAAAACATAATATGTTTTATTACTGTCGATGTATCGTGTGTCACCCTTATATTTGCTTGGTGTCTAGTTTTTGGATGCTTCCTTGCATCGTCGCTAATAAAATCGCGTAGTAATTATTTCTGTTGTCGCTGCTAAAGTCATTTCATTGGCGGTCTTTGTTGCATCATGTAAAATAAACTACAAATGTTAAAAATTGTGAAGAGATTTTCCAGTATTATCACAAGAATAGCCACTTTTCGCGTCACTTTTATCTGAGCTTGATTCATTCCTGTACGAGTTCTTTGCAGCCTTGTATGTGTGTCTTTTTTTTTTTTTTTTTTTTTTCGATTTATTGGCAACGTAATCTTCATAAGCACCACTGCATTTGCACTAGTCTCATTCTTTCCTTTGATCCACACATCATAATTAAAACATTTTCTGAAACGTACACATCTTTATGAAAAGAGGTTAATAATGGCTCGTCGCATAAATGCATTCACATTCCTTGGGAAATATTATTTTGATTCTCGCACAGAGACGTTTTTCGACTTGGCGTATTAACATTTTCATTTGCATGGCATATCATTAGCCTGACTAGCAAGCTATTCCCACTCTATGTCCATGTTTTCATCACACCATCATAAATACAGAGTAGTTAATTTCGAACATCTTTTGCAGTAACAGCAGTAAGAGGATTTGTATTCCAGCACACGGATTTAGGATGCAGAAGCAGCAACCAACCCTCCATTTTGAATTTATGTTGCTCGGATTATGTCAATACGATTTGGGGTTTGTGGTCGACCATTCTGAATTTCAGAGATGCTATACGTGTATCTTCAACGTGAGCTACTATAATTACGTTTTTCAGTAGTCCTGCCCTATCAATATTGTTGAAAGCCGGCTATTTTGAATTCCACCGACGTTGTTGTCGTTTATTCAATGGGAGCGACTGTCTTCGTGTGTTGCGTTGTCCGTGTCTCTCATCCATTTTGCCTTTCTTCGGTATTATTTCTCCGCCATACTACATGCCTGGAGGTCCTCTTGAAGGTCGTTGACGGTAACCTTTCCATCGACATTAAACTTCAAAAATTAAAAATCAACTGATATTATGCGAAAAGAAATCTTTTAAAGAACGTGGTTACATGATTCATGTTAATCACTTTTTGTGAACAAACGTAATAAGAAGGAACGGCCACAAATCTCTAAACAGAAGCAAACCCTGTATCACAGTTTAACTGAACGGGGCGATTATGTAGGGAGATATTTTTTAGTTTCGTATACCTACTTTCTAGGGTAATGTACGTACAGAAAATAAATTGGAAGCAGAGATTCACTACGAACATATCGTGACGTAAGAAACCGCAGCGAAACGGGCGGAAAAAAATATTGCCTTCAAGATAAAACAGAAATGCGGTTCTACTGGGGTGGTGGAGAGGGAGAATATGGATTTGTGTCTCGGACGAGGGAGTGAGAGGGTTTGATATAGCAATGCAGGGGTTCGATTTCGTGAGGGAAAAAGGGGGCGGGGGGAGGGAACGAATTTTAACTTTAAATAACTGTTCGGCCGCGATGCACGACCCAGATGACGGGAGGCAAAACAAAGCAGTGTCTTGACCTTCTCCACTCGCCGATAGAAGAGCGGCGGGGGTT
The DNA here is from genome assembly GCA_002778355.1 of Clitarchus hookeri. Lineage (NCBI taxonomy): Eukaryota > Metazoa > Arthropoda > Insecta > Phasmatodea > Phasmatidae > Clitarchus > Clitarchus hookeri. The sequence continues at coordinate 98,386 of NQII01001426.1, forward strand.
TCGGACGGGAGAGAGAGGGCTCTTGACCCACATGCCCGCCGCGCTGTGCCCGCCTGGTATCGACAAGACACGCTGCTGCTTGCTCGATGAGATATGCGAACAGTCGCCGGTGACTTGCTGCCGTGTCTGGCCCTCGCTGTGACGGAGGACGCCGTCTTCACTAGCGCTGCGACGAGTGACGCCTGGCGCTGCACTACCCCTGCACATGCCCGCCGCGCTGTGCCCGCCTGGTATCGACAAGACACGCTGCTGCTTGCTCGATGAGATATGCGAACAGTCGCCGGTGACTTGCTGCCGTGTCTGGCCCTCGCTGTGACGGAGGACGCCGTCTTCACTAGCGCTGCGACGAGTGACGCCTGGCGCTGCACTACCCCTGCACATGCCCGCCGCGCTGTGCCCGCCTGGTATCGACAAGACACGCTGCTGCTTGCTCGATGAGATATGCGAACAGTCGCCGGTGACTTGCTGCCGTGTCTGGCCCTCGCTGTGACGGAGGACGCCGTCTTCACTAGCGCTGCGACGAGTGACGCCTGGCGCTGCACTACCCCTGCACATGCCCGCCGCGCTGTGCCCGCCTGGTATCGACAAGACACGCTGCTGCTTGCTCGATGAGATATGCGAACAGTCGCCGGTGACTTGCTGCCGTGTCTGGCCCTCGCTGTGACGGAGGACGCCGTCTTCACTAGCGCTGCGACGAGTGACGCCTGGCGCTGCACTACCCCTGCACATGCCCGCCGCGCTGTGCCCGCCTGGTATCGACAAGACACACTGCTGCTTGCTCGATGAGATATGCGAACAGTCGCCGGTGACTTGCTGCCGTGTCTGGCCCTCGCTGTGACGGAGGACGCCGTCTTCACTAGCGCTGCGACGAGTGACGCCTGGCGCTGCACTACCCCTGCACATGCCCGCCGCGCTGTGCCCGCCTGGTATCGACAAGACACGCTGCTGCTTGCTCGATGAGATATGCGAACAGTCGCCGGTGACTTGCTGCCGTGTCTGGCCCTCGCTGTGACGGAGGACGTCGCCTTCACTAGCGCTGCGACGAGTGACGCCTGGCGCTGCACTACCCCTGCACATGCCGCAGAGTGCTCGTGCGAACTACGCAGTCGCCACTTCCAACATTGCACTGCTCTCCTGCAAATTGCATTACAATAACAATACTTGTATAGGGTGTGAGGTTAGAACACTATTTAGGCCTATATAAATACGTAGGTGTTTTGAGGTATTTGCACAATTCCTCTAACCTAGTCTTAATGCGACTAAAATACATCTTAATTTGTGGATGTGTTATATTTTTATAAAAAGGCGTGTCTTTTGAAAATTCAAGTGTAAACAAACACGTACATCACTGTTGACCAGATGACTTTGACAGTTGTACTGGCAATGGGCGATGTTGGGGATCTGCACAGTAGGCGATACAAATCGTTCTTCCATTTTTGGTCTATGGAACATAGTGTACATTCGTCACCCCAGTAAACCGCGAACTTCACGCATAGACACCGTGCACCATACATGAAATATAGGGTAGTGTGCACATATAAGCTGTTTAGTAATCTGTCTTCCTGTTCCAACAGTGGACTTTTTATTTTTTGCTGATTACATACAGAGTGGAGCTGAATACTGCATACAAACTTCGGCTATTAGAATCTTAACATTCAACCACCCCAATGTAATATTAAAAAAATAATACGTAACATTTTGCAGACTGGCAGTGTCACCCTCACGGCCGAAGGAAAGTGGCGTTTGACGTATTCAAACATTTGCAAAAACAATATCCGGAAATTTTATGCTAATTGTTTAAAAAAAATTGATTGTGAGAATCTTTTGAGAAAAATAACAATTCGTAAACCTATAGCTCTAATTGCTTATCCACTTTTCCCGCTAAGTATCAGGAAGGTACGTACGCGCCTGAGCAGTTGAATTAGAGATACCTGCCTAGTAGCGTGTATCATCCCCTTTTACCCTGATGACGGCGGTGATGCGGCGTGGCATGGACTCCACAAGACACCGGAAGCGGTCGGGAGCCGCACTGATCCACAACCGCTGCACAACCTCCCACAATGCACGGAGATCGGTCGGAGCAGGATCCACCGCGCACATCCCTCTCGACGGCATCCGAGATGTGTTCGATATGATTGAGGTCGTGCGACCTCGGGGGCCAGGCAAGCAACCTCAAGTCCTGGAGTGTTCATTGAACCACTCGGTCACAGTTCGAGGGCGATAGGTCGATGCATTGACTTGCTGTAGTCGCAGATCTCATGCAGGGTGCTGTAGGCGCAGAGATGGGTGCACACGATTTGCCAGCAGGTGCTTCTATCATTCGCCATTGACGGATGGTGTGTACCAGGAGACTCATTTTATCCCACGTAAACAATCCACATACGAGGGCATGGACTGTATCCTACCGACACGAGGACTTCATAGCTTCATCCGTTTGGCGACACACTCGTATCCTGCCACGTGTACCTCAACTCATCCGTCCCGGCGACCATTTTGCATGCGTCGAGTGTCCAATAGCGACATTTCCGCGCCCACGTTAATCGTTGAGCCTTGTGACGTGCGGTGAGTAGAGGTACCCTATTGGGGCAGCGGTTTCTGTGCATCATAGCAAGGAGATGGTTCTGGATGTCATGGCTGCTCACAGGTCGTTGTGGTCCACTATTGCCTTGGACAGTGATCTGATGCTCTGTGGTCTGTCTATCCGTTGTTACCAACCAAGATAGTCAACGGCGACTCCTATCATCGATACGTTGTACGCCAACGCAGTTGTCCCTGGCGGCGGTGGTTTTGCCCGAATCCATGAACTCACTGTACACTCTTGATACGACGGCCCGTGGAAATCCTAGTGCCTGCGCGAAGTCGGAGATGAAGTGCCACATACGTCATACCCCAACTATCAAGCCACAATCATATGCGCAGAAATCTTGTTTCTTCACCATTCCGTGCTCGACTGTTACTTACACGATCAGTATAATGTCTGACGACATCACCATTTATGCGTGGCTGTGCACTATTCTATTCTATGGGAAGACCAAAGTGAAATATCGGCAGGTGTCTGTGATTCAACTGCTCATGGGTTTATATCATAATGGTGGTGAAAAATCTCCTACGTAATTCAGTAAGAGCAAAGGAATGTTTTCCATTTCTGGAATTAGCTTATTGCTCTTTATAATGGAAGAAAATCTCATATGTTAAAAAAAAAACACACACTTCTGGCCATTAAAGTTTCAACTCCAACAAGGACATACCTGAAGGACTCTACATGTCGGCGAATGTGTAGAGCAGGGTAGGACAATGACGTGATTACATGTTCAGCCAAGTGCTGCAGCACGTGAGCCAATGGCGACAATGATATGCGGTATATAAGTGTATGTAGGTTGGGTAGCCGCTGAGAGGTAGTGGCATTGTGTTTCTCGCCATTTGTGTGTACCGATGGAGTGAGTATGCCGCGTCGAAGAACACGACAAATGTGCTATTAGGTTTCCGCCACTGACCGCGGTGGAATAGTGGCCTATCGGGATTGTGGATTATCTTACAGCGAAATTAGTTCTTCTGCTGCAAGCAATGCACCCACAGTGAAACGTAGATATGATTAGTGTATCGAGGAGGGACGGGCTGAGTGACATGCAGGGAGTCAATGATCCCATCACGCCAACGAGTGCGAGGACAAACATCTGGTGCGCATGACGATTGCATGCCTAAGAGCCACATCAAACACCCTCGCCCAGGAGTTCAGGCATGTGGCACATCAACTCCGCACGCATGTTCGTCGCCGTCTCCACCATCAGGGAATCTTGTCCAGGAGCCTATTAGTGCTGCTTGCTGACTTGACTGCTCACCACAGGCGCCTGCGGCTGCAATTGTGCGTGGAACTTCGGGCCCGGAGGGACGAATGCCATGCCATCGTCATCTCCGAAGAATTCAGCTTCTGCTTGCAGCACCATGTCTTGCGGCACCATGGCGCACGCCTGGCCTAGTCCTGCATTATGCGCCGTCGTACCGGCCCAGCTCAGTTAGTTATTGTATGCCATTGGATTCCAGTCTCTTTCGCGCCTAATGCGCATTGGTAGTATGCTGACCAGCAACCGTTACATCGTGGAGGTGTTGTAGCCTGTTGTCCCCTGCCTTCAAGGTCAGCCTGGGGCCTTGTACCAACCGCATGTGGCACACAATCATCGCCTGACTGTTCCTGGTTGATTAAAATGTCACTCTGTTTCCTTGGCCTTCGCGTTCACCGGATCTCTCGCCCATAGAAAATGTGTGATCCATATCCGGAAGACGACTGGCCTGGACACAGGGCACTCGCGGCTACAGCGGATGAACTTTTAGCACGCTTCGAATCAGCATGGGCGGAGATAGGGACGACGGACATCTAAAGTCTCTTACTCTCAATGCCGCGTCGGGTGACAGCGGTTATTGCCACCCGTAGTGGGGCCACAAATGACCGTGGTCTCCATATTCTGTACGTCAAAGCAAGCTGCAAGAGTAATCATGTCGCCCATTAATGATGGATATTCCGTCCAACAAATCTGATTATGATAGCTCACGTCCTTCTAGGTGTGGCAATTTAGATTGCCAGCTGTGTATTTACAATAAAATAACACAAAATAAAGCATCACCCAAGCTATGTGCAATAGTGTTTTATGACCCTTGGGAATAAACTTTTATGTGCCATGCATACACGCAGTAGAATTTCCACTGACATTGACGATATGTCAAATGAATCACATAGGCAATCAACATGTGTTTTATGATTGAAATAGACTGACATGTAAACTCAGTGCTCGCTTAGTCGTTAGTCGCTACCTTGCCTGCTGGTTCGATCGAAGCTTTAGGTATCCAGGAACATATCAGATGGAAAACCTTATATGTATGGGTTATGTGGTGAACACTATATCATGGACAGAGGGGTTTTCTCGTAGTACTTCACGTCGCCGCTTCACCTCAACACGCCTTACTAAAATCTAAACCAGCTATCGCTATGGCTGTAAACAAGCTTATCTCTCGGGCGCGGCAGCCAACTGTAGATAACGTTTGTTGGAAATATTAAATTTACCTTGTCCCTTGTTCCAGAAATTACGAGAATAGGTATCAAACGCGCAACTTCTACCCAGTGACAAGTTCTCATTTGGCCACACATTCGAAACGACTGCAATTTCCAGCTTTTTTTTTTTTTTTTTTTGTATTATTCGAAGCATTTATCAATACACTCGAGATATTGGAGCAGAAATTTACAGGAATGACGTCAGCAAGCCATAGGTAGTAACTGGGTTCAGTGAAAGTCAAGTATAAAAAACACCTCTGAGAAAAGGTGTCGGTAACAAGTTTGGGTCTAGTAGGCATGCAAATTGAAATATTTCAGGGTACACACACACACACACACACGCGCGCACGTTCAACCAATTTTATTACAGGCTCCTAAATAAATCTCCAATGTTTGGGAAAATAAACCTACAATTCTATACATACAATAATTTCTCACATACTGCATGGATAATGTATCGGTTATTAACGCTAAAAGGAACAGCCAAGTAAATGTAAGAGGGTTCCCACAATTATAGTATGGGGTAGTATCAGAGTTGTTTAACACTTTTGTATTTAATTAGCACTGCATGTTATTTCCTGCTTGCAAATATGTTCTCAACTTTTAACACCTAGCAGATAACACACAATAAACACTCACCGCAAAAATATCAAACAACTTATAAAATGTAAATTTTCTATAGTCGTACATTGTTAGTAATTACTATGAATCGGCAATTACAACGTGAAAACGAATAATTTCGGCAAAAGGGATGAAGCCGAGCCTTAACGGAGAACCGTGGAATCCCCGTTTAATCCGCGGAGTATAAATTACGACCGAAAGAATGCCTAGATTTTCCTTAGCATCTCTAAACATAAATCGTAATTTTTTCTTGCCTCGAAAATGAGTGGGTTGGCATTAGTGGGTCACCGAGTTTACTTCCGCAGTTCGGTGCTTCATCACATCGGGTTGCGTTTCTAACGCGAGAGTTTTTTTTGCCTTTTTTTACTTTCCTCCCGATTACTTTCAGCTATTAAAATGTATCGATCAGGTGTTCCCTTTAAACGTGAAGTTAACGGGGGCAAGATAAAAAAATATTTTTCTTTGTCGTCCTTTTGAAAAATAGTGTTATGGTCGGCCATTGAGCGGGATGGAGGTCGCGGAGGGCGGAAGTCGTTCTATTTTCTTTCCTGCTCGCCCTGGAGCGGCGGGAAAGTTTCCGTGTCGGAAGTCGATTGCCTGGGCCGGCGGCGAGACAGACCCCGCCCAGGCCATTCCAGCGTTCCGCTCGCCCGGAGACTCCGGCGGAGGATTGATGCGACAACTCGCCGGCACCCGGAGGTCGCACGCACCGCACGGCCGGGAGGCCGGCCGTACACTGGGCGCCACGTACCTGCCAGCCTGGTCGACCGCCTCACACAGGCCCTGCGTTCGGGGGTGCCGGAAGATGAGCAGGTAACCTGGGGCGCGATTTACGTCGTGGGAACAATAAGTGCGGTAGAAATGAGTCAAGAGATCTGGGCGTATCTTAACAACGAGGTCAACAGCTCCGGTAAGGTTGAAATGAGGAGAGAATGGAGCAGCGCCGGAATGCAAGGCCAGGGTGAAACGGGAGATCCCAGAGAAAACCCTACGACCAGCGGCATTGCCCGCCACGATTCCCACTTGCGAAAATTCGGGAGTGACCCGGTCGAGGATCGAACCCGGTTCGCCTTGGTGGGAGGCGAGCAGTCTAACTGCTCAACCACCGCAGGGTGTGGTAGAAGTTGCCGCGGCAAGATGTGTGTTGCACTGATACAATGATTTGTTCCGGCTAACATAATATTTTTTTGGTATTGGGCCAAAAAATATATGTTCAGTTGCCTCAACAAATTATTCTGTTGAGTAAAAAAAAAGTTGAAAAGCAACTAAATTAATTTTGTTCATCTAACAAAATACAATCTTTAAATAACAAAACCTCTGTTTTGGGTAAAACTAAATTAGATTGTAAACAACATATTTTGTTAAATCAACTGAATATACTGCCTACTCATTTGATTGTTTTCGTTCAAAAATACAGTTCGAGACTTTGTTTGTATGTTGCTCAAATCAGGATAGTAAAAGTGTTTGAAGTGCGTGTATTGATGCTTGATATTGACATATACATCCTAATAAAATAATTTCAACAGGAAACTAAATAGTAAAGCTGTAAAGGCTAGTCACTTAAGCTGAGGTTGCTAGGGCGTACCTCTCGGGCGCAAGCGATATAGGTTCGGAGCTCTGCTGGGTTTTCGATGTTTTTATAACAACCGAAACTTTTAATCTGCGTAGAACTAAATACATATTTAGTTATACCAACAAAATTTTTGTTTGAAGCAACAAAATAATCTGGCTTCAACACCAAAATATTTCGTTTCCACTACACAAACAATTATAGGTTATTCGCAGTGAGCACACTTTTTAAAGCCCTCTCATTTTGAATAATAGTCAATAAATATGTTTTATTTTAACTCTAGACGTTAACTTCGNCACACTTTTTAAAGCCCTCTCATTTTGAATAATAGTCAATAAATATGTTTTATTTTAACTCTAGACGTTAACTTCGAAATGCGGAGGAATATACACACAGCGTTTATTATTACTTGCATGGAAATATTTATTTTAAAATGTGGTTAAAGGATACAAAAATGGTTGAAAGGAAAAAGTGACTAGAGCTTAAAANCACACTTTTTAAAGCCCTCTCATTTTGAATAATAGTCAATAAATATGTTTTATTTTAACTCTAGACGTTAACTTCCAAATGCGGAGGAATATACACACAGTGTTTATTATTACTTACATGGAAATATTTATTTTAAAATGTGGTTAAAGGATACAAAAATGGTTGAAAGGAAAAAGTGACTAGAGCTTAAAAGTGCTCACTTTGCCGTGAACAACCTATAATTTGGTTGCACCATACAAACTTGGTTTCTTCCAAACAAAACTTTATCCTCAGTGTGGTCCCCTGTTCGTTGGCTGTTCACGGTTATTTGAACACTATTAAAATCAACCTTTGGAAAATATCACTGTTCCTAACTGCATGATTTCAACGGCCACGCTGACTGGCAAGTGCCCTGTCAAGTTGGTAACGACGGAGCGAAAGTAGTTCCATGCCTTAACGTCGAATACTAAGTATTAGGTAAACATTCGCGAATACTGAAATTATTTATTTGCTTTATGTTTACTTTTAAACAACATAAGTGCAACCGTTGTCAACTTTGTAAGATATTTACTTTTCTAATAATTTTGCAGTTTAATTTTATCAACTCATGAATAAAGTCACCAGGCACATTGCGATATTCATTTCTACATACGTTGGAAGAATTAAAAAAAAACGTGCATACAAGTATAACTTAAGCAGGGCTTTCAAAAGTGCTCACTATACCAAGAACAGTCTATATCGGAATATCATTTACGCTACGCTCGGGTAGAGATGCTGACGTAATTGGTCTACTACAAGCGGAAAAGTGAATCAGAATCGCGCCCATGTAGAACACAACTCGGTGTGGAGTGCAGAGATTTGGGCGTCTCTTAAGGTGCCCGTCTACCTGGAACTTTTTCCCAAGTTTAGGCCGAGAAACGCGGGAGCGATAAGGGTGACACTGCCACGCGCATCAAGCACGCCATCGCCGCTAAGCGCAAAGCTCTGAACTGGCGTGCAGTGTTCTCGTCGTGCTGCGTGTACCTATGGGACTTTCAGCGGTGACCATATTATTTTATTAGTGGGAAGTCTTTAGGAAGGTTCAGTGCAGGCGCCTATAGTAGTTTTGTATGTATCTGATGCGTGCATTTTGAGCTACAGCACCTTGGATAGGCCGTTTTTAGCGGTTATGGAGTACCCGTGAATTGATGTTTCTAACGTACGTGATATTTTGAAAGTACTTAACAGCTCTCGTCTGAAGTGTCTTCTTTTCGTAGATCAGCACGTTGGACGCACGCTTAATAGTTTCGTTGAAAAACGTGTATTTTGAACACTCTGCAACGTAGTTCAAGCGCCAGGTAGACGGGCGCCTTAACAACGAGGTCTTGAAAGCCGGCGAGGGTGAAGCGAGGTGGAAATGTAGCAGCGCCGGAGTGCAAGGACGGGCGAAACGGGAGATCCCCGAGAAAACCCACCGACCGGCAGCATCGTACGCCACGATTCCCACGTGCGAAAACCTGGGATCGATCCCCGCCGGGAATCTTAGCCGGTTCGCCTTGGTGGGAGGCGGACGCTCTAGCAACCACACCACCGTGGCCCCAACACAGCTAGGAATTCTTCATACTAACTGATCGTAAGCTACTGACTCTTTCAATAAGTTCAGCACCGCGAGGGAAAATTAGTCTTGAACGTTCACGGTATCTGTGTGGGCATATTCGCATTACAATTACAATTATAAATTTAGCGTGTAGTTAAAAATAAGCATCTTATTTTTTTAAAACAATATTTTGAAAGAAAAATATTTTCTTCAGATTTTGTACGTAATTTAGACACCACGGTTTGTGTTAATTATTTTTTTTATTTTTTTTTAGTTTGGACAACATGTTTTATGTTATTCTTTACTTAACGTGGTAGGCTCTGTCGTATGGATTCCAGGAATCCTCAGTGACGTCGCCCTTTCCTTGTGAAAATTGCTCAAGCTCGCAAATACGACCTGTTCCACGAACGAATGCACTTTTGGACAGTTCTGAAGGCAGTGCTATATGCAGCTGTTTCCTCATGGCAATGTATGGCATTGTCTCCCTGTGCCACAGACGATTTTTACAAAAACCACAGTCAGCAGACTGCCAACCTGCCCAATAATCACTATATTTCATTCGTGGTTCCTTCCAACTTTTCTGAAGCCCTGCTTAAGTTCTACTTTCATAAAATTCTTCCGCCTCGTGCAAACGAAGCTCCGCTAAGTCCAGAAAACTACACCGAAGCGGCAACGCACCGCATTCGTGCGCACTCAGTGTTATAATATTTAGTATAAGAACTATTTCTTACCAGGCATTGCTAACACACCTATTTTCTCAAAGTTTTTATTCATATTAATTATAAATTAGACATTATAATTTACAGATAGAATATAAGTAGAAATTCTATTTAACCAAAAATATGGATACTTGTATGTTAACAGAATTATAAAATGCTTGTGATACATGGCATATTTAGCACACGACCAAACACGTCATACACGGGGTGATTTTTCAAGTGTTTGATTTAAAAAATGTGAAGAAATCGGGAATAGACCCTGTACATAAATCGTGCAATGGAAACAACTATATACAGGATTACATTTAGAACTGTAAAAAAAAACACTCCTTCGTGGAATGGACTTTATCTGGCGCGCAGTAAACCTCTTCTGCGTGCCGGCGATCGAGTATATGGGGCGACCGCGCGCGGACGGCGTCGATAAAAAAAAAATAGAGTGAAATAGGGCAAGGAGGGCGGCCAGGGCGGGACGACGGCCGCAGTTGCTTCCCGCCGACGGGGCAGAGCACGAAGACCTCTTCCTCAGCGGTCGTCCCTGCCGCCCGAGATCTGGCGAGCTGCAGGCCGTCAGCCGTCGGAGGGGTGCCTGCGACGACCGTGCGATGGCGCCGTCCGCGGACTTCGGCTCGTGGGCGGCTGGTCGTCTGTGGTAGACGACGTGGTGACAAGCACGGACGCCGGCCGCCAGGTATCGCCCGATGTGGTCGGCGGATAGGGTGGTCACACTGCCTCGGACAGCTCACTTCATTTCTGCGAGGTCAGTCGTACGAAATGGACGTTCTATCATTCCTGGGTCCAATATCTATTACTAAGCAAGTAACGGGAGTGTCACACCACTGACGTTTTTGTGGGCAGGGAAAAGTATGGAGAATATCATACGTTGTTTCACAAACTACTCGAACAGGATGACAAAATTTTTCGGGTACATGAGAATAGCTAAGAAACATTTGACTACGTATTGGAGAATATAGCTACGGGATAAGCTCGTAAAGCAGTATAACCCTCGAAGATGTATCCCACCACGGACTTCTCTCTCCAACCGAACGAACTTATTTTGCCTTTTATTTTATTCGTTTGTTGGGACGACTGACTGCCGCGTCAGAGGTCCGGGTTCGATTTAAATGTGAAGCATTTTCGTCTTGGGTACACGACAGGGTCTTTTGTGGTTCTTCACCGTTCTACACTTGCCAAATACGATTTGGGTANCATTTTCGTCTTGGGTACACGACAGGGTCTTTTGTGGTTCTTCACCGTTCTACACTTGCCAAATACGATTTGGGTATCCAAATCAGCCTTCCAAATTTTAGTTTTTCTATTACCTTCTGCCAGTAANGCATTTTCGTCTTGGGTACACGACAGGGTCTTTTGTGGTTCTTCACCGTTCTACACTTGCCAAATACGATTTGGGTGTCCAAATCAGCCTTCCAAATTTTAGTTTTTCTATTACCTTCTGCCAGTAAAAAAAAAATACTGTTCTTAGCTTTGGCAAGCATATGCGACTGATTTTCAGTACGGGGCGAGGAAAATAACGTTGGTTTTGAACTGTTTTGCATTGTTCACTGTGTACTAACGTTAACGACTTTTTCTCGATTTATCACCACACACACTACGGCAATTTTGTTACGGACAGCCATGCCGTGCACCCAAATGATTGGTTGCATTAACTTACACTTCAATGTGGCTACATCGGTGAATGGAAATACTGCAGAACAACCTTCCAACCATCAGCCGAGCTTACAAAACGCAGCGCAAATCGGGAAAAGCATTGATATAACAGTTTTTAAAGTGGCATGGTAATACGTACAAGAGCACAGGATGAAGGGTAAAATAAAATTAAGTTCTCTTCTTAATAGTTTATTGCGGATGGTGCAACGTACAGAAAACACCCAGTCAGAGACAGTCTTAGGGAAGAAAATAGCTATTTGATGAGAAAGACCAAAGGAGGATGGCTATAATCGCATAAGCAAACGAAAAAAAAAGGTTTTGTTGAATAAAATTAAGTTTGTTTGGCTAAACTAGATTAATTGTTTGTAGGTATATGGGCAATCATATTTTTTGTTGATGAAACCAAATTATTTCATTCTTTATATTTGGTTGCCAGAAACTTGTAAGATTTGGTTGGTTCAACTGAAGATGTTTATGGATGTATGTATATTAAACAGTTTCGGTGCACAACGGGGTTTTAAATCTGAGCCCCTTTCGTCTACATGTTTATGCTTTAGTAATCTCGGCTAACGTGACTACCAACGGAGTTGAAGTGTTTGCAAATAAATATTGTTCTAATATGGGACTTTTACGAAAATTAAAGTTTTCACGCTTTACAGCTTTATTTTTTTGTTTCCTGTTACAATTGTTTAATTGGTATTGTTAATACCATTACTAAGCGTCAACAAATGCTCAAACACTGCTGCTATCCTAATGGTCACGAAAATTGCAAACTAACTCTCGAACCGTATTTTCGAACGAAGGCAGTTAAATGACCCGATTACCCCACAACTAACCAAATAAATTCCAGTTTTGGCCCAAACTGATTTTGCTGCCGCAAAAAATTCTGTAATAGTACATTTCTCAGATTTTTTTCCCCAGATAAACAAATGCTTTATTCGCTTCAAACGAAATACTGATCTGACTATACAGTGATATTTATAATGTTTACGGTAACCAAATCGATTATAGCTGAACAGACTTGTAACATAACTGCGTGTAATAAATACATGTAGATGATGTTGGAACAACCAAATAATTGTTAATCTCAGCAAATTATTTTTAAATTATTTATTTGGTTCAAAGAAACGAATGCAGATGTTTGGAGCAACAGCAGATTAGGAGGAACGTGCAAACTTCGCGTTATATTCTAGCTGCAGACTCAACTCCAGGATGCTGTATGCCCGTTTGACTTCTGCCACTGCACGACAGGTTGTGTGGCACTTCTCAAGGTCACGTTCAGCCAATAGTGAAGGCTCGTCGGTTGAGCGACCAATCTCCAGTAGAGCTGTTACACACGACGATGACGCCGTACAGTTGCCAGTAGCCAATTAAATAAATTGAGCTCAAGTATGTATAGAGCAGGGAGTTCTAGCATTGTATTAAATAATAACGCGAATTTTGCATGTCTCTACAGATTAGTTGACTGAAAAAAATATTGTATATTCTAATCAAGTACTTTTCAAGCAAATTTATTTGTTATCTGCAAACCGTATCTCTAAATATTGTTCTAAAATTGTATAACGCTTGGTTGAACTCTAGACTATGCTATTATCACAGAAAGTAATGCCAGCATAATGTTTTTTTTACTGAAATTACAATAACAATTAGAATATATTAATTTTTTAAAAAACCTTTCAAATATTTATTGCTTTTTTTTATTTTAGTTTACTGTTCGCTACAGGCATTTACCTCCGTCGAACCTACAAGAACTGCGTGGATAATTCTCTTCTGTATGGCACATGTACCTATACAACATTTCTAGCACCTTGTTGACTTCGTGCCTAGACGAATCTGGGCTACTTTGAAGGTCCAACATACTACTAATTGATTCTATCTAAAGTGGCGACACAATGTTTTCTGCGATATTTGAACATATTTTTGCAGACGTAGTGTACGGTCGCTTCAGTTAAGTGAACTGCAAAATTTTGAATGTTATATTAGGCCCTTAATATTGAGACTTTGTTTTATAGTTAAAATATAAATAAAAGCCAACTAGGCTGTTATTAAAACAGCTGTTATAGAAGTTTACGTTTATTTTAATTTATGAACAATAATTGCTCCACGGGAGAAGTGAAACCGTTACCGAACATGAACACCACAGACATTGAAAAGTTAAAACACAAATTATGTTATGTAGCAATTTTGTGGCTATATAATGCCGACAGAAATATTTTGTATGGTAACCAGTTCACATATAACTCGTATTTCTATTACCTGATATAATAACGTGAATATCCTCGGAAATAAATAATTGCTGAGATTATATGTAACCAGTACCGTATCTCTAAATATTATTCTAATAGTGTATAACACCCGGTTGAACTGTAGACTATGCTATTTTCACAGAAAGTAATGCCCACGTAAATTTTTTTTACTGAAATCACAATAACAATTAGAATATATATATATTTTTAAACTTTTAAAATATTTATTATTTTCTTTCATTTTAGTATACTTACTATTTCAAGAACATATTTTCCCGCCTTAAATGTAATAACATATTGCAAAAGTTGTAGTTATTTTCTGGTTATTACTGTTACAATTACACATTTAATTACGAAAATTTCCCTTTGCGCGATGCATTAGGTAAAAAGATGCAATGTTATTAAATAAATAATGACTTGGTATTCATGAATCATCCTAAATCACACAAATAATTCAAAATGAAACAAAATTTAGCAATGGCGATTCCTGAAATGAAAATATTTGCAATTTCCAAGAAATAGGGGGAATAAAAAGCATTAAAATGGTGCAGTGTTTTCGTTGGTAAATTAGTTTCATTCGTATTCTCTCTACGTCGCTTTGCATTCGTGAGGTTTAATGGTATGTTTGCGTGGGCACTGCTTCAGAATACAAATGTTTCCTCCGTCCTTTCTGCAGGAATATGGAGTGATTTACAGACATCAAGTATGCACGCATTTGTAGCCGAAGCAAACAGACTGGCTAAGTCACGTTCATGCAGAAAATTATTGTTGTTACAATACGTTCGCAAATATATAATCCGCCTTTACCGCATAGCGGGCGACAGTTTATTTATTGCACTCTCCGTCAGTCACTCACCTAGTGCAAGTGGTTTTGTAAGTGAGGAGTGGAACTGCAATGGTTCTCTACAGAAACGAAATCCACTTTATTGACGTGGTAATGGAGAAAATTTAATATAATTTTTAACATTTGAACCTCATAAATATGTCAACAGCAGCCAGAACATTTGGTCGTGGGATTATTAGCACTAGAACTGGAATCGATTTGAAATATGTATATGGAATGCATAAATTAATTTTAGTTTCAATTGAGGGGTAAAATTCTGTAACAAATTAGCAACAGCAACACTCCGCGAACTAAAAAGTATATGTGAATATTTAACATTCGGACTGGATTGAGATTTTCCTCCAAAAGGATTTTGAAATAAATTGTTTTTTTTTTTTCCAGTTCAAACCAATATACCTAAAACCGACAAAAAACGCTTCCTACAAATACCAAGGTCATGTAAATAAATACTACATTTTTAAAAAATAACTATTTATTGTTTAAATTAAATATTGTATTTGACTTTTTACTTTAATAATTTGCCAATAAAGATTAAATATACGAGCCATAACGGTTTACCAGGTGGTCGAGGGGAAGTGAAGAAGCGATGGCCACAGCCAAACGGAAGCAATTATAGAGCTAAGAAATTTTCAGCCGCTAAAAAGAATACGAAATTTCTTTTGCTTCCTTTACTTTTATTGTATTATTTGTTTTCAGTTCTTACCACGGGACCTCTTTAAATGCTTCCCAGCTTTAATTTATGCTACATTTAGCTCCCTATCATGCCGCGCACATTATGTTCGCACTCACATTTCACCGCATTGTGAAGTACCTGCCGACATCAGCTATACTTCAGTTTTTCCATAATCACTTCCGACATCGTAAAGTGAGAGCTGCAATTCTTGGTTCAAGTTCAATTCAACTCCTGTAAGCACGCCTAAGGGCTTTATTTCTGGCATCAGTGCGCGTATCGTTCCGCCTTACGTAAAAATTTGCTTTGCCGTTGACAGTTTGACTATTTTCTTTTCACTGTTACTTCATTCCCGGGGTAAACAAACCCACGTGTGTTAGTCTCCTGTGATTAGTCGACCTTCTCATTCACGTGATAGTAGTTCGCATTTTAACGAACTTATTTTTCGGGACTTACTACATAATTAATAAAAGAACTACTCTAACGATGCGTGTTATATATTTCGACAGCCGATTTGTGCGTTTTATATTGATTATTTCCCGGTCTTCCTTTCAAATTATTTGACGCCCATATGATCTGTGATGTACGCATGCGCCGTGTTTCGACGATAGCCTGTTCCAACGCGTCTACTGCGGCACAAATTAGTTCATGCGTGGCAGTTATGGCACGCCGGGAACGCGAGCCGTGTGTGGATGGAGTGACGCGTTCAGCGACCACCGTTAAAGAATAGCTGAAAGAGAATTGTTTGAAACGTTATTAATTATCTTTATTAGCAGCATTTGAAGGTCGTCTTTGTTGCAAGCAGTTGCACTTGAAACTGAAATATCTCCCGTATCTGACGCGAGTATGTTCAGAGCGCGGAAGAAATAGCTTTACAGTGCCACTTTTAATTTGCGCGTGTCAGTGCATTCAGCGGGATGTGGGATAATCGCTGGTAAACAGCGCGACTGAATAAAGCGCGGTTTCAGGAGATGAGGTCTGGTAAATGGACGGCAGTGTACATGATAATGGATGGGAATATCATACGTACAACGGAACTGAAGAAACGAACGAGAAATTATCCCAGCGGCGGCGTTGAGCTCCCATCGGAAAGCGACTATAATTGTGAGCGACAAATCTTGATAATCACAATAGTATTTTCATGAAGTATATTTTTGTTAGAGAATAGCTATACCAGCACATCAAAATAGTTCAGGCAACTGTTAATCACCAGAGAACCGCTGATTAATTCGGCTGCAAGCTATACGCCACAATATCTTCTGCATTCGGGCCTCATTTAGTTGTTTATTGGTTGCAGGTCAAATTTAACTCCAGAGAAAGTAACACGGTATTCGTTTCTTGTTTCCCTTGCAAGTTCTTTGCTGATCGACAGCGGTCCTGGGCGTGTCTAACAAACCATGGTCCAGTAGAGATAGGAACTCAAATGCACATGTTGTTGAAGTTTAACTTGTCCTGAAATTAATTCGCGAAATTTCCGAGTCTCTACTAATCACTGTTAGAGCCCCGAGTATTTCGCGGCAGCAGGCTAGGCTTTGCAGTCCTCTGTACTCTCAAGACACTACCGTCTGCTTATTGGTTTCTGCGATCAAGTGAGGTGTTCGTACAAGACTGTTCATAGCTCACTCACACTATTGCTTCCTACTTATTAATGACTCACAGATAAACGGGAAGTGTATAAAAAATTGCGGTCCAATCACAGAAGCAGGTGAGAAGAGGTTTGAAATCTACCTCGTCACAAAATGAATTCGGGAAATACTCGGGGCTCTGATCATTGCTGTTCGCAGCGGAACGATATAGTTTTATTGGTTTACATCGGAACTAAAATAAGGGCGGGAAGAGGTATAGTTTCCGTGTCACGAGCATACAACTTCGTATAAATGTGTTAATATCACGCCATTCCTTGCACCAACGTGCGTAAAACAAAAATAAACCAACTCCAGCAGGCCGCCCATACGAAAAAAATAATCACTGTAGATAAGACCGGAATACGTTAAGGTTAATTAATATACGGGTCAGTATTTACATAAAATACGCATACAGTTACGGATTTTTTTTCGGAAAGACTAATATCAGGAGTGTACATTTAACGAGTAACCAGCTATAGAGCGAGGCGTGTGGGCGACTGTTGACGCGTGGGCAAGCGAGTGTGATTACGTGGTCAAGTGGGGCTGCAGCCATCCTTTGTAAGCCCATGCAGTGAACCGCAGACGTACAGCGGCACCACAGAGCGTAGAGGGGGAAATGGGGCAGAGCGCTCGTTCTAGCTGCGTAGTAGATACTCTCCGTGTTACAACATTGGACTGCATTTAGAGGAGTAGCGTTTTAAAACAAAAGAGATAGCAATTGCGATTTAAAAAATCGTTTATGTCATTAAGTGCTTCGAAACGTGTTCACACGTACTCTGATATAGTTTTAACGCAGCTAGAATGTACTCAAGTAAGTGAGAATTTATTTATATAAAGAGGGTGGGTCAGCTTAAAAAGCAAGCATAAGCGATCTCGTTCATCGTTGCTGATCATGTGATTTTGACAGTTCTATTAGCGATGGGTGTGTCAATGCAGAAAACGAAAATTAGTTTGTGCTGTTAACAGGTGAAATACCCGCCGCCATATTCTTAGCGCGTGCGCCGATTGTAAACAAATAGTGAGAACATCGCGCTGTAATCGCGTGAACAGTATTCCGATTACATATATTTAATTTTTGTCTCAAAAATCAAATAACTTAAATTTTCGTACGTTGGTAGACACCAACTGAAATTTAAATTCACTGTATGTTGTGGAATAATACTGGCCGGTAAGATGGCGGTCGACTTTGAATAAACTCGGCATATTTAGTCAATGGATACTAATGTGTGTGGTGGTACAGTGAAGAGGACGTCAGACGGCATCATGCGCTCTTGCCCACTGTCTTATGTGTGCTTTGCATTTATCGTTTCTCCATTTCTGAGTTTGCTGTGTGCACTTGGTTTGCTTGTTTTTCGTCCAATACCTAGGGAATGGAAAACTTCGCGGTTTTAAACGACCAGTATGCTAGACTCCAGAGTCCTATATTTTTTCACGACTCGGCTTTCTATTCATTGGCTGCTGCTCGAGTGTGTAGCCAGACCAGATAGCACGGGATTCTGTGCTTTTTTCCTTGCAGATCTGTTATTGGCTTAGAATTCACTTGGGCGCGTCTGATAAACTGTGATCCAATTACAAATGAAACAGAAACGTATACGTGTTTGAAGGTTAGCTTGTCCTCAAATGAATTCGCGAAATTTTCCAGTACCTACCAATACCATGTGGCGGTTGTTTTTAAGTACTTCAATTACTATTAAAAACAGTTTTCCGCCAGAGTTATTTAATGTAATATTTTCAAGTATTTTAAATATTTTTCATTTTAGTATTCAGTTATTAGTTCGTCATATTTTATTGTGTGCTGCATTTATACATGCTGATTCTGCTAAGTTGTTGAAATATTTTTTGTAGCACTAACTCGCTATAGCGAAATGGCATTCGTAATATTTATTAGAATTTTGTGGCTATTGCTTCGGAACACAAAGTGTTGAGCGGTTTTGAAGAACTGCAAGTAGTGAGACGGTTATAGGAAGTTTTTTAAATGGCAACTGTACGATATTATTGCATTATTCTGGAATGGTATTAGACACAGGAAAACTTATTTTGTATTATATTTAAATCATTGGATTGGTGTGATACAGAAGTTTGATTAGTACCACAATTTGCCGGACGTGTCTTCGCAGCGAAGTCAGCCATAAGTGTTAAAAAGAGAAGCGCGTGCTTAAATAAACTCCAGAGACAGCGGGACTGGTTGTTTGGAGCTGCCACTGTATTGCATGTGGCAAGAACGCACTGTGTGGAATGATGCCGTCAGTATGTTCTGCGAAACGGATCTCGCCTTCAATTCCATGCCCTTAGAACAGGCACTAAGCAGTGGCTGAAGTCACTTAGCGAAATTTGTCAGTTTCCTCTGGACGAACTATTCCTAGATTTAAATGAGTGTTGCCTCGGCAAGAAAGGTACAGTTCGCGCGCGATGTCTTGGCATATGGACTTCATAACGCACTAGGGAGCCCGTTTTCCTAGACGTGGTGCGCGGACTATAGTGGCGTGACAAAGGTCTCAATGGAGTGTATCACGCAAGACGCGCTAATACCTCGACAGAAAGAGGTGCGTATAGTCTATTCACGGTTACTTCCAACTTTTCTGAAGCCCTACTTAAGTTACTCTTCCAGGATATTCCTCTGCCTCATGCAAACAAAGCTTTACATTCTATAAAATTGTACCAAAGGAACCCTGCACCGCATTCATGCTCACTCAGGGTAATAATGTTTTTACATAAGAACTACTTCTTACCAGGCGTGATCAACATACCTATATTCTCCCATGTTTTATTGATGTTAATTATAAATGAAATATTATAATTTATAGATGAAATACAAGTAAGAGTTCAGTTTAACCAAAATAAGGTACTTTTATGTTAAGGCAAGTATAAAATGCTTGTGATTCGTTACGCACTTAGAAAACAGCCATGCACATAATACATGGGGCGATTTTTCAAAGGTTTGATTCAAAAAGTGCGAAGAAACGAATGGACTCTATACTGAGTTATAGAAAGTGGAGAGAGAGATTTGGACGGCTCTTAGAATCGGCGTCTTGAGAGCTGTACTGAGTTTGACAATGAGACGTCTGCGGTCAGATGACAGACGTCAAGCGTGTTTGTCACAGTGACAAATTTACTATTTCTTACAATCTATTGTAAAAAAATTAAATGACTTGAAAACTTATACGTTATGGACTACTTGTGGAGTCTGACGGCAATCAGAGGTCATTGCACTATAATTTTCTATAGAAACTTTTCTGATGATTTTTTAAGTGTAATTCAGAAAAAAGTAGTGTTTTCATTGATATAGGCTGTTCACGGTAAAGTGAGCACTTTTGAGGCCCTAGTTACTTTTTCTTTTCAACCATTGTATCCTTTAACCACCTTTTTAAAATAAATATTGTCGTGTAAGTAATAAACACAGTGTGTACATTCCACTGCACTCGGAAGTTAATGTCTAAGGCTAAAATAAAATATATTTATTGACTATTATTCCAAATGAGAGAACTTTCTAAAGTGCTCACTTTACCATGAATAACCTATAGTCGTCCATTCAGGTAATGTTTCTGTATTCTGATGTTTAAACATAATGCATTAGCGTAATGAAATGACTATTGAATTCTTTAACGAAATCATTGTTTGCATATAAGCTTCGTTAAACTGGACGGCGAAATAGAATAATCATCAACGTTTGAATATTGTAACGGAAGCACTCTTTATTCGTGTGTTATTATGTATTCGACAGCTATTGAGGCTGCATTTATTATGACCGATTGGGCGATACCCTGGCGTGTCAATTACGCATGATTGGAAACTCGTGAATAATATTTCTGGTAACAGTTGTAATGCTGATGAATATCACTTTGAATAGACAACTTTGGTTTTTAATTAACAATTTTTCAATACATACGATCCTGTATTTTGGCGGCAATTTTTTTCAGCGCATTATAATAAGGTGTTAAAGGTTCAAAATAAGAAAAAGAATAAATGTGACCATTGAGGTAGAGTATGCGATTAAGGAAGGCCTAACAAAACTGAAGACAAAAAAAATATTAATAAAAATATAAGTATTAAAAAGGAGTTCGTGTCAAAGAACAGCATCAGTGCCTTTTTTTTGTTAGCGATTAAATTATTTATTTCTATGTTTCAAGGGATATGGTGATTGTTTAAAGAAACATTCAAAGGGATTCAAATGACTTAGGCAAACGTGAAGAGTACGTTTGTTTGTAAAGTCATAAGCCTGCGTTTGCCTTTGGACAACGTGGCAGCAGTAGATTTTTACAGTAAAACTTGTTCCCTGTTGTATATTTTTATACGAGTGATTCACTGGCGAATTATGTAAAACAAGCGTTAATATTTATAACTTATTCGTACATTTACGTGTCAAATAGAGTTTTATTTCTCATGTGTAACTAGAAATATTGACCTAAATGTTGAAATAAAGCAAACGACAGATAGGCAGGCATGATAGAAAATCACGAAAAATTTTTGAGCCAACATATCTTTGATAACACTATAGCTGGTTTATGCTTTTATGATTGGATAATCACGGTTTTGACTCGGCTGAGTTCTTTGCAGGCCACTCACAAACGTTTTGCTTTAGAGTATCGGTATCCTCATTGGCCCAGTTGAATGGGGTAGTAACTTCATGCATATATGAAGGCCAATAAGGAAAGAAAACTGTCGGAAATATGTACAGTAAGTTGAATCCTAGAAAACAGTAAACTTTTCTCGCTATAAACCATCAGGTGTAGTGAGGTTGTCTCTCTCATTTCCGTAACTGGTAAATAACACGACTTATAGCAAGATTATGGGTTGTGAAACCTAATGTCGCAGTAATAACCCAAAATAGTAAATCAATGATCACATTTTTTCTTCACTGAACCAACGTAAATATTAAAGGAAATTCTTTTTAAAGATATTTATGCACATTTGCGGTTATAACAGAGCAGTCTCTATGCCTATTTATTTAAATTTTATTTATGCAAAGAATTATTCCAACATCATTACAAGAAATCAGTATACTTAGTCATTGACAAGAGGATAATAACTGAGTTTCCGCCACTCGTCGGTCTTGCATTGAGACGCTACTACATATATTACGTTTGACAGCCATTTGGTGCGAGAGTACATTTATCGTGGAATAAAGAGTAGTTATACCTTTTTTTTTTGCCTGCACGCTGACGTCCTGTGCATCTTTGAAGGAAGGCTAGCGTGTGCAAGTCGATCCATATCGTGTTTTCCCAAAAAATACCCGGAGACGCGGTGGTGTAGTGGTCAGACTACTCGCCTCCCACCTGGGCGAACCGGGTTCGATTCCCAGCGGGGTCGCTCCCATATTGGTCGGCGGGGTTTTCTCGGGGATCTCCCGTTTCCCTCGCCCTTTGCATCACTCTCATCGGCTCTCGAGACCTCGATCGATGTTAAGAACCGCCCAAATCTCTCCGCTCCACTCCACTGCGAACATACCCAGCAGATACCGCGACCAAACGCCTGCCTGGGCGAGCGCTTGACCACAGAGCAGATAAGTATACATAAACGCATTGGCTTGGATGTTCCTTTAATGTGGGCGTGCCCATTCACTGATTGAATGCGCGAGGCTCTGGGAACGGGCTTTGTGTGTGATTAATTATTGCATGCTGCAAAAGGTTCCCTGCTGGCTGGCTTGCAGGTAGGTTACCAGGCGCTCATTGGAGAACGGCGTGCCAGCATTTTGTTGGCCAGTGAGGCAATTCTGTCGGCGTAAGCAGCTGAAGTTTGCGGTGTGGGCGGTTATTTCACCTCTGTATTCGTAATTACTCTGTAGCTTGACGTGGGATTGACAAGTTTACGTATTTAAAATTTGTTCGATTTTTTCTTTTTCAGAATATATATACACACAATTATTGTATAGGAATATATGGGCGGGAGTGACGCGTTGATGCGTTGAGGGCGTGGTGGGCCAGTCCGATGGTCACCACGATCGCCAGATTTATCGAGTCTCGATTGTTTCCTATGGGGGCATTTGAAAGCCCTCATTTACGAGATTCCAGTTGATTCCATTGAAGACCTGGTCGCTCGACTATCCTGTGCGGCTGCACGCGTGCGTGAAATACCCAGCGTATTTGAATCTGTTCGCCAATCACTCCACCGACGCTACCAAGCTTGCATTACTGTCGCTGGTAGCAATTTTGAGCAATTATTATAAACATTGCTGTAAAAAGGCATTTAGCGGCGACGTTGTAAATAAACACTGTGTTGCATTTCATGTGTTATTTTTGTGTTTGTGCCTCAACGCGTCACTTACGCCCATATATTCCTATACAATAATTGTTTGTTTTAGTGAGCTCTACCACCCCTCAATGTTTGTCCCATGATTTTAGAATTATCCTGTATATAGATATATACATACGGAAGAAAAATCGCCAGTTTCATAATCTTATCCACTCTTATAATATAAGGAATTTTTGAATGTGTAGTTCGGTCACAATACGTAGTTTAAAGTTCTAATTACAACGTGCCGTTTGTAATGATTATGTAAGCTTTGTGCTACCGCGGAGCAGCAGTGATATTATAACACAATTCTCTTCCCACCACGGCCAACTGGCTTAGATTCTCGGTGTGGCCACACCCCGCTTGTGGGAAACGTGGGTGTGGGTTTCTCGGGGTACGCCCGTTTCTTCCACTATTTCATCCCGTTGATGCTCCATCTGCATCTCTTTCCGCCTCCGTATGCTCTGAAGACCTCGGCTGTCAAGCACCGACCAAATATTTCTCGCCGGTACCAATGCAAAGAAGACGCGTTTATTTCTCCGAGAAAATAATTCCCCCGGCTGTAACGGCAAATGCAACATCGTGCGCTTTCGGCAATATTCCTGTATTAGAAAGGAAGCTGTACGCAACTAGAGACGTTCGTGTTTCCGAGGTGCGTTAAGTGCTGACGGCGGCTAAACCGCACAACGATTGTCCGGTCACTAGCATCTGGAACGGGAAACTACCACAGCGAGTTAGAATCTTGGTTCCAAAACTTTCTTTCATCTACCAGCAGTAATTCCGTATTCCGTTACAGTGTATCTACATTGACAACGCATTTTTAATTCTGCTTTACGAGTACCAGTGAGACATCGAGGTGTCTTTGAAAGCATTAGGAAAAACATATAACAAGCTCATAAGTGTATTATACCGCTTTGCATGCCGCGCCTGTATTCGTTCTACTATCCACACGGGGCTGTTGCGTGTATTGATACAGCCATCTCTCTTACAACCCGCTTCCTCTGTAAACAGCATACACGATGCAAAGTTTGGCTCGGCAATGCACAGCTGCGTGAACCACTGTGCGAACCGCATGCGGGGCTCCAAGTCAGCTCGTTCAAGTGCCTGCACTTTTTTCACGTGGCATGGATGCAGTCTGTTCTTACGGAGCACTCTCCACACGGAGGTGTGACTAACGTCCGTATCGTGAGCGATCGCACGTGTGCTTGTAGACGGGCTCGCCTCAGATCTGTCTGGTACATCCTCTTCGAAATGCGGCGCACGAGCACCTCCAGCGCTGACGCCCTCGCGAGGCGGATGGGATGTCCCATACTCACCCAGTCGCTGGTGTAGTCTCTGGAACGGTGCGTCATGCGGGCTGCCGTCTGCTTGGGAAGCGTTCCCGATAAAGACGAGATGCTACGCGCCCACATCCTCTAGCTTCACCGTACGGCATGTGCGCATCCGCCACTTCTGACGACGAGTTATCATCCGTGCCTGGTCTGGCGTGCTAAGCGCAGTCACGGAGAACACACAACTACTTCGACTCAGGCAGCGACAGTGATGCAGGTCTGTGTGGTGGAACGTGGTGAGGGAAGGACGTAATGAACTGCGCATGGTACGTGCGGTCCAGTGCGGCTCTCAGTGTTTTCGATACTACCTACCTCTTCAGGACAGAGGGGAGACTCTGTAACCAGCCCTCACGTTCACTAGCTACAGATGTCTGCCGACTGCATGATCGACAGCAGGCTTGTGATACGAGNACAAATTTGCTCATTCTGACATTTGCATGCAATAAAAATCAGAAAGCAATTGAAATCAATTCAGTTGTCACAAATGCTTACCTACGACTTTTAATTCAATTTTTATACGTGGAACTACTTTCCCTTTATTGTTACCAACTTTGCTGGGCGCAAGCCGGCCAGTATGCTTGTTAAAACATATACAGGAAGATGAAATAAAAATGTTTTAATATTAAGTTATGGAGTGAGGAGATTTGGACAGCTCTTACAGCGAGGTCTTGAGAGCCGATGAGGGTGAAGCGAGGTGATTCTGCAGCAGCGCCGGAATGAAGAGGTGGGGAAACGGGAGATCCCCGAGAAAACCCACCGACCAGCGGCATCGTCCGGCACGATTCCCACATGCGAAAATCCGGGAGTAACCTTGCCGGGTTTGAACTCTGTTCGTCTTGGTGGGAGACTAGCAGGGTAACCGCTCAGCCACCGCGGCCCTTTCAAATATTATTTCAAGAGTGCTCAGTTAAGCGTGAACGACCTATGTTGATTTGTATACACGGCGCATAGAAAGTGTGCAGAACTCTTCAAAAGTGTGCAGTTTATGTCGGACCAAACGTACGCCCGTGGTCGCACGTGCCAAAGCGGCGCCGTTCCAACCACCTAGCGTGCTCCTGGCTGTCGTGCCAACGTGTCGTGGACGGGGATTGAGGATTCGCGTGGGGACAGACGGAAGAACGATGGCACGGCCGGACGAGACAACGTGCCATCAGTCTCTGCCTCGAGTGACAGGCCTTCCATAACAAGTTACCGTGTTTTGTACTGCAGTCCGCCCTTGTCATCGAGCCCACGACGCCGCAAGGAAATGTTGATGGTAATGGTTTGGCTGCGATATTCATCAGTTGATATGCAAATAAGTTTGGGGGGAAACACAACCGTTCTCTTAGTTTATCTCAGTTTATAATATAAATGTACAAACTACGAGCTACACAGCATTGCTACGTTAAAGAAACCGGGAGTATTTTCCGTAGCTTATCGACTGGACTGTCGATTGGCTAACTATTATGGAGAGTTCTAATTTTGCATCTAAACATTAAAGCTTTTTTTTTTTTTTNACTGGACTGTCGATTGGCTAACTATTATGGAGAGTTCTAATTTTGCATCTAAACATTAAAGCTTTTTTTTTTTTTTACGGCAGGCACTATGGTAAGGAAAAAAAATTGTAGCCTTGTTAGATTGTTGCATTTTGAGTTTTTGTGAGACTAACACGATTTCAGAATTTCAGTACTTGCGTGCAGGCTTGGAGTTTCGATAAAGCTTATAGTAACTTGCGATGGTATATGCTGACCGTATTTTCAATCTGATCAAGAGTGAAGAGATTTAGGTGCCTCTTAACAGCGAGATCTTAGAGTCAGTCTGATCAACAGTTCAACATATTCTTCACCAGTGAATGCTGACTCGCATGATTTACAGCATGTGNTCTTAGAGTCAGTCTGATCAACAGTTCAACATATTCTTCACCAGTGAATGCTGACTCGCATGATTTACAGCATGTGAGTTTAGGCTGGCGTGGGTCATGAACAAGCAGGGTAGTCCTGTAAATTGACGTACGACTTCAGCATCATCATTTTGGCCCAAAGTGATTCAGGGCTTTGCATATATCTTAGTAATGAGAAAATTAACTGATCTCAGTTACTTAAGCACTTTTTAAAGCGTTGCTTGGAATATATTTTATGTTCATTTTATATCCCTCTACAGCAAGTGAACTGCCTTGGACCTAGAAACTTCATTCATGCGCCAATCAAGTTGAACTGAGAAATAGTTGCACACTGTTACGAACTAGCTTTTCAGCCAATTCGTACTTGAAAGTTGCTAGGGGCGTAGCTCAATAATGACTCATGATTAGGGACGCTAAAATATAGGCATAATGACTTGTCCAACACTGTTAAAATCAAAGATTTACTCTCAATAATGATCACTTGTAAATATTACAGACGCAAATTTATAATATTACCTACAAGTTAAAAATTATATTTAACTTAAATATTGATAAACTTATTCAGTAGAGATGATGATGTCTTTTAATGAAACTGGACCAAATACCTTATATTGGCTGCATTGAGCTAACTGATATCGCCTTTACCGCAACGGCCACACAATGCATGGAAATTAGGGAGTGTTGTTTCGCGAACAACAAAATGGAAGTTGTAAAATTTATTTCGAATTTCACAACTGTCTTGAAAATAATGAACTGGTATGTTGTATGTTTTGTTACGTATCGAAAGAACGTGCCATTTTAAGAAGGCTGTAATAAGACGAGATCTAGCTATAAAAAGTCAGGTTATGTAGGAAGTGTGGGTTTTATACCAGTAGTAAGGGCTTAAATACTATTATATATGTAGGTTTATAGTTCTTTCAGTTTTACATACTGATTAATGCTTTAAACTGCCATTTTTCAATTTACAGGTGTATTCACTAATGGTGTTGCGTCGAATAAATTACAATTTAAGGGCAACACATATTTTTGTGCACAACCAATATATAAATTAATGATTTGCCTTCATAGTGATAATTTTTATTAAAGATTCAACTATATGCATTCAGAGCCCTTCATTATTATATTTTGCTAATTACNCTTCATAGTGATAATTTTTATTAAAGATTCAACTATATGCATTCAGAGCCCTTCATTATTATATTTTGCTAATTACGGTTTACCAACTGATTACGTATAAACTCGTTAAAAGACACAAAAAAAATATATATTACGCACTGTAACTGGAAACAAAAACAATTTCGACAGTGATATTTCCTTTCTATTTCTGGCTTACCGCGAGAGTGTGTGATAAATTTAAAAACTTACAGCGTGGCCCTTTATTCATACGTTTTTAACCTGAGACTAGCGTATTTTAAGAGAAACTAAAATTTTGGGCGGGAAAACGGACAACGCCATGGTGATGTGCCTGTGACGTCACTGTACATGTTTTTCATGCTTGTTTACATGCATTTGCCGTAGCGGGTTGCTTGTGGGGTTGGAATTGTTATTGTACTCTTCTCTGTCCCACGCCGAGTAGGCGACCGAAGATATGGTATACCTGTAAATGTTAAGAGCGCTACGTCAAAATACAAAAGCATTGTTTTTAGCTGTAGTACATTCACGGTTACTTCCAACTATTCTGAAGCCCTGCTGAAGTTATACTTCTAGGATATTCCTCCGCCTCATGCAAGGAAGTATAACTTTGGTCTACAAAATTACACCAAAGGGAAAACGCACCACATTCGTGCGCGCTCAGTCTAATAATATTTTGCATAAGAACTATTTCTTACTAGGCATTGCCAACATGCCTATTTTCTCCCTGTTTTAATTCATATTAACGGTACATGAAATATTATAATTTATAGATAAAATATAAATATAAATTTAATTTAATTACAAAATAATGCATTTTTATGATAATACGAGTGTAAAACGTTTGAAACATTCAGGAAACAACCGAGCACGTACGTCATGCGTGGTGTGTTTTTTGAAAGGTTTGATTCGATAAGTGTGAGTAGACCGCGAATATACCAAATGAAAAAATGCACCGGTGCGACACTTACGAGGGTTATTCGGAAAGTAAGGTCCAATTTCTTATAAAACATAAACCATCACAGATTTTTTCAAAAAACGTTTTTTTATTTAATTCCTTACATGTCTCTCTATTTACTACGTAGTTTCCATATTTGTTTAAACATTTGTCATAACGTTCTACAAGCTTTTGTATGTCTACGTCATATACGTCTGCCGCCTGTGAGGATAACCAGTCTGTAACTGCTTCTTTCACCTCTTCGCCTGTGACAATCTTCTCTAAAAATTGATCACCTTCCTTTATGATATCGGTCCAAAAAAAATCAAGACAGAAGCCATTCTTTTCATTTGGTGTTCCTCAGTAAGCAGCCTGGGAACCCAACGTGCGCACAATTTGTGAAATTGCACATTTTCAGAGACAATTTTGTGCAAAGTTGTTCTACCCACATTCGGAAATTCCAATGCTAAAGTTGAAATTGTGAATCGCCGCCCCTTCACGAATCTTTTCGTCCACGGCTTTGACCAAATCTTCTGTGATCACTGACGGTCGGCCTGATCGCGGTTCATCATGGACATTTTCCCGTCCGTCCTTGAAAGCTCTCACCCACGTACGCACTTTGCTGTCACTCACCGCATTGGGACCATACACTTGACTTATCTGTCGATGAACTTCCGCTGCTGAAACGTTCCTTTCTGTCAAAAAACCGAATCACTGACCGTATTTCACAGTCGGCGGGCTGATCAATTGTTTAAAGCATTTTGAACTGACACTGTAAACAGCGCACTGCAACAATGCCAATGCAAATGGCGTCGTTTTGACGAGCAAGGCATGCCGGGAGTCTGTGCGCATGCGCGTTACAATGTTACCGCGACGTTCGATTAGCTATGGCGATTCGGACCTTACTTTCCGAGTAACCCTCATATAATGTATTTGAGTGGAGTAGTGCGGAGAAGGAGGTCGTGTGCTGAGGAAGGAGGGGGGGATGCTGGTTTGTTGCAGCTTCAGCGAGAACAGCGTGCGGCTGGAGCTGGAGCGGCTGATGGGCACGGGCCTCGTGCGGGTCACGGACCGCGCCTACATGCAGCGGCTGCAGCGGCGCGTCGAGGAGGACCACGTGGCGAAGCAGCAGCAGAGGATCGCCCGGCGGGAGGTGAGTCCGCCCCCCGTGTCCGATACACTAGGNGAAAAAGGATCAGAAGGAACAGATGGTTCATCAGAAGATGAAGAGGACTTGAGAAGTGCAAGTCGGAAGATGCAGGAGTTTATTCTTGTGGGGAAAAAGGGCAGACCAATCCGGTCTACCAAACTTGTCTTCCCAGAAGAGGACACAGAGGACCCTTGCACATCAGGAGATATGGACCAGTCCTCTAGAGCCCAAGAACAAGGCACCAGGGCCAGTAAGAGGCTAAGGTTTGACCTCCCAACACAGGAAAATAGTGCAGATGGTGTGTTAGAGATGGAAAATAATGTGAACAAGATCCATAAGGAGTCCAAAGAACTGGTTATGGCCATGACAGAGTGGATCTTGAGTAAAGCCTCTAAGATCAATTCGTCACAGGCCAATTGGATTATTCCCAAACTCAGCCAGCTACAGGGCTGTGTTGATCAAGCTTTAATGGAGAATTGTAAGCTTGTGGGAAGCCTAAAACAGGTTAAGGTGAATGTTGAAGGGACACACCAGGCTACCATTGGGGATAAAAGCATACCAGTGATAAGGAGTTATGCACAAGCTACCGGAGTGGATTTAAAACCCAAACCGGCTAGGAAAGTTGTACTGGTATATCCAGAAAAAGATGGCGCCACTAGTGTGGAAACCCGAGATACAATTAAGAAAGGGATTGATCTGAAAACTGAAGGACTACAGATACGCAACATGCGGGGTATCAGAGGTGGAGGCATTATGGTAGAAGCAGGTAATGAGAAAACCCTGGAACTACTAAATAAGACGGCCATCCAAAAACTGGGACTGAAATTGGCTGCACCCAAAAGACATGGTCCAAAGGTCATCATTTATGATGTACCTAGGGGAGAGGACGGCGATACCCTCCCTTCTGTCATATTCAGACAGAATTTCAGTAAAGGCTCCATTGGCAATGAAAACCTTACAAAGGAAAATATTGCTCAAGGGATAAGGATAAGCCACAGAACGGGCAGAAGGGAATCGGACAGGGTGAATGTTGTTGTGGAATGTGACCCTAACATTAGGAATGTTCTGGTCCAAAAAGAAAGGCTCTATATTGGGTACGAGAGTTGTAGGGTCCAGGATTACATTTCATTGTCCAGGTGCTACAAATGTCAGCAATGGGGTCACATTGCTGGCAGATGTAGAGAAACAGAGTCTACCTGCTCAAGCTGTGGAGAGCATGGGCACGTATACTCCGACTGCCCCAAAAAGGCAGTCGAAGGGTATAAAGAATGTTGTGCTAACTNGGCGATACCCTCCCTTCTGTCATATTCAGACAGAATTTCAGTAAAGGCTCCATTGGCAATGAAAACCTTACAAAGAAAAATATTGCTCAAGGGATAAGGATAAGCCACAGAACGGGCAGAAGGGAATCGGACAGGGTGAATGTTGTTGTGGAATGTGACCCTAACATTAGGAATGTTCTGGTCCAAAAAGAAAGGCTCTATATTGGGTACGAGAGTTGTAGGGTCCAGGATTACATCTCATTGTCCAGGTGCTACAAATGTCAGCAATGGGGTCACATTGCTGGCAGATGTAGAGAAACAGAGTCTACCTGCTCAAGTTGTGGAGAGCATGGGCACGTATACTCCGACTGCCCCAAAAAGGCAGTCGAAGGGTATAAAGAATGTTGTGCTAACTGTCAGAAAAAGGGTCTGAAATCTGACCATAGAATAGACTCTAGGATGTGTCCAGCCTACCAGAAAGCCCTGTCCGAGGAACTTTCCCGGACTGACTATGGCATTTAAGAATATAATTAGATACGGCCAGTTAAAAATGCAAAGGTCGGCAGCGGTGGCTTCTGAAATGAATAAAATTGTGCAAGAGCAGAATCTGGACATTGTACTATTTCAAGAACCATATGTACCTTTTGGAAAGGTGTCGGGCCTGNAAGAATATAATTAGATGCGGCCAGTTAAATATGCAAAGGTCGGCAGCGGTGGCTTCTGAAATGAATAAAATTGTGAAAGAGCAGAATCTGGACATTGTACTATTTCAAAAACCATATGTACCTTTTGGAAAGGTGTCGGGCCTGCGAGGCAGTGTAATAACAGTGGGTGATCGCCCCTGGGCTGGATTATGGGGGGCCAGCAAAGAGATTGATATAATGCCCATGACAAGTGTATCGGATACTCACCATGTCTGTGCACAGGTCACGAAAGGAACAACAAAATGCTGGCTGGTTTCTTCATATTTTCAGTCTGGGGACGACCCTCAATTTCATCTTGACCGATGGGAAATAATGGTAAGCCTGCTAAGGGACAAACCATTAATTATTGGGGCGGATGTGAATGCCAAATCCGAACTTTGGCACTCCCCAACAGAAGATGATGCAGGAGATCTAGTGAGCCAGTTTCTCCTCACGAATGACCTGGATGTGGCTAATGTGATGGGAGAGTTACCAACATTTGTCTCGCAGGCTCACGGCACACAGTCATACATTGACATAACTGCACTAAATGGGAAAGCAGTAAATTTCATAAGGAACTGGAGGGTGCTGGAAGACAGCTCCAGTGATCATAGGCTAATTGTATATGAAATACATGTAGGTGGGACTCCAGAGCAATATGTATCATATAGTACCACAAGATATGTCCACAACATGGCTGATTGGGCTGCCTTTGATCGGGCACTGCGGAATAAGCTTGCAAATGTCGATGAACACCAACCAATGGACGTCAGGGTCGAATGCCTGACCCAAGTGATTCATGACACCTGTGAAGAGACTCTGCGGAAAACGTCCCAGGGACTTCCCTACCTTTCCTGGTGGGACGAGGAACTGGACGCGGAACGAAGAGCTCTAAGAAGGCAAAGAAGAATGCTACACAGGCTGAGAGGAGAAGAAAGGGACGATTTCTCCAAAGAATATAAGAAAAGCAAGCAGGCTTACTTCTGCAGGGTTCGGTGGAAGAAGGCTAAATCATGGGAGGAACTTGTTACCAAGGTTGGAAACGAAAACCCATTCAGTGTGGTTTACAAACTGGCCTCTGGGAAGATGAAAACTTCTGTCCTACCCCCCAGTATGAAAGTTAATGGGAAGCCTGTGATCGATATGAAAGAGTCCATGAGGGTTCTGCTCCATGCATTGCTGCCTGATGACTCCATGGTCGAAGAGGGGGAGGAGCATCTGGAAAAGAGACTGAAAATGGACATAATACCTGAAGAACAGGATGCACCCACCTTTGAAATGGCAGAACTCACCTCAGTAGTCCATAAAATGAAAAATGGTAAAGCTCCAGGTCTGGATGGTGTGACTACTGAAATTGTCAAGAGAAGTTTCTCCCGCATCAGGGTGGTGTTGCTGAAGATCTACAATGATTGTCTCAATTCCGGTTTGTTTCCTGCCCCTTGGAAGCTGGGATGCCTTAAGGTGCTTCGTAAGGACAATAAGAAAGATCTGGATGACCCCAAAGCCTACAGACCTTTAACATTGCTTCCGGTCCTTGGAAAAATCTATGAGAAGTTGATAAACAGGAGACTTATAATGGCATTAGAAGCTGAAGGGACATTGAGTGAACACCAGTATGGTTTTAGGAAGGGTACTGGGACTGATTTTGCCCTACATGATGTAATGGCCAAGATCAGGAGTACCCCGGCGAAGTATATCCTAGCTATCTTCCTGGACATATCTGGTGCGTTTGACAATGCCTGGTGGCCGGAAGTGATGAGCAGGCTAAAGGATAAGAAATGTCCTAGTAATTTGTACAGGGTCATCCTTGATTTCTTTAGAAATCGGTGGAGTATCTACTCCTCCAAAACAGAAGAAGTAAGGAAATGCCTGACGAAGGGGTGCCCCCAGGGGTCGGTCCTCGGACCGATCCTATGGAACATCTTGTTCGATGGGTTTCTGGAGTTGGGGCTTCCCGAGGGATGCACAGTTTTTGGTTACGCTGACGATGGCCTGGTCCTGGTTGCTGGAAATTCAAGATTGGAACTTGAGACCAAGACAAGGACTATTCTGGAAAACACCTGGGATTGGGCGAAGAGAGTTAAGCTTAACTTCTCCACTGAGAATACCAAGACTATGTTGGTGAAAGGAGCCCTGAAGAGAGCACCCACCGTGCGTTTCGGAGGAGGCCCGGTCGAGTATGTCACAGAGTACAAGTACCTTGGAGTCATCATGGACGATAAATTGAGCTTTTTGAAGCATGTCGAGTATGTGTCGCGTAAGGCTGTCCTTGTGTTCCACAAACTGAAAAGGATTGGTAACACAAATTGGGGTTTGAAGTACAGTACTCTAAGAGTGATCTATAAGGCTGTCTTCGAAGCAATCATATCGTATGGTGCAGTGATGTGGCATCACAGGGCAGACCTTTCGTGGCACAAAAGAAAGTTGGTAAGTGCCCAAAGAGCAGCACTGCTGGCCGTAACCGGAGCATATAAGACTGTGCCGAATGAGTCGCTCCCGGTGGTTGTGGGTGTACTCCCTGTGAATCTATTGGTGAAAGTCAGAGGTCTCACGGCGGGTGCTGCGCGGGCTGGTGTGCTTACCAAGGATGTGAAAGACAATATTATGGAGGAAGCGGTGGAAATATGGCAAAATACGTGGACCGCATCAGATAAAGGCAGAATAACGTACGAAGTGATACCAGATATCAGAAAGAGATTAAGCTGTAAGTGGTTCAGTGTAAACCACTACAGCATGCAGCTACTAACTGGCCACGGAAACTTTAAGGCGAAATTACATGCTTTCCGGCTCGTGCTGTCCCCGCTGTGTGACGTCTGTGGTGAAAATGACACGGTACAGCATGTCATTACTAACTGTCTCAAGACAGAAGATCTGAGAAGTTGGTTGGAAAATCAGACAGAAGAAAAGGCCATACACTGGAACCTTGAAGACTTAATCGTCAACAAGGAGCTCCTAGTAATTTGGAATAAATTCGCTACCCAGATTGGGAAAAGATTGGAAGAATTTGATAAATGGTTCGAGCGGATTTCTAATGACCCATAAAGAGTTATACAGTTTAATCGGTATAACTCTGATTGGTGAGGAGGACAGGTTTCTGAGAAAACCAAACATTGTAATTGGAAAACAGGTTTAAAAAGTTTGTGTATGGCCTTCAGAAGTAATGGGAAAAAGTGCAGCGCACTGCTTAACTCAACTGAGTACAGTTGCAGTGCGGGAAGGATGGAGGGTGCGCTGGCCTTCGGGCCTTAAAGAAACCTGTCCCTCCACATCGCCATGCCGGGCGGCGGTGTTGTCACCTCCAGCCGGCAGGCAGCAGCACCTCTGTCCCTCCACATCGCCATGCCGGGCGGCGGTGTTGTCACCTCCGGCCGGCAGGCAGCAGCACCTATGTCCCTCCACATCGCCAACGTGGCTAACTTGTTGACGGAACTTTCTTTCCTCTATGGAAACTAATGAAGTTTCCATAGGGGAAAGATGTCTAAAACTTAAACGACGAAAACTAGTCCCCAATACGACAAACGATTCAGAAGTGGAAAATATTTACTAACAAATGATAATAATAAATAACTATTTAAATATTTAAATAAATGTAATATTAGTAACACCTCTTGCCACTAGGTTATTATTTTTTCAAACACATGCCTATGCTATTTGTATAGAGCTGTCCGATATTTGTCTCTTAGTGTATTTGCTTCTATCCTCGACCTCAGTCCTTGCGCTGCTCGACAATCATCAACTTCGGGCCGTGCGGCCGAACGGCGGTTTATGTTCCGATAAACATGTTTTGAATAACCGGCGGATACATTTGTGCCGCTCCTAAGGACGTTCGCTACAAAAAAAATATTTTATATTTGTACTCCGTACTGTTTAACTTGTAGGCATTATCTATACGTCGGTCTGGAATGCATGCCCCAACTTATAACTTTTAAACCTGTGAATCGAATCTCATCAAACTGGTTCCACATCTAGTAAAGGTCATTCGATTTTTATAGTTTTCGATCACGTATGGTACTTATTTACAAAATTACAATTTTAAAATTTAGGCAATTGTGGCTTATCCCAGGAACTATTTAACAGTTTGAAATCAAATTTGGTTTGTTGACAGTGCATGATGTACAATACGCATTAAATTTAAACAGTGATAATGTTATTGGTCCGCCATATTGGAAGATAGTGAAGCATGAAATTATAAAAGCTTTTAAGTTATATCTCGGTAACTACAAAACTGATTCCTGCCAAATTTGGCATATAAGTAATATTATCTTAGTCCATGTTAACATAATCAATTTGAATGACTTAGGAACTTATTTTGAAAATGGCGACTGTATAAATATTTTAGATTCATTTGTTACATCTACCATTCCATTTGACTAATTCTAACCAAATTTGTTATTCTGAAAGTATTTATTACAAGCATAAATGTAAATACATAACCTCTTCCGTCCGCCATTTTGTAAGATAGTGCCACACAAATAAGTAATGTTTTGTCATAGCTCGGGAAATAATCAACCGGTTCTCACCAAATTTGTCAAACAAGCAGTACAACAGTAGGCCATGCAAACTTACACGATTTAAGTGGGTCAGACTTTTTCTAAATGGCAGCAATACAAATTATTCACATAATGTTATTATATCTATTGAATAATTTGAAAAAATTCGAACGAAATTTCTATGATGACAGTATTTATTGGAAGCATCAGATATGCCTATTCAGAGCCTGTTTTAGGCCCTTTTTTTACGATATCTCGGGAACCAGTCAAACTATTTCCACCAAATTCTACACGCAAGTAGTGTTACGGTAGACTTTGTAAATTTGCATGATAAGTGATTTNTTTTTTTTTTTTTTTTTTTCCAAATTATATCCTTGTAAATACGTGAGGTTGGCAAACCCAGTCTGCCAAAACCTTAGACTGATTACAACCGAAGTTGATGCTGCGAATTTTACCTCCGTAATGCAGTGGGTTGCACGCCAACTTACAGTACGAAGCGTTCTGGACTCGAGTCCCAGGTACGGCGCTTGTGTAGTCTATTTGTAATTGTATCACTAATATTGCGTTCGTTTCTAGTTTCATTTATAATGACATTCCTGCCAACGAGACATTAAAGCCATCCTTCCATTTAGCATTTTAAGAAATTCAAAATTATTTGCATCCATGTAGAGCAAAGAGGGCACATTGGTTACGTCGGCAACTTCTTGTCATTTAAATTACTTGTTTTTTTTTTTTCAAAATGACATATCATAGTCAAAACTGTACTGTTTCGGTAATGTACAAATAAAATTACTCAAAATATTTGCCGAAAATTGAAGTAAGAAAACTGAAAGGTCGTGTCTTAATTCATTTTAAGGTGTGCTTAGTAAAAGTTAATTTTCAAAAATTCTGAGGCAGCCACATATCACAATTATACAAGAATTTTCTTATTTTCAGCAACTTTTTTTAATTGCAAAAACCTTTCTTTGTACAATTTTATAGACGTCTTGAATTAGTATTAACATCTGCTTTCAGCGTGAATTACCCCATCACATTTCTAAAAGAGTAAAAGTGTGATTTTGAAAGGTGTTTATTTGAAAAATATGCGCTCTTTTTTTTTTTGCGCGGAAAGAGTAATTACTGATAATGTATAAAACTTTAACAGTACGCGGTACAAATAATAAAGTAACGAATTCTTTCGTTGCCAACGCCCTTGACCTCGAGCTCTTCAGAGTTTATGAGAGTGAAGCGAAAAAAATCCGCCGACCAGCGGCATCGTCCGCCACGATTTCCATATGCGAAAGTCTACGAGTGATTCCTCCGGGAATAGAATCCGGTTTGCCTTGGTGGGAGATGAGCGCTCTAGCCACTACACACACCGCGGCCCCTCGAATAACGAGATGGGAAAATGTATCTGCAGTTTTCTGAGGGCAAAGATAACACAGCCCTGCCATCTAACATATGTTGGGGTATCAGTAAACCAACTTGTGATTATCAAGTAGTAGAGTTCACAGACCATTACTCCACACAAAAACTAAAAATGAGATAAAATGAAACATAGATCTTCATTCGGCGCACGCTTCAATTCTACTAATCTGAAAGAGGCCATTTCAGGATTTTTCTTTAGTATACACATTTTCCGATATCTGAATAAAATGCAATATATAACTTGTCAAAATATTGTAACTAGTGGAAAGAACTTGATAGCGTCCTAATCTGAACTGAACATGACATTTATTCTCACGTTCATTTAAGAAAACCCTGGCAGATTCTTTCTATAATTACTGAGGTTCGAATAATGCTTGAAAATCTTTAATTACGCTGTCCTAAAAGGTGTCTAATCAAGATTATTTTAACTCCAGTAACATGAAAACTATCCAGGAAGTGGGCCTTTGCGAATTTTGTACAGAATGAAGCTTAGAGTTCGAAAACACTAGAGTTGTCATATCCCAAAAAGTGCCCTGCAACGCTTTTCCCACTAGTAACTTTTACTTGGAGTGCAACGCTTATACTGGGTGCAGCACCTGAGGCAGGCCATCTGCATAACACCGCCAATTTCAGTGGTAGAAGAAAATGTTTCAGACAAAAGTTGCTTGGGTTCAAGGTGCTAATAACGTGATGGGGATAATTACCCCGTACGTAGGATGGTAAAGAAGATAAAAAGGTCAAGTTTGATACTTTAAATGGAATGATAATTTTTATTAACACCCATTGACAGTGCGTATGTTGATGTAATAAATGGTTCTTAACAGAACTGTCGGTGGTCGTTGGATCGGTCTGTCTGGAAACATGAAATGGCCTGCATGTTCCCCAGATTTAACGCCTGTAGACTTTTATCTGCGGGGAACATAAAAGCAACAAGTCTGCAAAGACCGACCGACGAGTCCCGAAGACATGAAAGGCCGTATAGCACGAGCTTGTTCTGCGATAAGTCCAGATGAAATTCGGCGTTCGGTATTGTCCGCTCAGAATGGCTTTACACTATGTATCAATGCTTCCTTTGTTATTTTATCATGATATCAGGTGTTCGAATTGGCGACCTTGTGCATTGATACATACTTTAAAGCGATTCTGAGCGGACAATACCGCACGTCGAATTTCATGTGAACTTATTGCAAAACAAGCTTGCTTTACACGGCCTTTCATGTCTTCGGGACTCGTCGGTGGGTCTTTGTAGACCTGTTGTTTTTTATGTTTTCCACAGATAAAAGTTTATAGGCGTCAAGTCTGGGGAACGTGCAGGCCATCTCGTGTTTCCAGACCGACCGATACAACGACCAACGACAGTTCTGTTAAGAACTATTTATTACATCAGCATACGCACTGCCGAGGGGTGTTTATAAAAATGATAATTCTATTAAAAGTAACAAAGTTGACCCTTGTATCTTCTTTACTCTCCCACGTCCAGGGTAATTACCACCATCAAGTTATTAGCGCCTTGGACCTAAGATACTTTTGTCTGAAACATTTACTTGTACCACTGAAAGTGGCGGGGTTATTCAGGTGGCCTGCCTTAGGTGCCTCACCCGGTGTGTGTGTGTGTGTGTATATATATATATATATATATATATATATATATATATATATACACATAGATATAATATACACACACTCTCTAAACGTGTTCTTTAATATTATTGGCGGACGTTTGTCACATAGTATTTCACTGTTTTATACTCACAAAAGTTTCAAAATCTGCTAGTTAATTTTGTTTACAAGAAGAGCTGTCAAAATGGTTGACTCCAGTGGGGTGGCAAAGTGATGTGCAAAAACTTTGTATTCCTTATCTGCCGCAGAATTAGGATTAAAATAGCGTAGGCAGCACACATTAGTGTATTGAGAAGGGTTTGGTGGATACGTAATTGTGTAGTCCATTCACGGTTATTTCAAACCTTTCTCAAGCCCTGCTTAGCTTCTTCTTTCAGGCTATTTCTCTGCCTTATGCAAATAAGGCTTGGCTAAGTATAGAAAATTATACCAAAAGGACAACGCACCGCATTTGTGCGCACTCACTTTAATAATATTTTGCATGCGAACTATTTATTACCACGCATTGCCAACACACCTGTTTTCCCCCGGTTTGATTATTTGTATTATTAATGAATAAAATATTAAAATATATAGATAAATATAAGCTAGAGTTCAATTTAACAGAAAATAAAATAATTTTATGTTAACAGAAGCACAAAACGCTTGTGATATACGACGTACTAAGAAAGCAACCACACACGTCATATATAGGATGATTTTTTAAAGGTTTGATTCGGAGTTGTAGTTAGCACACCCAACGTGTTAAGTAAATCTTCTCCATCATGAGTTATGCACGCATAAAATATAATTTCCGCATTTTTCACAGCAACAAAAATATACATATTATTTACAGTGCTAAGAGATGCTTGTAAATTATATGGCGTAGGTCTTATACTCCAACAAATATAAATGTATTTATTTTATATTAATATTTGGAAATCTTTAAATGTTTTTGTTGGTTATTTATTTAGTTGGAGAAATTTATAATATAGATATTTCTCCTAATTTTATTACAGTAAGAGGATTTCATGAGACGCTAAAAAGGAATATAATATGGCCGTACATTCTTGTGTCCTTAACATTCGTTCATAGTAAATAACCTATGATGATATACAGGAGTTTTTCTTCCTTCCGCAAGTATGACTTTCTCTGTGTAACTGAACAGCATTATCGCATACTTTACTGGTTGAGCAGCTGTGGCCTTGTTACTATGGCGACCGTAACATAACTTTCACGTCTACAGTTTTTACAGGGTGGACCTGAAAACTAAATCCCCATTACCACATAGGACTTCCCCCCTCATAGCAGGCAGTGCTATAGCCATTTGCATTCGTTTTCTTGTGGTGACGTGGGTGTATTAAAATAGATACATTTTATGATTGACATTTGCGTATTTTTGCAGGTGATAGGCAAAACTGATATTACTATCGACAATAACGTACATTTTAAATGCTACATAAACATGTACTCGCCTTGTGCTAACCCTTTGAATGCTATGTGCAACAATATGATGTACAGCTGTATTTTGATTCTGGTCATGTACATCACATTTCGCGTGACTCTGTTAACATCTTCCATAGATTGTTTAATAAAATTTGCTCATTTTCTTCATCCTGTTGAACTAAACCGATAAATTCAATAAAAAGACCTTTATAAAAATAAACTCATTTTACGGAAAGTATGGTGGCAGTCANAAACTCATTTTACGGAAAGTATGGTGGCAGTCAAAAGGCTATTTGCGGCAGTTTTCTGTCTGCCGCTGTTGAGATGTACGATGCAGCGTTTACAAGCAAGATCAGTCGTTTAAAAAAGGCAGTAATCTGGTTCGCTGATTCATACTGCCAAGCGGCCTTTAGGAATAAGTTCCACATATGAGGAGAAACACCTTAATCAAATAATATTAGTTTTCAAAGTCAGCTGTTAATCTGGCGTTAACATCGGGAAAGCTCCAAGCACAAATTTTCAACACCAAAATATAAAGTCATTATCTTAAAAACAGTGCTCTTTCGTTCAATTTCCTGCAAAAACTTGCCAGTCTTTTCGTTGGCAGAATCTAGTACTATTAAAGTCAGGAAAATGCACCTGTTGATTTATATTGTGATTGCGTGCACGGTAGATGTTGCGAGAAAAGGAGATCCGTTTCATCGAGTAGGCAGTGCAAGCTCTCGGATGAGAAGAATAACTTTCTCCCGTCCGCAACTAGATTAATAGCTTTCAGTTTCAGAGTTTTACGAAGGTAAATATAATGAGAGTGCTGTGCTCTTTTCTAGTGAGAGAATTTATACTTGTCGAGAGTTAAATTACATAGGATAGGATTAATACGATTACAAATTGTCTTCCTCGGAAAANAAAAGGCTATTTGCGGCAGTTTTCTGTCTGCCGCTGTTGAGATGTACGATGCAGCGTTTACAAGCAAGATCAGTCTTTTAAAAAAGGCAGTAATCTGGTTCGCTGATTCATACTGCCAAGCGGCCTTTAGGAATAAGTTCCACATATAAGGAGAAACACCTTAATCAAATAATATTAGTTTTCAAAGTCAGCTGTTAATCTGGCATTAACCCCGGGAAAACTCCAAGCACAAATTTTCAACACCAAAATATAAAGTCGTTATCTTAAAGACAGTGCTCTTTCGTTCCATTTCCTGGAAAAAACTTGCCAGTCTTTTCGTTTGCAGAATCTAGTACTATTAAAGTCAGGAAAATGCACCTGTTGATTTATATTGTGATTGCGTGCACGGTAGATGTTGCGAGAAAAGGAGCTCCGTTTCATCGAGTAGGCAGTGCAAGCTCTCGGATGAGAAGAATAACTTTCTCCCGTCCGCAACTAGATTAATAGCTTTCAGTTTCAGAGTTTTACGAAGGTAAATATAATGAGAGTGCTGTGCTCTTTTCTAGTAAGAGAATTTATACTTGTCGAGAGTTAAATTACATAGGATAGGATTAATACGATTACAAATTGTCTTCCTCGGAAAANAGAGAATTTATACTTGTCGAGAGTTAAATTACATAGGATAGGATTAATACGATTACAAATTGTCTTCCTCGGAAAAGCTTTTGAAATCTTCAGTTAAAGTATCCTTCAGGAGAGGGCGCAGTTCAATCAACTGGAGTACCTTGTCGAGTAATTGGCGTCTTGATTTGTCTTTTACAGGAATGTCAAAGGTTCACTTGGACGGATAATTAAGTGTGCAAGAGTTTCTTGATGTTTTCGTTCCAAATGATGTTAACATCACATTTAATTACTCAAGTCCTCACAAAAATATATTTGAGGCATTTAATATTATATAATCTCAATCCTATTGTCGATGAAATTACACAAGGCTAAATCACTTATCAAATGCGCAACTTATTGTGATAAGAAGTTGTATTGAGTATTTATGTTCATTTAATCATTGCCAATTAAAAGGATGTTCGCTGATTGGTTTACGGCAGTTTGTATTTTAAATCAAGTAACCAATAACCAAAGATTTTAAATCTATTGATGTCCATGAAATATATAAAGTAATTTTGATCTATTATAATTTTAGAGAAGTGATGCCGAAACTTCAAAATTCACACTTCTTTCTATTTTAAATCGTGATGAATACGTGTTAAGAAAACATTCGTTATCTTCTGTTTTGTATGGAATTCGAATTTATTAGAATAGGCTTTCCACGAATGTGAAAGCATCAAAATATAATTAATTCTCTTACAAAATTTTACGAGTGAAACATAATTAAAATATGTGTAATTTTTACATGTAAATAAGGCACTGGTGTTTGTTTTAAAAAACTCTTAACAACAAAACAGTAGATTTCCTTTGTAACTCAATGTTGTGATACATTTGTGACGTAGGCGTGGACATACAAATATAATGGGAAATGCCTCGACACATGCTAAAAGCAGTAAGATAGTGTGCTTGAGAGATTCCCCAGTTTAAATCATTCAACCACTCCTTGCTACCATCACGTGACATAATGCAATTAACATATGTGGTCGTTAGGTAATATATCCTAAGAATATTTAAGTGTTTTAATTTGGTCGAGGTTGGTAAGACACAGTAGGATCACTGGACCGCGGGTTCGAATCCCGCGGACGTGTGTCTTTCTGTAATTGCAATTTTACCTTATTATTGTATACCATCAAACCTTTATTAGTGTCCTGGGATAAGGAGAAAAATTTAAAAGCCCAAAATTAAAAAAAAAAAAAAATACATATTTTTAGGTCGCCCTACGGCAAATAAAGTTATTTATTGCGAGAAAAGTTTACTACTTGATAGGTTTGAAAGTGATAAGAACATACCTAAAAATGTTTGTTGTTATTTACTGCAGTCTGTGTGAAGATATTTTCCCCTTTTGACAGTACCAATGAGAATCGCGCTACTCTAGACGTAAACGTCTGTGATTCGTCTGAAGACAACTTAGTCATATACCACCCAATCACAAAAGCTGCGAGACACTACAGCTCTTGAACAACCATACACCGTGAAAATGTTTTGTATTTATAAACACAATTCTTCGAAACTAGTTTCCAAAGTTATTATTTTATTACTGC
Organism: Clitarchus hookeri; assembly: GCA_002778355.1. Classification (NCBI taxonomy): domain Eukaryota; kingdom Metazoa; phylum Arthropoda; class Insecta; order Phasmatodea; family Phasmatidae; genus Clitarchus; species Clitarchus hookeri. The sequence goes on from NQII01001426.1 coordinate 142,066, forward strand.
AAGTAAATTAGGGAAAATTTTACAATGTGTTACTGCGGAATTTGTGAAAGTAACGCTGAATTTTAAAAAGCGATTTTTGAATACTTCGTGTTTTTATGAGCATGGCTATACGTAATCACTTTTGCATGATTCATTAAAAACAGTGAGTTGGACATATACAATATTTCACTTGCAGTGTTTCAAGAAAACGAATACGACCGGAGAGAAAATAGGTGCGTTGGTAATACCTAGTATTAGAATTAGTTTTTTTTCCCAAAAATACTATTACACTGAANCGGAGAGAAAATAGGTGCGTTGGTAATACCTAGTATTAGAATTAGTTTTTTTTCCCAAAAATACTATTACACTGAGTGCGCACGAATCCGGTGCGTTGTTCGTATGGTGTAGTTTTATGGACTCGGTTAAGCTTTGTTTGCATGAGGCGGAAGAATATCATGGAAGTAGAACTTTAGCAAGGCTTCAGAAAAGTTGGAAGGAACCGCGAATTTACTATAAAAGTGATTTTTGTGATNTGGAAGTAGAACTTTAGCAAGGCTTCAGAAAAGTTGGAAGGAACCGCGAATTTACTATAAAAGTGATTTTTGTGATATACTTAAGGTGAGGTAGACCGATCTCGCTGGCTGCGCGCAATCAGTCTCCGTGTCCCAACATTGAACTTCTTTTCTGCCGATACGACTAGCAAAAACGGCGTGGATTGGATTTGAGGTTTGAATACCGTTTAGTAAACAAGTGCTAATGAGATATTTTACACTTACTCTAACCGATTTATTATGTAGTTTGATTCAATTCAAGTTGGTCAAAGAATTTTTGTATAGTAGTGTTTGTAATTTAATAATTAACTTTTAAAACAAACTCGTTCATCACTGTTGATCATGTGACTTTGACAGTTATGTTCCTTTGTGGTGTAAGTCAATGTTGGGTAGATGCGCAGAAGACGATGCGCAGGTCTATGGACATACCAGCACATGTCCGTACCCGTGTGACGGAAGTTTGCTGCGATGTTGCAGGCTGATGAGGTGGAGCGGCAGATGGACTTGGTGCTGAAAGGGGAGATCCCAGTCGAAGAAGCTCCCAAGGAACTCGCCGACCACCCTGTCCTCGTCAACGCGCAGATCATCAAGAAGATAGCCGAGCAGAAGATGCCGAAGGTTTGTCGGGTACTTTGACTTCTCGCCACAGTTACTCGCCCGCTACACTCGGCCAGCTTGCTACGGCGTATGTGAGAGGCAGCTAATGCATTAGCGTCGTACCTTCAGGAAGTCAGGCATCTTCAGTCTCAAACAAGTCATACGATTCATGAGAACACTACATTTTAGTGATCATAGACAGCAGCGTTCGTGATTTGTGTGCGTGTGAAATGTGGACTAGAAGTCATGTGCCATGGAAAAGCATTGGCGTGTGGTGAACCGTTGCAAGGAAAGCTGGCACTTGCTCACTACTGTACATTGTCGGCGCACGCAGCAGGATCCAGTCACCACCGTGCAGTCTAGGGAAACATAATGCGGTCCGACCACTCACAAGCGAGCAGCGAGGGACCCGTTACACGCGTCCCGTGGCGTCAGTTGCCGAGCTACGTTTTAGTGGTGGGAATGCAAACTAGCAAGCAACAGGGTACAGCACGGAGCTAACCCCAGCTTACCTCGCAACAGTTCACCACACGCCACTGTGTAAAAGAAAGAGATTGATATTAGTTATGCTGGTTGCGAATTTTGAGGGCGACTTGAAACAGTGCAGCTAGGTGTCACAATAATGGAAATTAAATATGTAAAATATATTTTGTACCAAGCACCAATGTTAGTCCACGTGTGTGCACGCGCATGTGTACTACTAACATATTTCGAAGTTGTTATCGAATGCGAAAAAATTTAACCACACTGATAAGTTTCAATTTTTTGTTATTTTATTTCTTGTCAGTCCTAGATGAGCATAACTATCTAAGTAAGATTGCCATGTTATTTCTTTGGCTGCCGTCACATTCCAGCTGTCACGACTTTCTAGGCAAGGTTACGTATAAACACATTTCCCTAAGCTATTTTGTTACAGACTGGGTTGCAAACACTCGTCTGCGTTTGTAAACTTTTGGGAGCGTGTGTTTGTCTAAGGAACTCGTGAGCTACCACAGTGGAGGAACTAGAACCCATTAAGGAGGGAGCTTTTTGAAGGGCGGGGTACTCTGCATTACCTTCAAATGGCATGTTTGCAAGGACACTTTCAATTTTAATGCTGCATATAAATGGATAGGTCATCAGAATGCATAACAAATTCATTTTACTAAGCGTATTTATCAATGCGACATTATTATACTGCGTTTCATATAAGAACACTAACGTTTGACAGATGATGTGACCAACCTACACATTATGCACACAGTAAATGCTCTCGTTTGCAAAGTATAGTATCAGCTGATGATTTGTTGCGGGATATATGTTGTTATGTTGTCGATATCGTTGATCATCATGGAAGAAAAGTACTTAGAACTGAAGGTTGTAATTCAAAACTTAAATTGTACTTAACAATATTTGTGGTGTAAATTATATTTTTTAAGTAACGGACCATTTTTATGGCTTTTATTGAATTGGTAAAAAAATATGTTTAGCAATAATGGCGGAGCATACAGACAGTTGCGGTCAGTGAAACGTTTCCAGCCCTGTGAACGCCCTTGAGCATGTGGTCTTTTTCCGTCACGTTTACGCGAGTATCTTACTGGTATTATCGGAATATTTTATTGGTAGTTAATGATTTTTGTATTTCATTTTATTAAGCATATTCGGTTGTAGGAGTGCCTTTGTAGTAAGTTTTCTTGCGAGAAAAGTAATATTATCGACACGTCTATGGCTTGGTCCGCCATTTTCGGCACTGTTGTGTGTATTTTCGTTCCGCAGTTTATTAGTTTCGGGAATTCTGCGAAGTGTCGTATTTACTGAATGATTCTGTAAATTACAGTATTTCGTACCAGTGGCAGACAAACGTGTCCAAGGATTGCCACCGAACAACGTGTGTTCAGGAGTTTCAAATAGGAATTACGAACCGTAAGTCACAGTGTTTTGTAAATAATGCATTTCAAAAGAGTTGTTAGAATTTTTTAAATGTACGTGGCCTATAAAACTACAATTTCAACGCTGTTTTTGTAGTGTAAAACTAACACGTTTATTATATATAAAATGCAACAAGTGTATGGTTAATTTCGCCAAAAATGTTTACGTACATACGGAATGTGTTTATTATTCGCATAGGTAGAACAACATAATATTTATTGCATTTTTTCTTTCCGTGATTTGAATATTACTTCCGTATGAAAAAAATTTATATTCGCCTATTAAAACAATACCTATGTAATTCAAAATTCTACCGTCGCTATGAAGTGCTGCAAAANTTTTCCGTGATTTGAATATTACTTCCGTATGAAAAAAAATTTATATTCGCCTATTAAAACAATACCTATGTAATTCAAAATTCTACCGTCGCTATGAAGTGCTGCAAAACAATGCCGTCTCATGAAAGACGTTAAACTAATGTCTCTCCCTACCACATCCACCCGAAATAAAATAAACAGATCCCCAGCAGTATAACTCGGCGTTAACAAAAATAAAGTAATCTGGAATGGTAACCTACATTGACCATAGAATTTCTTTACATACTTGGTTTTCCTCATAGATAGAACAACTGTGGCGGGAGGGTACATGGTGTCCTCGCTACATTTCTAGAAGTGTCAAAATTTAGTGGACTATGAATTGGAGCATGACAATGTACTAAGGTTCAAGATTAATCCGTGTAGTTTATCCAGTATAAAATGAACCACAAAGGGAGGGGTGCAAGCCGGACCCCTTGAACTGTTGTGTATAAATAATACAATAGAAAGAAGGAAGCCGTGAGAATTTGCTCCTCATTTTTGGAGTTACATCACACAGCGTGAGGATTAACATGTTACCTACCACTTCTCTTCTCAGGAGGGTCATGCATAGGTAGAGACCGGAAAAAACCGCGAGTTCAATGACCCGCAAGCTAGACTCTACAGTCTTGTGTACAAATATGCCGACATCAACTGCACATTGGTTGCTTGCTGTCACAGTGGAAGGCGACGATTGAACCAGCATTCTCTAGGAAGTTTCAAATACGGCGTGGGCCAATGGATTAAGTGTGTTTTGAATTCTAGCNTAGGAAGTTTCAAATACGGCGTGGGCCAATGGATTAAGTGTGTTTTGAATTCTAGCTTGTCCTAAAATGAATCCGCGAATTATTCAGGTCTCTATGCATAGGGGCACATGTTTTTTCCAAAAAGATTTCGGGACAGGTTGTGTTCCCAAGCACATTAAGTTCAGAACCACTTTCGTGATCGGATCATTTGAATTGTTGCGCGTTCCTATCTGTCCGCCCACGAATCACAGACGGTCAGTAACAGGAGAAACTTAATTTTGATTGGCTCACTCACGAAACGCACTCTTCACACAAATACAAGCGGCCAATAGCCAAAGGAGGCCTGCGAGTGTGCACATAGGATATTGACGTATAGCATACGCGTAAATATTTTCGCGGAAAACAGGTGTCCAAATCATACACATTTAGTACTCTTAATAANGAGAAGGAGTGATGAGGGGTTTGCGTTACTGGTCTCTCTGTACGTTGGGGCCACGGGCAAGCGTCAGCTATACAGAGTTACCTTGTGTCAGGGTAGACAAATAACTAGTCAAACGCTGAAAAAATAATACGTGCAGCTTCGGTCTTTCTACTAATCTATTACTTTAAGCATTTGTTTATATAATTACGCGAGGAAACACAAATAAAGTAGCACAAGAACGACTGATTTAGGTGNAGGGAGAAGGAGGGAGAAGGAGGGAGAAGGAGGGAGAAGGAGGGAGAAGGAGGGAGAAGGAGGGAGAAGGAGGGATGAGGGGTTTGCGTTACTGGTCTCTCTGTACGTTGGGGCCACGGGCAAGCGTCAGCTATACAGAGTTACCTTGTGTCAGGGTAGACAAATAACTAGTCAAACGCTGAAAAAATAATACGTGCAGCTTCGGTCTTTCTACTAATCAATTACTTTAAGCATTTGTTTATATAATTACGCGAGGAAACACAAATAAAGTAGCACAAGAACGACTGATTTAGGTGTTACCGAGCCGAAAGGAAAACTTGTCACCGAGGTTCAATTATCGAACAAACAGCGGTTTAAGTAGTTTTCCTGAAGCGGACCTGAGGAGTCTAGCGTTTTTTTTTTTGGAACGTACTTGTGAGTTTTGTGGATCTTTCCACGTCGTTTGTACTGCAACTTCCTCTTACATGACGTCGTTTACGGGTAAACGCTTGTCTCAATTAGGCCGACCTAATTGAAGCTATTTTGGGTGATTACGGTTACGAAGAAAGGAGGCAAAGTTTGGCAGTACTACCAACTGGCGTACAGACTTTCCGGCGACCAACGGTTTGCACGCCATAGCTCTATACTTTAATGTTTGCGTTATAAGACAAAAGTTGTATTACAAATCCCTTAAGCAGTTTAAATGTAATAGGTATTGCAATAGTTGTAGAATTTTCAATGTAAAAAAAGAACACATTTTTGAGACTTGGAATTTTAAGCGGGATTCAAATTTGAAAAAAAAAAAAATCTTCTTAAATGCTTTTCTGTACAAATCACATCAAAAATACTAATTTTTTTACAATAGGTAATATTTTGGAGATCTTTACACGGAAATCCCATAGTAAGTTTAAATATTTGTTATCCAGATGGCTAAAAAATAAAACAATTCATCAAATTGCTGCAGTTGTGCTCAAATATAAATGAATTTACTATGCTTCTTGATAATAGGTAACACAAGTGTGAAACGATATCTATCACGCGAGAAAAATATAAGCGAAGACTATAAGTTGTTGTGACTTTTCAAATTTTTGTGTTATTCGTATTCCTAACTTAGCATTATTTAAAAAAAAGTGGTTTAACGTTTTAATAACAGTGTAAGATATTGCGAACTTCAGATATCAGTACACCACAATGAAACTGTGTAGTAAAATTCGTACCAGGATACATTTTACAAAATTTAAAAAACTGGCGGAGAGAAGGGAGATGAAAGAAAAAGCCTGTAGAGGAATTTGATACACCTATTTTCTTTAAAATGAATGCTAAGTCTTCCACTTTTAATCATACTTTTAATACTTAGTTTTAATACGCTATTACAACTGTACTTATGTAAGTTATTCAATGTCGAATGAAAATTGAGACAATATCCATAGTTTTATTCACTACTTACGCAAAACGCTACATCCACGCTTCTGTTCACGGTGAGCATGCCAGATAGAACAAATAGAAGCTTATATATTTACTTTACCAAATTATGTTAAAGTCCTAGTCAGCATCTATGTCCTCAGAACAAAATTAATTATATCAACACCTGCGTTTCACGACACGGAGGGATGACAGTTTCATGTGTTTTATTGAACTCTCGTCTTGTAACTCCATTATAGATGCTTTGTTCTTTGATACGTAAGAAAATATACCGTGATCTTTGAATGAATAGTGGAATGGGGATGAATGACTAGATGGAAATTTTTGGACATTCGCCTTTGCGATGAAGATGTCTGTCATGGAAAAACGAGCCTGAATATGGAAAAATACTAAAAAATACAAGTAACATATGGACGTGAAATTACTGTGCAGGGTACCACGTTAAGTAATACATATAGTTAAGTAATCGTAGCAACAGAAGCGTAGTATAATGTGCCAGATATTGATTACATACTTTTTTGTTCCGTTTCGTTTCCTTACATTATACCATGCTGCTATTCCTACGATTACTTAACAATATTACTTAACGTGGTAAACTGCACAGCATTTTCTCGAAAATAGGATACTTGTATTTTATAAGAATTTTTTTCGTGCTCAGTATTGTTTTTTCATGACAGGCATCTGCAAAGAAAATATACTGTTACAATTTTCTCAAATTAAGTGGGTAAAGCCAGGATCGTCAAGAGATCTAGGTCTTAGTTAAATAAAAGAGTTCATTATAATTTCCTATTTTATAAAAAATAAATACAAAAAATACTCTCATCGCAATATCTCACTATAAATTGATAGATCTTGCTACTTAAAATTAATAAATTTTACTCAGAAAAATTTACAATTACCTCAAAGAAATTAATGTAATTAAATAACTAAAATCATTCATAATAGGCAGTGTATATAAAGCTAACGAATTACTTTCTAAACTATATGTCCATATTTGGCAGTTCCAATATTTGCAATAAAGTCCGTATCACATGTTCGCACAGTCCCACCTCAGTTTAGTCCAGGTCTCACCAGTCCACAACGTTCTAGAGTTCTCCGAGCGCCCTCATGCACAGTAGCATTCAATCGTCGGGTTTAACGTCCTCTTGTCCGTCCATACCACAATCACCTCATCCGCCGTCGTCTCGCAATATCCCGTCATCGTCCGTCCCCTTCGCCTATGTCCATCGCTGCACCACACGTCGCTTGATTACCACACTCAGCCAGATGGCTTCTACCGACAGACTTCCGGCCCTTGGACCGCTGCGATATTTATAGGGCCATACGCCATCGTCCAGACATTTCTCTAAACGCATGTGTTGCGCCGAGGGTCTTAGTTTCCAGAATATTCTTGAGCATCCTCTAAATACGTCGACTTCTCCAGCAGTGAGGGAGAAGAGGTTGTGGCGCAAGGGAGGACAGCTGTCGATCATTCCTGGCTGCCCGGCGACGGGACCATGAGCGGGTCTGCATGGGAGGACGGGAAGGTCGAGGTGGGTAACTCCCCCACAAAGCCGAGTCTGCCCATTGTGCCAAGCCCCGTGTGGCAGTAGGCGCATAACAATACGATATGACCATATTTAATCGAAAGCCTATTAAGGAAAAAAAGAATACATCTTTCTATGACTGAAACTTCCACTCAAGGAAATTATACGGTGCACTTTGTCTTCAAGTGAAATATCATATAATTTGGCAGTAAAATGGGACTGGTATAACAAGTTCACGAAATGTAATTCTGGTAATGTAAAGAACGCAACGACAGGTTTTTGCACATTTACTCTGAATCCGAAATGAACGTATTTTCAGAGTGGCGATTACACCGACACGAACAAAGCTGGCAGTAGAGTTTAATTTTATCGTTACCGAATAAAGCATACTTTCATGTAACATCATAAAGTTTTCCCATTAATGATGATTCTATAGTATTTTATAACAATTTTTTACTGTCCGTCTATATTGCTAACATAAAATGTTTGATATGTCGGCCTTTCCCGTCTGGAGTCACATAATTGTAACTACTCCATGTTAGCGTATTGGTTGGATGACCTACCCTCTTTTGATGGACATTTTAATGCAGAATGCAAAAAAAAATATAATAACTGCTGTTTTACAAATAAAAATAATCTTGCAACCTCTCTATTTTTTCAAAAACGTTTTGAAATATACTGTACTAAATTACGAGTGTTTAATAACCTATGTCATTTTAAGAAGACAACAGCGCGATTAACTCGTAAAGAACATATCATCATAGTCTTGTAAGAAATGGCCCAAAAGAGAAAACTTTTCAGAAGAATTTCAAAATATAAGCAAAAAAATGGGGATATCAAGTACAAATAAACGTGACGATGATTTTTGCTTGTGGGACGTAAATGGCACTTGAGTAATTTTTGTAATTCAGGACAAAGAAATTGCAACTCTGCACTAAGCGTTTTAAATGATTATGCCCCACCATCTTAGATTAATTTATATTTCTCCAGATCATAATTTGCATAATAATTTGTTAGACCAGCGCTTGTTAAGGCATTAGGTGCATCTTAACAGTTATTTTGAAATTCATGTTGTTTAACTGCGATTACTCTTACTACTGCAAGTTTCCTTTTAATTATAAACCTTTCATCTCACAAAGGGAAACTGAAAGAAGTGAATTCACAAACTATTTAGAATTTATATTAAGTAGTTCTCTATACCACAAATTGGGATTTAATCGACAGTTAAAAATTAATTACAAAACAAATAACCCCAAGATGAGGAGGACCTGCCCACCTTGAAGAAGTTTTTAGATCAGAATAATGCTAGTTTCGGGTCACAGAAAGCCTTCGTCTTGCAGAAATTAACTGCTACACAAACTTGAAGGCACCTTATCACGTACCAAGAAATACACATTTTGTGAACATTTTGTTATGATTAACACATTACCTAAAGGTCCGTACGATTGCGATATTTTAAACCAAGATCTGTAAATCCAAGTAATAAATTTAGCTCAACAAGCTTGTACATTTATATATTCATTTAGGTGTATTCATGTAACTTTATTCTGCCGAAGGTAGTAAACATAATTTTAGGTGTAAACTGCTTCTAGTCTTCCTTAGTAAGTACTTAGGATTAGCAATAGGGCGATTTCGTCAAAGGATAGGAAATGTTAAGTTAAATGTTATAGTTTCCTATTGTGTAAGGGCCTTTAGTCAGGGGCAGTTCTAGGGCATTATATCTGGGTGGGCCAGTTTATATATATGAAACACCCTAACTGAAGCGAGGTTTCTCCCACGGGAAAATTTTTAATTTTCCGGATCAAAATAGTGATATTAAATTATGTTTTGTGGTTTATAACAAACAACTAGTTCTACATATGGCCGGAAAAATTCAACAAACATGAGTTTACTTCAACAACACATGCAACTTAAATATTGCAATATTTTTTATATTCAGAGTTATTATATTTTTGGTACCTGAACTTCAGTGACAAAGATTAGACGTTTTTACAACAAGCAATTGAGTCTTCAGTGGCAAAGTCTTAGGTTATTATAAGCGCAACATACACAAAAACTAATTTAACTTTCATTTACAAAACTTAGTAACAAATTAAAACCATACAAGTGTACAAATACAAAGATTAACGAAATAAACTGTGATATAAGTGTACACACAACTTCAGTTCTCCCGGAATGAGTAGAAAAGCTCTCGAAACACTGAATGAGTGAATATATTTGTTTTGATGTTTTTCATTGTCGAGAAACTTCTTTATGCAGATGCTTTACTCACAGGAACCACCAATAGAAGTTTCTGAGCATTTTTTAAACCTTGAAAAGCTATTTTCATATTTCCAACCTCTCTATATAGTTGGCACATGCTTGTGCATGTAGAAAACATTGTTTTCACGAGATCACACTGTTTTATTAGCCGAACTAAAGCGCCGTTGTCAGTACTCTATGCTTCTGCAAGGCTGCCCAATATTGCTGAATACGTAAACACTTCTGATGTGGGATTGCAGACAGAAACAGCGCTGACTTTGTCAGAGTTTTGAAGAAATCCTTGTTCCATTTCTCGCAAAATGTTATCAATTCTGGAGAAAAGAAAAATGGATCTCAATCGACATTCATCAGTAATATCACCTTGTGTACAAACTTTTCCTTTTACCACTGACTCTGTTACAAAGTAATCGGTTAGGAGAACACTAATTGTTTGCTTTTGGGAACTGCTAGATGTACTGAAATCAGTTATTTGTGATTCATCCGTCACCGAAGGACTGGGAGTGAGAGTATTAAAGCTTTCTTCGGCGATTTTCATTGCCTCATTATAAAATTGGTCAAACTTATCTTGTTTTCGTAAACGTGTAATTTCTTCTTTTGTTGATTCGATTAGTTTAGGGCACCGCCCGAAATTCATATTTGGAGATTGCAGATACAGTGAAAGTGAAATGACAGTTTACAAACCAGCAAGACGATAATATAAAAACAAGCAAACTGACGAAGTAAACTCTTTGCTTCTGTAGCTTCTTTCTTCTTTGTGATTTTGAACATTCTTCCAATGCTTTAACAACACAGTTGAAACGTAGTTTGAAGAATTGTACACCGTAAGTCCTAATCGGTGATATCAATCAGTGAAATGACATTCACTGAAAGTCAGTTGATAAGCTACTGCCGACTGGCGAATCAAGCAAATAACTGGGAACAAGTGACTTATAGCATTGGAATTGTCGACATTCAGTGGGAATCAAAAATATATCAGTGAAATTCAGCCACTATATTATATACTTATGAGGCACTGATTATCAGTGGCTCAATTTTCACTGTTTTCAGTGATTTGGCTCAATTATCACTGATTCAAGTTCAGAGTGTATATACCTTTATATTTGGAAACCCATCTAGCACAATTCAGTTGTTTTGCAAATAAAAGTTAAAGACGGCAAGAATACTGTGTTATATGTACTTATTTTTGTGGCTTCCATCATTAGGAACAACGCAAAATACGTAAGAGGTGAACGAGTATAAATATAACATTTATTCAGTGTGAACTAATTTTGTGTCGTGATAGCGCAACTGGTAGAGTATCCGACTATCACGCACTTGTTAAATCGCGGTCGAAGGTTTTAAAATTAAATATAACTTTCATTTTTTCACACGTAACATGTTCATTAAAGTATAATAATTTAAATGACTGCGCTAAGCATTAAAATGCTTAACAATGAATTGTTAACAGTACGATAAAATGGCAGGTATTTGACAATGGGTCTCGTTTATTGGCAATAATTACATATCTAAGAATTTTTTCAACAAAACACCACGTTCGAAAGTTATTTTGCGTTCCTCCCTTTTTACTTGAAGACCTTACACTGCAAAAGAAAACAGTATATCGTGTGTGCAAAATATATTTGTGAGCCCGCCTTCTGCAACGGCGAAACCATATCCTCAGTGGCGGGACGAGTTACAACTTACGTTGGCACGACTGACGACATGGCTTGTTGATTGTTGACGTTGGCTGTTTAGGAATATCTTTTGTCCCGTGCGAAACTTGAAACAGTTGTTTTTTTTTAAAAACTGGTTGCAAACAAAGTTGTGTTTCTGATGCTTCGACGTTTTCAGCGAGTGTCGTGTCGATTGCTAAAGTGATGTGCGTTCGCCCGCACGATAATGTTGTTGACCCACGGAGTGGCCTATATAATTCCGTACGTGGCAGCGGGAACTGGATAGTTTTAACCGTGAACAGTCGTTACCGACTGTGGTAATGTTTTAAAGGTAACTTATGTATGTGTATATCACAACTTTGTAATGTTTCCGTGCGCGTCTGAAACACAATGAATTAATTTGCCTTGGCGTATCTGTAATTTGAACATTTACCACTGCTCAACAAGTTGCAAAAAAATGCTAAATTCCAGCCAGTAAAACTCATAAAATAATATTACAATTAAACTGACCTACGCAGTACAAATTGGTTGAAATGTGTATTTCTGGGAACATTTAAAACTGCACATATAGTATATCAGTACAGAACTTTTCTTGAAACACAGGGGCGGGTAACAAAGTTTTATTACCAGGCCCTGAAAAAAGGTAATGTACTCAGTTCCCATGCTACATACAGCACAAATGAAAGACTGCATTCTTGCGCAGTGTTCTCGCATTGCGGTTATGAACTTGATCCACGTGCCATTTTATTCCTTTTAGCTGTCTGACTCCTGCTTCAACAACAGCTGAGATTTGCAGGACCGCTAAATATCGTAGGTTTATGTATTAGTATGTGAACATATTAATAGAAAGTTGCAATTCTGCTGTTCAAATGCATGTGCGTCATTTAAAATTTACGTCTATATCTCCCACGTTACAAACACGAAAAATACCATAATATGTTCCATAAGTTTTCACGCAGTAAAGAACGAAATAAATATAACAACATTGTTGTTTTTATTGTTCAATGCACATTTATTTCAAACTGCTAGCGCTACAGCTAACGTAACAAATAAACCGTACAGGTATTTATTTTTGCAAAATCTATTGTAAATAAACACCTCAGTGTCACTTTAATTTGTTTTTAGTCTCGCACGGGGCGGCGAATAACAAACCGCGACACATCCAATACAATCTCAGGACATTGAGAAAACACGTTCAGAAATACGTTCCACGAGTTAAGGGTTAGTCATGGCTTTTCTATCGCCCGAGATGGTATCACATATGTAATGCCAAACTGAACGTTCTGTAATACCAGCCTAAATGTATTCGATACTTCGGCAGTGTACTCATTTACAGTACTTGATACAAGTGATTATAGGCTATTCACGATAAACTGAGCACTTTTGAAAGCCCTGCTGAAGGTCGGGATTACGACGACTTAACGTTTCACGTAACACGTAACGGACAACACGTTCATATAAGCCGGCTACACCTTGACAAATGTGTTCCTAGGAGGCCTATTACGGTCATTTTACGTAACGATCACGTGATGGAAAAGCTTGTCAATGTCAAGGTTTCTTTTATTCAGGTTGGGAAGATCAATGTTAAAAGTTTGGAAACCCAAAAATTTCGCCACTAGGTACGCGCTAGTGTCGCATGTGTAACAAATTTTTCTCTTTTTCTTAGTTAAAAAACAGGATACTTGCAATAATCATAAATAAAATATAAAATAACTTCTTAACTAAGAATTTTTTTTCTTTTTATCATTAACGTATGATAAAATTTTATTTAAAAGTGACCAATTTGGAACACTGCGTACCTAGTGGCGGATATTTTGCCTATGCCAAACTCACCCATAAAAACATGTTTTGTTCCTAACCTGAGTAGAATTAACGTTATCAATGTCTGGCTTTTGCGCGATACGTGATATGTGACTATGCACCACGTGATCTCGATGGCCAATGACAATAGGAACATTGTGGTGTTAACATGGCTTTTCAGGGGTTTGTTTTTATTTTCGTGATATCGTCTGCTCATGTTTTTAATTCATGTATAGCATATATAACTTTGTCCCGGGAATGAGGACGAAAGTGTAATAGAAGTTAAGCTAAAATTATATATTTTTTAATTACGCTTCTCAGAGGTGTAAAATTGTATACATAAAATATACAATGTTTACCTTTAAGTTACAAAAATTTTGTAGCCTTATTTTACTAAACAAAACTTTAATTTTCTGTACAGATGAAAGTTTATTACATACAATCTGTTCCATGTGCATGGAAAACATGTCTACGACTCCCAGAGACATTTCGTTCTTGAGGTTATGACGATGTCCTAGTTGTGTTCAAAGTTTGTATAGTAAATCACAAACGCCATACGTTCGCAATCTGTTCTTGCCGCATCAACATTAAAACACAAGTACTCCTGTATGACATGCATTTTGAACGGATTTAAATCAGAAAAGCATCAAACAAAATAACCCCAGACACTTTCATTCAGTGCACAAAGGTTAAGTGCTTACGTGAAGCATAATGAAGTCCTTGAATAAAACACAGAATGTTAAGTTTGAAATTTATTGTAAACTTATTTCATTAAACAACATTTTTTTTTCTCTGCAGATCAAGTTTATTACTTGGGATTTATTCCATATACATAAAAAATGTGTCTACACATTTCCAGAAACATTTCGTTTTTGAGACTATGACGATGTCCTAACTGTTTTCAAAGTTTGTACAAATCGCGGACGTCATACTTTCGCAACCTGTTTATGTCACATAAATATTAAAATACAAATACGCCTGTATATAAAGAATTTCGAGAGTTTTCAAACTGAAAAGTGACAAAACTTATCCCCTACATTTTCATTCACTACACACAGGTTACATGCTGATGTGAAGCATCGAAATGTACCGCCCAAAAACACCACGTTTTACGTACACGCGAATGTTTACCGTGATGCGTGTTACGTGTAACGTGAAGTCATCGCAATCCCGGCTAAGGCTTCCACCTACCTAGAGCTTTTTTCGCGCGTTCGAGGCCGAGAAGTGCGGGAGCGATAAGGGCGACACTGCCACTCGCATCAAGTGCGTCATCACCACTAAGCGCAAAGCTCTGAACTTACGTGGAGTGTTGTCACCTCACTGCGTGTGCCTACGGAACTTTCAGCAGTGACCCTATTATTTTACTGGTGTCTATAGGAACGTTCAATTAAGGGCCCTTGAAAGTATTTTTGTATGAATCTGGCGCGTATATTTGGAGATACAGCACTTTGAAAAGCCGTTTTTATAAACCCACTTCGGAGTACTTTAAAGGTGTTTCTGATGAGCGCGACGTCTCGAAAGCACTCAACAGCCGTCGTCTGAAGTGCGTGTTCTTTGCGTAGACCAGCACATTGGACGCACGTTTAATAATTTCATAGAAAAATGAGTACATATTTCAAACACTCTGCAACTCAGTTTAGGCGCCAGATAGGTGGTAGATTTAAGATCGACCCGTATGCACATTTTGTTTTCTTCCGCCGTATGTAAAATTAGCATTGCCATGAGCCTCATCCCTTTATTCAGGCGTCGGTAAAGTGAAAAAGCGAGATTATTAGAAAAGGAAGTATTTCTCAAATCTGCTAATCTTTACATTTTGTTGCATTAAAACAAAACAAAAAGCGAAAGAAATGATTTAAGTTGGCAGGAATGGTTACGTAACACTTTTTACTCGACGTTAAGTTATGGAATTACTTTCCCTCCATCGTTACCAACTTTATCGGGTGCACGCCACTCAGTGCCCCCCTTAAAATATACGCAGGTAGGAGCAGTGACTTTTTTCCAAGGTTGATTTAAAAAATGCTCGCTTTATAGTGAACAGTCTTTACCGGATGCAAAGTAACAGGCTGATACAGACCATTTACAGTTACACCCAACTTTTCCGAAGCCCTGCTAAAGTTCTACTTCCAGGGTATTCCTCCGCCTCATGTAAACAAAGCTTAACCAAGTCTAGAACATTACACCAAAGGGACTACGCACCTAATTCGTGCGCACGCATTTTAATAAAATTCTACATAAGCGCTATTTATTAATAGGCATTACCAACGCCCCGGTTTTCTCCCCGTTTTCGTTCATATTAACTATAAATGAAATATTATAATTTATAAATAAAATAAAAGTAACAGTTCAATTTAACCAAAAATAAGGCACCTTTACGATAACACAAGTATGAAATGCTTGTGGCATAGGCTTTTCAAGGTAAAGTGAGCTCTTTTGAGGCCCTAGTTACTTTTTTCCTATCAGACATTTTTTATCATTCCGCAACTTCTAAAAAAAAATATTGCCATGTAAGTAATAAACGCAACGTGTATGTTTCACCGGACTCAAAAGTTAACGTCTAAGGCTACAATAAAATATATTTGTTGACTATCACTTCAAATGAGAGGGCTTCAAAAAAGTTCTCACTTTACCGTGAATAGCCTATACATGACATATTTAGGAAAGAACCGAAAACGTCGATTCAAAAGTTTGATTCAAAAAGCGCGAACATACTACAAATATACTATACTAACGTTAATTCTACTCAGGTTAGGAACAAAACGAGTTTTCTTATGGAAGAGTTTGGCATAGGGAAAATTTCCGCCGCTAGGTAAGCGCTAGTGTTCCAAAGGCGTCATATTTAATAAAAATTTTAAGCTACGTGAATAATGATGGAGGAATATTTCACTTGGTTAAGTAGTTATTTTATATTTGATTAGTGACTATTGCAATTATTTTATTATTTGACGTAGAAAATATAAAAAAATCCGGTACACATGCGACACTAGCGCTTACCTAGTGGCGAAAAATTTGAGTTGCCAAACTGAAAGCATTGAGTGAACTTCCCAACCCGAGTAGAATAAACGTCAAGTAGAGTGTGTGACCGGTCTCCGCTGTGTTGGTGTGCACAGAGGAAGAAGAGGATGGCGACTGTGGCGGCGCGCTGCTTCTTCCCGGCGCCGGCGGCCATGACGGCGGCGGAGGAGGCCAGCCTGGAGGCGGGGGAGCCGCCGCCGCTGCCGGCGGGCGTGAGCACGCCNGCGACATGGAGGCAGTCCCGGCCGCCCCCGGCTACTTACTCAGCCCCGAGCAGTACGAGAAGCGCAAGTACGAGTCGCCGCTCATCAAGCAGCTCCGGCAGGTCGAGGTCAGTCTCTTCTCCCCTCCCCTCCCCCCTCCACCGAAAACCCACACACAACTGCCACGTTGGTTTAGAGGTTAGAAGACTCGCCTCCCACCTAGACGAACCGGGTTCGATTCCCGGCGGGGCCGCTCCCGGATTTTCGCATGTGGGAATCGTGCCGGACGATGCCGCTGGTCGGCGGGTTTTCTCGGGGAGTAACGGAGGTTTGGAATTACGTAAATGTATTGGCAGTTGGCATTTTGGTCTTACGTGTAATTAATGAGCTAAGAATAAGTAACTGTAGGTAAATGCTGCACACAGTTGAATAAGCAATTTTGAAATCAAAGTATGGAAAAATTTTACTGCCCCTACTTGCATATACTTGTATGGGCGCACGGGCTGACGAGCTCCCAGTAAAGTTGGCGACGACGAGAGAAAGGTAGTAAGTAGGTCCTTATGTATTGACGTTGAATTAAAAGTGTCATGTAAACATCTGAGCATGCTGAAGTAATTCGTTTTTTTCTCTTTTTATGCATGTAAGTGCAAGAATGAGAAAATTTGTGAAATATTTTCTTGTAATAATTTTACAATTTCAATTGACTGACGAATTAATAATGTGGTCAAGCCCATGGCAACGTGGATTTTACATATGGCGGAAGAATACACTTTATGCATACAAGTAGATTGTAAGCAGGGTTCACAAAAGTACGCAGTTACCGTGAACAGCCAATAGTTTAAATACAGTAATTAGTATTCTAATTTTAATTGAGACTGGAATAAAAATATTGCTCACTGTTAAGAATAGCAACTGTCAATAGCAGAGATAGGCAGTTGTATTTTCTAAACAATAGCTGTATGTATGTTATATAATTGTAAATAAATTAGGAAATAATTTCAGTTATTTTGTTTTAATAAGACGTGGCATTCATGAACTTGGATACGCCATAGTCAACTTTTAAAACTATATATAAATG
The DNA here is from genome assembly GCA_002778355.1 of Clitarchus hookeri. NCBI lineage: Eukaryota > Metazoa > Arthropoda > Insecta > Phasmatodea > Phasmatidae > Clitarchus > Clitarchus hookeri. The sequence continues at coordinate 159,810 of NQII01001426.1, forward strand.
CAACTGGAAATGGAACCAGAATAATTTTGGCGAGAGGCATGCGCTTGCAACGTTATCACCGCGACCCCTTAAATATATTCTTGACTAGGTTAATGAACCCACCCGCTTTCGTGCCGTTTGGTTAATCACAGGGTTGCTCACATATTAAAGCAGCGGATCCATGGCATACCTGTGATTCTAACTTAGGACCCTGAGGTAGGACGGTAACGACTTCACAGCCGCAAGAGGCGTACAAAGTCTATTAACGGTATCTTCACACTTTTTGACTCAAACTGTTGAAAAACTATGTATAACATAATTGGTCCTTTCTTTCACAGACTATGTAGCACAAGCGTCCTTATTTTTTATTAAATAAGACTTTCAGCTATATTTTGTATATAAATTGTAATATTTACTTTATTTTTATAGTTAAAAACGCAGAAGAAGAAGCATGCTTGTAACGGCCAGTAAGATAGAACGTTTATGTAAAATATTGTTATGTGTCGCTGCTCACAATCGCTGCCCTTGACGCGTCCCTCGCGAGCGATCAAAAGAGAAGGACAGAGTAGTGATGTAATAAGCGGGTGGCAAGTTTTGAAGAAATGTTGGAAGGACAGGTGAGCGATAATCCTACAAACGCTTTAAGTTACAAAGGCCTGCCGACGCGCATGATGCCACGTGCCACCGCGATAAGCCTTTTGCAATGCGCGCGCTGCTGACTTTGGGCAGATTGAATTTCTACGTTTATCCGAAGGAATGTTCTGGTTTATTGCCGTAGTTACTCTCAGCGTGACTCAGGGTGCGGGGAACGTTTCAGATCTTGGCTGCCGAGATTATTTAAGCCGCGACGGCCCCCAAGCCAAGAGTTAATGAGTGTCGGGAGTTAGGGCGATTGTGTGACCTTAAGCGACAGGCGACGAGCGAGAAGAGAAACGAGTGCGGCGGAAGTGACCAGCGGGAGTAAAATTTGCGACTGCCAGCATCGGTGCAGTGAAGAGTGCAATTGGCAGGGGGAACTATTGAACTGGATGCGTGAGTGAAAGACATTTCAAATGATGGCAACATACAGACTAAAAATGTGTCAATGAAGAGTGTGAGTTAACTGATAATAACCAAACACAGACATTAAATATTACCCTCACTGAGAAATAAAAAGTCTAATAGTGCATGAAAATAATTAAATGTTCTGAATTATACAAACCAGAATAAATTAAAAATTGAAGTTCTTTTATTTTTAATAAGACCTCTATTCTTTCACGAACCCGGATACGCCCCTCAGGCGTCGTGTAAAACTGGTGTTAGAAGTGGAATGGAGGCAATTATTAATTAATCAATTGTTAATTAAGTTAGGCAGTAGGGAATTAATTATTGATATTAAACAAATAAATCAATTTGATTAGCTGTAGGCCGGAAAATTAAGACTGTTCTGTACAACCATCGCAATGAACGTTAGCTTGTAAAATGTATGCATAACTAAATCACTGCGAGCATTAATTGAGGGATTAGGTAGTCAAGTTAGCGCAAGTGTTAATAGCCTTAATAAATAAAATTAGTACTGTTAAAGAAAGTGTCAGTGAAACTGTAAATACCCAAATTAGCAGAGTGACAGAAAGTGTAAACGGAACTATAAATAGTGTAAACGAGAATGTAATTGGCCAGATAACTAATGTAAGTGATTTAGTAGATAAGAAAATAGTCGCTGTAAATGAAAATGTAGACAGGAAAATAGAAGGGATTAGCGAGTTAGGAATATGAGAATTAACTGTGCGGACTAGAAAATTGACTATGTAAATGAATGAATGGATAGTGTCAGTAGGATGATGGGCAGTGTTGAGAACGAAGTGAGTGTAATGAGGAGGGAATGGCAGAGATTTCTTCAGCAGCGGAGTTCCGCTACCACCATATCGTCAGACGAAAAAAGGTGAAGAAGCAGTGCAAGTCGTAACCAACGGGGCAACCTCGGAGGATAGCAAGCAGCTCTGCGGCATTGATGTAGCGTAGCCAGGAGCAGGGAAGGGGGTATCAATTAAACCTGCCCCTTACGATAGCCATTCTTCTTGGTGGGAGTACCAACATCAGTTTGAAATAGTTGCCACTCTGAATGGCTGGTCAGCCAAACAGTGGGCTTACTACCTCGCGGCTGCACTGACAGGCCACGCACTGAGCACACTGAGCATACTACAATCTAGAGCGATATCGACTGAAGTAAACCACGCTGGAGTCTCGGAGCTACGTCTCGGAGCCACTGCAGGAGCTATGGCAAGACATCATGCAACTCTCCCACCTATCTCTGGAAGGGTGCCCTGAGGAGGTGCGTGACGTCATCGCAGTCGGCTTTTCAATGCCGACTGTGATGATGCCATCGCAGTCGGTGCCATCGATGCCATCGATGCCAGGTGGTGCCATCGATGCCATTGCCAACACAGAGGTACGGCAAGCAGTACATCTGGCTGTACCCCACAACATGCAGGGCGCCCTGGCCTGAGCACTGGAAGTGGAGTCAGCAGGACAGGAGTTCGCACCCCTATGTTCGGTACGGGCAATGATGCTGAATGAAGACCACGAAGACAGAATGAAGCAGACACTGAAGGAGTTACAGTTGGCTTTGAGGGACATCGCTTCCAGTGTACATGCTACAGAGTTTCGCCACCCCCCACCTAAACGGCGGGAGTGTTGGTCATTTGGACAGTTGGATAACCTGAGAGCCTATTGCCCACAACAGCAGCAGAAACAGAAGCAGCAGGGGGAAAAGAGGCAGCTAGGTGAAGAACAATTATCTTCGATGAGCGCATTCAAGCACTTGTGTAAAGATATTTGTGATCTTCGTCCATGTGCCCAACAACTGAGACATCACATCGACGAGCTGATGATGCAAGCTGTACAACTTACAAAGCAGTTGGAGAATGTCCACGATGACCTGCGAGTACTGTCCAGGCGCCTTGTGTACACTGTGCCACATAGCAGTGAAAGGAGCCCATGGCATGAAACTGGCGATGTGTTGGCCGCTTTCAGCAGTGGCTCTGAGGATATCACTTCCATGGAGGAAGTCCTTCGGGGGGGACAAAGAACCAGCTGCGTGAGCTCGAGAAGGGGAGTGAGGCAGTCGACATGAGCTACCAGTGCTCCAGGGTAAGTCGGATGAGCATCCAGCCACAACCTGCTGCATCCACCACAAGTGCCATCACTTTTCATATTGGTAGCCCTACTCTAAAGAAAAATGCAAAGGGAAATTCTGTAGTTTCATTATCATCTCAAACCGGTAATGAAGGGATGAGAACTTCTGTAAGGCACAAACGACCACATTCTAATAGATTGAAACAATCCAACACAAAACCGGGGGAACCTACCAAGAGTTTCCAATATTCTTCTGTGGTTGTTCATACACAGCAAGAGCCTTCTAGATATAGTGACAGGGTGAGGGTGAAGATGAGTACGACAGAATAATGTCGGGCAAGGTATTTCGAGAAGGACAGCTGGTGTGGCTGTACAGCCCACAGAGGCAAAAAGGATACTGGCTGAGGCTACAGAAATGTTGGGATAGCCCGTACAAGATTCTGAATAAGGCCAATGATGTGATCTTTCAGATTTATCGTCAAGGCTTTCAGGTGAAGCCGAAGCTGCCCACATAGGCCGACTGACACTCTACGAAAGTCCAGAAGTTGCAGAGTTTGTTCGGGACGAACATACTTGCGGAGGGGGCAGTCTTGTGTGTAGCCAGTTTGCATCGCTGTTCTTGACCCGCCATACGCGAGTGAGAGAAAGAGGACAGATTAGTGTTGTGGTGGCAAGTGATGAAGGGATATTTGCTTTAAGTTACAAACGCCAGCCGATGCGTCTGAAGCTGTGCACCACCACGGTAAGCCCTTTTCATTGCGCGCGCTCCTGGCCTTGGATGTATGTATTTCTGCATTTATCTAAAGGAATGTTCTGGTTTATTACCCTAGTTACTCTCTGCACGACTCGGGGTGCGGGAACATTCCAGATATTGGTTGCCAAGGTTATTGTAGCCGCGATAGCCCCCGAGCCGAGAGTTTATAAGAGTCGGGAGTTTGGGTGGTTGTGCGACCTTATACAACAGACGACGAGCCAGAAGAGAACCTAGTAGCGACGGAAGTGACCAGCTGGATTAAAATTTACAACTGCGAGCATCGGTGCAGTGAAGAGTGCGATTGGTAGGTGGGACTATTGAAACTGGGTGCGTGAGTGAAATACATTTCAAATGATAGAAACAGACAGACTGAGCACGTGTTAAATGATAAGTGTGAGTTAATTGACTATGACCAAACAGAGACCTCGAGAAGGATATTAATTGGAATTGAGATAGACAATATATATTGCGCTCACTGAGAAATGAAAAGAGTAATAGTGGAGATAGATGTTTTAATGTTGTAAATAATACCCATGTTAATTAATAATCAAACTTATTCTTTTATTTTTATTAAGACCTGAAGCCCCCACGAACTCGGTTATGCCCCTCTGGCGTCTCGTAACAATATTGAGGGTTTGTACATGAGTAGTCTGTAAGTATATCTTTAGCATGTCTTAAGAAAAGTTGGAACCACAGCTAGACTAGTCTTGAGAGCTAATAACGTTACCAGATGCTAACCGAAGGGGGTGAGTGCACCATACAAAAAAAAACACGTCGCCTTGTTGCAAGCCGTTAACACTCGGGGAAGAAAGAGAGGAGTGATAAGGGAGGGGGGAGACAGAGAGAGAGAGAGAGAGAGAGAGAGAGAGAGATGGTGCTTTTTATTCAAACTCATCGACCAAATTTCCAATTAGCAGATACACACAGGCATTCTATAAGTCCTTTTGCGCGTCATTTAACTTTGTACATTATAAGAAGTGTAGAATATATGGCGATACCTTACTCGCATTTTAGGAACTTTGAGCATCGAAGGACAATTAATTAGACATGTTTTGCGCAATTGTAAATACCTGCATTCGTGTGCTGCATCCACATAAATATAATTTATTCTGCTACAATCTGTATGTCGGAACACTAGAAATCCATCTGGCGAGCTGGTATGCTGCCGGAATAATTAAGCAATAATTAGAAATACGTGTGCATGTCGCTGAAAATGAATGCATCGCTATTTTATTCGCTAATTTAATTAACGGAGAATAGGTGACTATAACTTCAACTATCGTTATATAGTAGCCTCGCATGTTACTTATGATTAGACAAAATAGCAATACGCTTAATCAACGCCAATTCAATTTCGTACGTTTTTAGATATGTTTGTCGAAACAGAGTGATTTAGTGGCAATAACATCCGAGCTATAATAGTACACGACAGCAGACAGTATGTTCAGTGAGTGGTTTACTGGAAGTGATGTCAAAAATAATGTTGCAGCAGTTTTTTTTTTAGTACAATACCTTTTACCACGATTTTAGCCCTAACAATTTTTGCTTAAAAAATAAGCACACCCTTATTATGATACTCTTTGCCTGGTTGAAAATAATAATTTGATTAATAATCGCTATCATAGCAATGATTTCAAGATTTTTCTTCTTGAGGTGAAATGTTTCTTGGTTGTCGGACGACTGTATTTTCTCTTCACTGGTGAAATCATGATGGAAAAATATAAATGTAATAAAGAATAAAAATGAAAACCACTAAAGAAGAATCAATACAGCAAACTAATGTTTAATTCCCGGTAACAATGACATTTAATTAGCCTGCAATTCTTTGAACAGGCAGAGATAAGGCGTAGGAAGATCAAGGGACAATTTGATTAGATGGAGACTTTAATGATGGTATGATTGGCTGCGATTGTGGACAGGAACAGACACCTAACATATGCTTCAGGGTTCCCTGGGTCCAGCACATAAACAGAAAATATGTACTAAGCTATTCAAAATGTATTAAATGTTAATGAGTTTTGGGAAAAATTGGTATTATTCCTTTATAACTACATGAGCACTCTAAGTTGATCTTTATACAAAATAAAATTAAAGCTAGTACGTTTCTGACACCATAATAACATTACTGGAGAAATAGTTAATTAGTGACTATTGGAATGTTATTTGCATAGAGTGCCGGTATTTTTCGAGCTCTAGTAAAGACCATCGATTTCCATTATAACTGCATGGCTGGAAATTTTGATTCGTACAGACCATGCATCTCTTCGTTGGCTACTCTACTTCAGGAACCAGAGAAACCACAAAATCGAATGACTGAGTTAAGTACTCCTGTAGTACAATTTTGTGACTCAACTGCGAAAGGTCTACCTACGTTTTAATGCAGGTGCACTTTCTTGGTAACCCTGCCTAGTAGGCTACAAATTCTGCTCAAAGAAGGTTCATGAAGTTCAGTGCTGGAGTACCTCTGTGCATCTCCAAGGTAACTGGAAGCTCGATGCCTGGAAGGAAGCCACTATTAGTGACAAAGTGCTAACATAATGTAAGCAGGGTGAAAGTCAAAGGCGAGACAAATAAGAAATTTCAGCCCAAACTTGATATGATATTGGTTGCAATGGAAGTCAGTTGCCGAAAAGGGCTTAGTAAAACAGACATGTGAGGGATATTATGGGGAGTATGGTAAAAAAAAAAACCTTAATAAACAGATTGTGGGTTCCACACGAGATGCGAATGACATTTAATGTTGCACAGACAGCAATGTAGAGAAGCAGCAGACAGATTTTTAAGGCCCGAAGGCCAGCACAACCTTCATCCTTCCGCACTGCAACTGTACTCGGATGAGTAAGACAGTGCACGGCACTTTCTCCTCTTGGTCTCTTCGGGCCTTTCACTTTCCTTAATGCCGTTACTCGGTTTTTCTACCGGTTTTCTCAAAAACATGTCCTCCTCGCCAATCAGAGATACTCCGACATTCTTTTTATGAAACCTTTACCTGAGTACCCCTTTATGGGTCATCAGAAATTTTTTCTCTTTGCCATGTATCATACTCTTCTAGTCTTTTTCCTATTCTCGTGGTAAATTTGTTCCACAACTTGTTGAGAACTTCACTTCTCAAAATGTTTTCCATATCTAAGTGAATGCCCTTTTCATCCATCTCTACTCCAAGCCTGATGTCTTCAGTCTTCAGACATTCCATTGTACATGCTGGACCGTGTTGTCCACTCCGCATGCGTCACACAGTGGAGATCCCATAAGTCGAAGGCTGTGCAGCTTCGCCTTGAAATTCCCATGGTCAGTGTACAGTTGCATGCTGTAATGGTTTATGGATATCCACTTGCAGCTCATTATTGTTCTCACATTTGAGATCAGCTCGTATGTATATCGGCCTTTGTCCGATACATCCCATCTGTTCTGCCACTGGTCCATGATTTCATCCATTATCTCGTCCGTGATGTCTTTGGTCAGCCTTGCGACTCGAGATCTCTCCACTGTGAGACCCCTGTACTTAACCAATAAGTCAATTGGCAGTACTCCAACCAATACCGGGAGCGACTCGTTGGGGACTGTTTTGTAGGCTTTTGCAACGATCAGCAGTGCCGCCCTCTGAGCACTAATGAGCCTCCTTTTATGCCGGGTTAATTCGGCTCTGTGGTAACACATCACAGCTCCTTATGTAACGATGGCCTCGAAGATGGCTCGGTATATTGTTCTAAGGGTTGAGTAACTCAAGCCCCAGCAATAAGCAGCAGACGGATGAACATCATGGGCGATCATTTCGATAGGATCGCTATATTGTCGTCGGACCATTCCTTCCCAATGACGCAGGACTGTCTGTTGGCAATATCTGACATTAGACAGTAACCTATCGTCGTTTAACCTAGTGTGCACCATGCAATAGCTTCCACTGCAATACTGAGTGTACACAGTGCTCGTGTTTTATACCTCGTACATGCCCACAGGTCATCATGATATGTAAATGCACATGCCCTACTTTATCAGGCCAAAAGTGGTGACCATTTAAATAATTTTAATATATTTGTCATGCACAGGATATGTATCTAAATTCCTATTACACATGTTGAAGGTTTGTAGGGGAGACCGAGTAGAGAATATTTTGCATTGGAACCCATGTCCGGAAACATGCTGTTACCTTGCTAAAAGCCAAACACCACCACGTGTGATCATGTCTCGCATCTGCAGCATATGATGTTAGGTGTACGACGAAGTGAAGTGCAACGGGAGGGCTGTACGTCAATTGTATCAGGCGCGTTTTCCACACCGCCGGACACCATCGCACGCCACATTCGCCTGATTTGATCGCCGACTCCGGGAAACGGGTACTTTCACCGCCAGCAGGGCCTACTGGTGCACCGTGGTGGTGCCGCACCTCCGGTCTTGAAGAGGCCGTACTCCAAACAGTTGAAGAGGACGCGTCGACGAGTACCAGAAGGATTACGCGTGCCCTCACTGTGGATCACGACACTGTCTGGCGTATGATTCATGAGCAGCTTCTACACCCATACCACCCCCAGAAGGTCAATGCCATGGGTTCAGCAAATTTTGCGCTACGACTCCGTTTCTGAACCTTGTTCCTGCGCTGTTGTGTGGAGGAGCCCCATTTCCCAAAGCACATTCTCTTTATGGATAAAGCCAAATTTATTAAGGAAGGTGCGTTCAGTTCGCGCAACAGCCATTTGTGGGTGGAGGAAAACTTGCACGCTATGCACCCCCGTGGGTTTAAGGAACGATACACCATCGATGTGTGGGTAGGGTTAATGGAATGCCATGTGATTGGGCCATACCTTCTGCCACCTCACCTCACAACTTCACAGGTGGCTCCTACTTGAATTTCCTGAGGACGGCCCAGTTGATTGGCCTTCACGTTCGCCGTATTTCTCGCAGCTGGATTATTTCCTGTGGGGCCGCATGAAGAGTCTGGTTTACGAGATCCCAGTGGAGTCCCAAGAGGATGTTCTTGCGCGGGTTATGGCAGTGGCGGATGTGCTACTACCAGATGTTTGTGAGCAAGTGTAGCGGAACATGGTGCATAGATACAATGTTTGTATCGAGTGTGTGGTCGCCACGTCGAGCTGTTCTGCTAAGTGGACGCAGAAACACCGCAACACATACGTACTCTGCTCTGCTCATTGACGCAGCAGACGCGAGACATGCCCACGGGTGGTGGTGTTTGGCTTGCAGCAGCGAAACGGTACTTTTCTGGACATGGGTTCCTATGCAAAATATTTTATACTTGATCCCTTCTATTAGCTATCAACATGAGTAATATTAATTTAGATACAGTCTGTATATTAAACAATTAAATCAAATTTAAGCAGACTTTGTATGCTGACCGGATCTATTAAGATCGTCGTATAAGGAATCTGTTTTTTAAATGAATTTTTGTGGGATAGCACCAAATAAAAAAAATTAAATTCGTTTGCCATATCTGGGGAATTAAGCAACAGACTTTCACCAAATTCTTCACATAAGTAGCGCTATGATAGACCGTACAATCTTATGTGTTTTGAGTGTCTCAGACACTTGTATTAAAAATGACGACCCAATAAATGTTTCATGCTAGTAAACGCTATCATTCACATCAATAGTCTGATTACATCCGAAGTGATGTTCCGAATCCTACGTCCGTAATTCAGTAGATCGCTCGCTAGCTTATGGTACGATATTTTCTGAGTTCGAGTCCCGGGTAAGACACACGTGTGTTTGCAATTGTCTCACTGCCGTTGCATTCGTTTCTGGTTCCATCTCTAATGAAATTGCTGTCAACGAGACATCAAGGCTTGCCTACCATTTGAGCTTTTAAGAACTTCATTAAAAATTATTTTCACCTATGTAAAGGAAAGCAGGCTCATTAGTTACATTAGTAATTTCTTGTCCATGTCCGCTTTCCAATTTGGCACAGGGAATCCCTTGGCCTCCAGTTTTTGGTCCAGGAGCCTATCATATCATCACTGACAAACTGGTATTTCGTGCGCGCGTTGGAATGAACTTTCGTGCAATGTCATGAAACCCAGCACAGTGTAGCGATTTTTAAACTTAATTTTTTGGTTCCAAACAACAGTAGGCTCGTGTAGTGACACACGTGGCGTCTGGCGACCAACTATGCAGTGGAAAATCCTTCCTAAAATTGCTTCATACGCGATTTTTAATTCCCACATCAGTGAACGTGCCTAGCTGTGTTATTTTGCTAGGTTATTTCCTCTTACACAACCATCTGTCTAAAATTTGATAGGCATGCATTTTACTCTTATTTCTGCACTCTGCAATGGGTCAAATTCACTACTAATAAGGCTAGTTTAAATTTTCACATAATTTGTTTTCGTATCTCTCTAATGTGTGTATTTCCAATAATCATGCTGCGCATCATGTGTCATCACTTTAAAAGCAGGTTATGATATACACATTTCTATTAATAAAATTTTAAAAATTTTTGGCAAGAAAACAAAGTAAAAAATATTTTCTTACTTTTTCAAATTACTTTTTTCGCCCAAAATATTTTACGTAACATAACGTAATGAGAAATCAACTAGGTGAACTATTTAGGCTGAACCGTGCATATTTATTACTGAGTCTTTCTTATAGATGTTACGTAAGACCTAACTATTTCAGATGTTCTCGCCAAACAAACTTAATTTCAATTTTACATAATTTAACATAATATTAAGGCTTAGCCTTCGTACAAAAACTTGTTGACTAGAGTCAGACCGTTATGATAATTTTTGACACTTTATGTATTTATTTGAAACAAATTAAATTTTAGAGGTCTTCCTTTTACTCAGCCTTCTATTTCCACTACGACTCGTAATGAAATTGATTCACTTCAACTGTTGCAAATTGCTTGCCTCGAAATTTACTTGGTGCAATCCCCTTTCCTCTGGTTAATGTCCCAGTACACTAGTAAATCTACAACGGGATTACAATAACTGCGTTGTGATAACGTGGTGGAAAATCACCTTAACTTAAAAAAATTTCCTGAACTTGCAATTAGTGTGGAGTATTAACGAGTTATATATATATATATAAAGTATGGAGGAAAATATGTAAGTCCTCTGGGATTTTATGGTCTGTGTTGTAGCCAGTTATCACGAATATAATACTGATGCTATTTTCTCGGGGTTTTTACTCGATGCCGTCACATTTTACAGCTCGTATTTCCCAGCATTTATGAAGACGTCAGTTGCGTTTGTTTGATGCTGTAGCGTAACTAATTCGCACCCTGAAGATCACACTTTCACCCCTGACCAGTTTCATCGGGTGTCGTGTTTCCCACGTGGTTTTACATATCATTTCTCCGCCAAAGGCGGATGCAGATCCTTAATATATTGCCAAGTTCGGACTACGGGTTATTCGGGGGACGTGCTCAGATTTCCTATTTTTCTCTTTAAGTAGGTACTGCACTCGCTATGTTGGTAAGCTTTGGACCCCTCCCCCGGGGCCACAAACTTAAAAGGTGTGAGATGCTCAAGTCCTGTAGAGGACTTTGCAAGGAGCGCTACTCCTAAGAAATCTAACGTTATAAATTAAAATAAAATTATTTAAAAATTAAACTTAACCAGTTATTTTATAAATGTAAAATAACTTATTTACAGAACAGAACGAGTAAAAATATTTTATTAAAGAAACTATAAAATTAATTAGCAACCAATTAAATGAGATTAGCTAGAATGAATAATCAAACAGCAACCGCGAGAGAAAGTCTTTTCATCATAGTTTTCACATATATTCAGTACTTGAGTATTTTAGAGCTGTAGGTTTTCCAGGGCGTCGAGGACCAAGGGGCTTGCTTGCCTTAAACATCCACACGGAAAGAAAAGATAACAATTTTACATTACGAATCTAAAAAAAGTTACTCTACGACTAACTTTCGTAACTATAACGCATGACTATAGTCCATTCACGGTTACTTCCAACTTTTCTGACGCCGAGAAGAAATTATATTTCCAGGATATTCCTCCGCCTCATGCAAACAATGCTAAACCAAGTGTGGAAAAACACACCAAAGGGTCAGCGCACCGCATTTGTAAGCGCTCAGTGTAACAAACTTTGCATAAGAACTATTTCTTACTAGGCAGTACCAAAACATGCCTATTTTCTCCCTGTGTTTATTCATATTGGTGTAATTGTCAGACTACTCGCTTCCCACCTAGGCGAAGCGGGTTCGATTCCCGGTGGGGCCGCTCCTGGATTTTCACACGTGGGAATCGTGCCGGATGATGCCACTGGTCGACGGGTTTTCTCGGGGATCTCCCGTTTACCCTGCCTTGCATTCTGGCGCTGCTCCATACCCACCTCGCTTCACCCTCATCGGCTGATAAGAACCGCCTAAATTTCTCCACTCCACTACTAAACCGCTGCAACGCACTTCATGCTCTAGCCAGAAAAAATATTTTCCTGTCATATTGGTGTGATGATTTTATTTACAGTCAGTGGAGGAGCTGTATCGACTGGCAGATGAAATCGTTGGCCTGCGCAAGGCCTCCAACACCGCGGGATGAAACACTGCTCTTCGCAATTTCACCGGGAAATCTTCAACACAGATGTCGTGTGCAGCGATCACCAAGGAAATATGCATTTGCATTGTGCATGCCATTCGCTGAGAATAAATGGCTTTTAAATACCCTTCACACTGAAAATGTGATGGGAAATGTGTGGTTTTGATGTGGACTGTGCTTATCATAAATTTATTTTTACATACTAAAATTTGTAAGCTTCTGAGAACGTCATGCAGCTTGTGGTTAAAAAATTTTGTAACTAGCTAGCTTATGGAAATTAATTGTTGAGTAATGATAGCTTGTGTGTTAATTTTATTTCACATATTTTTTTAAGCTAAATTTGTGCAGTATATTAATAATGGCAGAGAGATTTTAATTTATATATATATATATATATATATATATATATATATATATATATTTGACACTGCTGATATTTTTCACCCATGATTATTCTTCACCGTATTTCTATGTCGTGGCGTAGGCGTTAAGGTTACAGGTGCAAATAATATTATAGTATCATAGGAAATAGAAGTAACATTTTTATTTTCAGTTACAACTATTGATGCAGGAATTAATTTTTATGAACGTATTCTTCCGATGCTACGAGTGAACGCAGCAAAAACTGATGAACTTGTTATCATGGACAATATCTTTAGGAGTATTAATGTGTAATAATTACAGAGCGTAATAATTGCAATTTTAGTGGTTGATGATTAAGTTTGATAATGGACANGAGTATTAATGTGTAATAATTACAGAGCGTAATAATTGCAATTTTAGTGGTTGATGATTAAGTTTGATAATGGACATTCCTTCCTTTCTATTTTTTTTCAATAGTTTGTACAGTAAATCATAACATGATGACTTTTGTTTTCTATCTTGTCATCTTTGCAGTATTTTATTTAAAGTTATCTGTTTTGGGTCATACAGCTGTTACAGTAATTTGTTTTGAAAATCTCGCTTCCTATTCCCTTCCTGTCCTCCTTATCCAGTGTCATAATCTTGATCTTTTCCTTTGTACATTAAAGTAGAAACTAGAAAATGACAAAACGATTTTCAGAATTTCTTTGTTGTTGTCATGATTTTGTCCCATATCTATATTTTTAGGATTTAAAAATATTCCACATCGATATTATACAAGATTTTTGAGAATTATTGTAAAACAGAAATTTTACTTTTGTCATATGCATTTAGTAACATTTTTTTCTCTTCAATGTAGGCCACTACAATTATAGTAAAATAAGTTTCTGTAAACTTCATTTACTACTGGTGTTTTGCCCATAATAAATATGTGTTTATTCATGGTATTTTCTTGTAATAACTGTTTTTTGGCAAAATTAATAAACAAATTGATAGGTAACAACTGATTTATTAAACGGTGGAAAAGTTAAAAACTTTTTTTAGTTACAAATAGTTTTGTCAAATAAAAATAATGTATATAATCTTTGGGTTCAAAAATATTTAATAGAACTAATTATCTTCTTTTATACGATTGCGGTTGGATTATAGATACTGTATAATTTTTTTTCTTTACACTTCGGCAAACAGTTTTTAAAAAGATATTTACTTGTTATTTGAAGGAAAAAAAAAAGTGAAACGTTATATAAGAGTATACACAGTAGTCTAATACCTAACGACAATTTTGTTCAGTGTATATACATTTTCTTCTTTAAGAGAATTCGCAAATCACATGTGCTGGAAAATACCGCACGCATTATTATGCGAAATGGAGAGATTTGAGCCACTGCATCTCCAAGGTACGCATTTTCAGTGACCGCGGTAATACTCTCATGACACTTTTCACTTCAGTCCCTTTTATTACCATATTCACGGAATGCTCTGGGATGGAAGGGGGGATGAGCAGGTGGTTTCAGTTGTTCCGGAAAGCAAGTAAACAAACTTATTCACACATTCATACGAATGTAGGCTGTTCACGATAAAGCGAGCTATTTTCAAGGCCGCAATTAAAAGTTCATTTCAGCTTCTTTGTATCTTGTTGGCAACTGTTCATGTAAACATTTCCACGTGACTAATAAACATACTGTATATTTTATAGCTCTCAAAAGTGAACATCTGAGGCCACAATAAAATATTTTTTCTTGGTTATTATTCCTGCTGCTAGGGCCTTAAAAAGTGCTCCTTCTACCGTAAGTACCCTATAGCACAAAACTGCAGAATATATCACTTCCTCCGCAATCCTCAGCAATAAATGTCAATCCTTCGATCAATCCCAATCCTTCGATCAATCCCAATCCTTGGCAATCCTCCGCAATCCACATCAATCAATGTTAATCCTTCGATAAATCCCAATCATTCGATCAATCCTTCAGTTTGTCCGCCACCCATATGTACAGAAATTACTAAAGTTATAATTTTGCGTAATTAAACAGGAAATCGATTTTGCAATTTACCTGTTAATGATTGCTACACAATGAATTGTTCATAATAAACTTGGCATACGTTTGTTGGTTGGGTATCCAAGTAAAGTCTACCCGTGGTTGTTGTTTAGAGAATAAAACTTATCAATATCATTATCCTGCAGCAATAGCCAACCACATTATCCCGTGGCTTGTCAACGATACTTAAACCTTTTGGTCATTCGCTACTAAGCGATCAAAATCACCGCAGTGGTTTTTCTTTACCGCCTACGGTATACAGTATGCGTCATTTCCCTCCATTCGGGCGCTGGGTAGCTCTTAAAAAGGTTTTAATACTTATGCATAATTTTAAATTGCTTATAAATTTTGTATATCACATACTGGTTTATCAGTGTGTTTCGTCTGTTCCACAACTTTTTTCTCCGATAGTTACATACACTTCATTAGTTGTTTTGGCAATCCATTTAATTATTGGGATCTAATTTCTCCATTGCGCCTTAAAAGCCTTTAATCTGATGTTTATCATATATCACTTTAATAATAAGTTATTAGGTTTGAAATATATTCTGTTGTTAACAAATTACCTACTGTTATTACTTAGGGCGTCCTTCAGATTCTTATTGTTATTATAACCATATTTTTATGTACTCAGATTTCTTTAAAGTAATGGAAAATTTTCTTCTTCCTTTTACTTCGTAATTCCCCCTTTACAAACGCTGTCAGTACCGTGATATATCCTTGATTCCACTGTCGTTTTATTTTCGTTGATACTTAACATTTACTTTTACCTCTCCTTTACTTTCCTCAATTCGTGCAGCATCGCCTTTAATTAGTCTATGTTACCTGAAAAAAAAGCCGTTTCTAAAGACCGGGCATAAATACAAATACATCTGGTTTATACATTACGTGAAATATGTTAACTAGATTGTAATATTTGTGAAGTAATTAAATACATTTGATGTAATAATGACTGGTTCTACATAACCTTAGTCCCATGGCACATATTTAATTTGAATTCTAATCTAGTATTTTTGTTTTCGATTCCAGGAAAATATAAAACTGATTCGTGCGGGAAGTGACAATTAAAAATGTAATTTAATCCAGTATTATGATATTTTATTGCATTTATCATATTTAATACATAAAAGTTCACACTCTGATTTGCATAACATCACAAACAATTTTTATGACTGCGATTTTTAAGTAATCACAAAAACTCAACAAATATCTATTACATCATATCAAGACCATAACACTTTTATGTGCAAATTTATTTTAATGTTATATTTCTAACATTTGATCGGTTGCTACGTAAACAAGTTTTTCGTTAACTATTTACTAAAATAGGCAAACACGCTCGATTTTCCCGAGCAGTAGTAGGTTTTCAAGTGTTAAAACATGTTAGTACAGTATGCGTATTACAATGTGACTGTAAATTTAGTACCTCGGCCACTTCACCATACCACAACTGAATATAAATAATATCGTAGGTGAAGCGAAGACATTAGGGAATTTCTTCATATTTTAAAACCAGTTTCTTAGCCCGGTTTATTTTGTGTGTGACACCATTAATGCAGTCAGCCAAGTAACTTATACCGGCCATAACTTCTACTCTTCCCCGCTCCCTCCTAGCACTCATTTATTGACACATACATTTTAACTTTAAGGTTGATTTATAAGGTCGCAAATCACGCCGACCAGACAGAGCATGTGGCACCAACCGCCAATCATAGCGCCTCTCGCCGCTTCTGCACTACCCGCAGTTGGGCCAACCCCAACTTTTCCTGAGCAGATAACGCCGATATTACCCACAATGCAGTGCGTAACGTTCAAGGCTACGAAAATGGCTGCGATCCAAGACGACGCATTGAGGTTAAGGTAAGGTCAAACCACACAAGAGAACGACGATCTTTGTGTAATATATTGGAAAAAACTACACAGGTGTAGAATAAAACGAAAAACCTTCAAATAAGATATTTACACTATAAGCAAATGACATGTAAGAAACGGAAACTTAGTTCCAAGAAGTTCAAGGACAAAACACTGAATAAAGATTGGAAACGTGGTAACGTGGTGATTCAGAAATTTTGATGCTGTTTGAATCAGTGCCACTGCACATCCACTCAGTTCTCTGTGGCTGGTCAGCGAACGTGGTAATCTGCCATCAGAGGCCCCCAAGCAGGGCTTTGCAGGCACAGGTGTGCAAGAAGGCCGACAGTAGCAGCAGGCAGCAGACGTAGCGGTACCATGGCATGCTGGAGGCTGCGCTGCCCAGGTGGGCGGCTTGATGTGCGGATATACGGGCCCTTACATGCCCCTGAGCAGGGCCTTGCAGGCGCAGGTGTGCAAGAAGGCAGGCAGCAGGTAGCGGTGCCCGGGCATGCCTACGGCCTTGCTGCGTAGGTGGGAGGCGTGATGTGCGAACTGTGCCGGCCCCTGAGCACGACCTTGCAGGTGCAGGTGTGCAAGAAGGCAGGCAGCAGGTAGCGGTGCCCGGGCATGCCTACGGCCTTGCTGCGTAGGTGGGAGGCGTGATGCACGAACTGTACCGGCCCCTGAGCACGACCTTGCAGGCGCAGGTGTGCAAGAAGGCAGGCAGCAGGTAGCGGTGCCCGGGCATGCCTACGGCCTTGCTGCGTAGGTGGGAGGCGTGATGCACGAACTGTACCGGCCCCTGAGCACGACCTTGCAGGTGCAGGCGAGCAAGACGGCGGACAGCAGCAGCAGCAAGCAGCAGACGTCGAGCAGCAGGTAGCGGTGCCACGGCATGCCTGCGGCCGTGCTGCGCAAGTGAGCGGCGCCCTTATGCCGCAGCACATACTCCGTCCACCACACGGCGCGCTCCAGAGAAGTGTTCAGCTCGTCCTTTGCCAGCGCGCACATCCGTCGCGCGCTCTCCCTATACCTGCCACACAAACTCTGTTATACCTCAAAGACCGCAAACTCAATGCTAAGTTATTATTCCCACCTATAACCTGCGACTGTGCTGCCATGTATGAATTTAAAAATGAAATAGTAGGGTTTCCAGTGCTATAGTTAAGAAATATTGTACTTCAAAATAATAACAAACACGATTTCTTAAAAATGCTTAACAAATAATTTGGCTCATATATGATATTGATATATTATAAAATATTAAATTAAGTACCTTTGTAAAACATTAACTAACATTCATTATATATATCATTTAAAGATGTAAAGATATATATCACTAAATTTTTCTTCTTCTCCCTCTTCTCCCTCGTACTTCCCGAAAATTTGTACAGTATTGTTATTTTACAGAAAGTTTTAGATAACATATTTCCATATTTTTGTCCATTCTTTACTGAATGCACTTTTGGCCCTTGACAGTATTTTCATAACAAATACGAATAGCGATTTGACCGAGTAAAATTCCAGCGAGCATGAAATAATCTGTTTGATACTTAACAACACATTTGCAATTCCCCCTCTAAGTAGCAACTTTCGCTTTGTAGATATTATTTTCAGAATAATGAGAGTTACTGACAAACTGTAGAAACAGTAACATTTTTACCACTGTTTAAATACTGTCATCTACAACTACTCATTAAAATAATTTTTCAAATTACCACTTTTGCTCAATTTTAAAAGTATCAGGTCACGCTTCTATGGATATACAAAAGCAACACCTGTGGTGTTCAGGGCTGATTCCCGCATTTCTGCTTGACATTTTCGTGGGCAGCTGTTTCTAAAATTACTACAGACAGATGCACGCGCGCTCGCGTAGACTATTGACGGTCACAGATTTCCTCTACTGGGAGTTAGTTGCACCCTGTCAATATCTGCACTAGCGCTAGGGTCCCTCCCTTCCCCTGCTGCATGGATCATTTGGCCGAGTAGTATGCCTATCACGCTGGGGAAGACACAGCCGAAAGTTGGAACAGCCTATCAGAGATCGCCCTCGTGTTTCACGTGAGCCACGCCGAAAAGTTGAACTCACGCTAAAATTTTCCAGACGTCCACTTTTCTAAATGTTTAATGTCAAAAAATATTATGAATAGTCTATGATGGTTAAACGCAAGTGTTTATAATGAACAATATGGNCTAAATGTTTAATGTCAAAAAATATTATGAATAGTCTATGATGGTTAAACGCAAGTGTTTATAATGAACAATATGGATCCTTACGTTATTTTCAACTAATATATTTATCAAATGAGCGTAGTCAGGAAATAAATTGGAAGGATGCACCAAACCATAAAATATATTTAGGAGTGTAAAAAATGGACACTACAACAATTAATTAAAATTCTTACCACACCCAAATCACTAAGGTATAGAAAAAACCATCGGCAGCGTCCAATTTTTCGTACAATATATTTACTTAGAAAACTTTGTATTGCAAATAACAAAAGAATCAGCGTGGTCGTATACTGAGCTTCCAAACAAACACAAAAATAGCAGCACCAAAAATCTTCATACATGCCAACACTCATGTATTCTGCCCTCTGCCTGTTCGACGTGATCGGGGTAGATGTGAAATCAAGCTTAAGGGCACCGTCTAATAGGGGCGGTACAGTCACGCGCATCAAGTGCGCTGTTGTCTCTCTACGTGCAAGGCTCAGAAATACTCTCTCTCATGTAATTTGGCATGATTTTGACAGTTCCACGAAAGTAGCGCCAAATGTTTACTTTTCGTTTATGTATCCTTTCGCCATCAGCTGGTGGGTCAAGTGGAGGCTGTATATTTTATCAACACGCTGTCTACTAATTCACTTGCCATTGTACTGTAATGCTAAATAAATTTTAAGGTATTTCTAGACTGACATCAGTCTAAAAAAAATTCCTACGTTATAAAAGTAAAAATATAAAACTCTGCAAAAATTTAATATTTGCTAATTATTTTTTTAATTTATACGAGACAGAGAACTTACGTTAACATTTGCAAGACGGTAATTGTAGTTCTTATCACACTCTGGGCGTTACAGCTAATATAACTGGAAATAAAAGTAATTCGGGGAACTTGCTTGACAACGTACGTTCATTCGCCAACAACACTCCAACGACTATTGAAAAGCAGTAATTCTGCTATTACTGATACTACACAGTTCTAGTTGGAAAAATGTGGCTTGGAATGACGTAAGAATTGATTAAAAACTACCCACGCGCGTCCCACTTTCTTCGTTTTATCAGTACAGTACAGTAACAACACGAAAACAACCCAAGGAAATGAGTTTTATGGACAACAACATGGCTTGTAATGGACGTAGACGTAACGATTACCAGCCCAATATAAATTACTAGTAATCAAAATCGCTGCACACGGAAATACATGTTACTTTTAAAATTATGCACAGCTCGCGCAAAAATAAAACCATTGGTATCTGTTCGTAAATTTGTTATGATTATGGGCATTTTGGCATAAGGAGCTAAGGGGGTCAGGCACCGGCGCTGCCCGGCCGCCATGTTGTGACGTCACCCAACCGCCATATTGAATCTGGGTACCAATGACCTTGAACTGTGACTTTGGCCTTGACTCTATGCCCGTGATCTTGAATGACCTTGAACCCAACAATTTCCAAGAAATTTCAGGAAAATTATAAAATACCAAAAAATTGATAACAAAATCAAAATAAGCTAATTTTTTTAAATTATTTAATATGTACAAGCAGGAGGTCCGCGGTTCGATGGCAGGTGCATCGACTAAGCTCCCGACACTACTATCCATCGCCAGGTCAGCCAGTGTCCATCTCGTCAGTAATGTTATATGTGAATGACCTTGACCTTAACATTTTAACGTGACCTTGAATGACCTCTAAGACAAAAAATTCTAAAAATTCTAAACAAATGTAATTTTTTTAAAACAATTTCCTAAAAAACCTTGACACTTGATTCAACACTCAAGACCCAAGACACAAGACTCAAGACCCTTGACACAAGACTCAAGACTCCAGACCCGTGACCCAAGACCCTTGACCCCAAAAAATAAAAACAAATCCAAAAATAAAAAAAAATTCCTAGAAATTCTAAAACAACTGCACCCCCCCCCAAAGAATATATAAATAAAATATTTAAAAAATTAAAATTTCGAATGTTTTGACATAACGGATCCGGAGCCGAAGGCGACATCATGTTCTGTCATTCCGGTCTTTCGGCTGCCACGTTATGATGTCACCATCCCACCATTATTATTCCAAGTTACCTTGAGTTTGACCTTTGAACTTGACTCTATGTGTTTGGATAACATTGAATATAAAAATAAATTCTAATTTTTTTTATAAAATCCAAAAAATAAGATAAAAGTATTAAAAAATTAGAATAATTAATTAAAGGCTTGTTTTTTCATCAATCTATCAATCAATCTCACTATCATTCCATCAATCAGCACTGCAATCAGCACCAAATCAGCAATCCACACCAACCTAGTCACCAATCCACATACAAATCCACACCAATCCACAGAAATCCACAGAAATCAACGACAATACTTCGCAATCCCCCTCCACAATCCACAGCATTCCATGCCAATCCTTCAATCAATCCCAATCTTTCGATCAATCTCAATCCTTAGCAAAAATTAGAAAATCTATGCCGCTAAGTGCGCAGTGTTCCAAAAGGTAAATTTTAATTAAAACGTCAACCTATTAGAATTATAAAAGAGAGAAATTTTACTTGATTACGAAGTTACTTTGTATTTTATTTACGATTATTGCAATTGTCCAGTTTTTTAATGTATAAAATAAAGGAAATCTAGTATTTGGGCGACACTAGCGCTTACCTAGTGGCGAAAAATTCCCTTTCCGAACTTTTAACATTGATCTTCCCAACCTGTAGTCAAAGTAACTTTACCCATGAGCATTGCGATATTATCCATCGCGGGAGCGTACAGCACGGCTTCTTTCGCTCTACCAACGAATTAACATAATAACATAGAAGGAACAAAGCCACGCAAGATTTTCTACGCGCTTTATAAAATGAGTTTTCTGTCCCTGCACAAAGGAACTCTAGAATAACTTCAATTTTCTCATGGCGCCATCATGGGCAAATCGAGTATGTAATGTAAACCATCGTTACTTCCTTCGATCGTATATCAGAATAGACAGTTGTGTGCATATTTGGTTGTGAAACACATATATGGCGAATCAACGTAAGCATTACGTTCCTAATATGAACTGTAGATGGTCAAACCAAACTTTGTAACATCCCATACAGCTCATTTAGTCGCAAAAACGTCGCAGCGACGTGGCAATATCGAATTTAGGTCATGTGATATCCGTGACGTGGAATCTACGTAGTTTTGCCTGCCGTCAATGTATTGGTAATTTTTCTATGTTGAAACGATGTCGAATCTCCATGCATTGTTTGGCCGATATTTGTTAGACCTGTATGCGACGTGTATGTTACTTTACAGAGTCAAATGCATGACTTTTGGAGAACAATTTTAATCCGTATCTTATAGAAACGAATTTATTAATAGTGCTTAAAAATAATGATGTTATTTTAAAAATTGTTAATTGGTAATACATCTTGTAATTCAAACTTTTAGCATCAATTTATCACTTCAGTGTTCGTTTCCGTTGATTAAATGGCGTCTTAGTGGCGTCGGCAAATTCAATTTATTTATTTTATCGTACTTGGCTTGAGCATGGTGAGTGTGATGCGAGTGTTGTATTTGTGTGACCAATGTATTATTTTTTGTATATAAAATGCCAGTATTAAAAGTATATCTATTTATTGGTTTTTTATGTTGCTAATGGTTGATTTCAAGCGTGCTTGGAATATTATTACTCATGCTATGTTTGTGTCAATGGTCCAGCCACTGGCATTATTATAATAACTTGTTGATTCAACATATACCACATAAAGTGCATGAATTGTTTTGTCATTTGCAGTATTTCTTGCTATAACTTCCCAGAGCGACGTCGCACCGACGTCGCTCTGGGACGTCCCAAATTGCGGACATTTGGATGCCCCCTCGACGTCCCTGCGACGTCCCCCACTTTTCGATGGGACGTCGCATCGAAGTTTTATCAACGTCGTCGTGCTATATGGGCACTGTCTAGTCTCTAAGAATAGATGGGAGCCAGCACGAAACGTCACGATGCTATCATCATAGACAGACGGACTAGATAAGGAAGTTGTTCGGAAAAATCCATAGATTAATAAATTGCTTGAAAGAGTTTAGCTTCGCTGAGCTTCTCCACATCAGCTGATCGAGATCTTGGTTTTACAATACGTCACGGAAGAGGAGTGATGGCAAGCGGTAGGTTCCTCCGTAGAGTGAACATGGGGTAGTGCAATTTCGCTCGCTGCGCGGAACCAATATGTATGTCGCAACATTGAACTTCTTTTCTGCCAGTACGACTGTCATAAATGACGTGGCTAGAATTTATGGTTTAGAGCACTATTTAGTAAACCAGTGTTTTAAGATGTTCGTAGACTTCCTCTAACCAATTTATAATGCAATTTGATTAAATTCCAATTGGTGCAATTATTTTATTCGTATATAAAAGTGTTTGTCTTATAAAAATTAAGATAAAAACAAACACGTTAATAACTTTTGATCATGTATGTGACTTTGGCAGTTGTGTTAGCTTGGGGTAGATAAGGGTTCGGTACGTACTCAGTAGACGAAGAATTGGTCTACCTAATTTTTAGTTCAGCGTTACTTGGCTTTGCCACACGAGGGCGTCACCGAGTAAATAAACAAACAGAGAACAAATGCAGTGGCCGTTCCTTTGATACGGCCTTACTCATTTGCTGATTGACTGCGCGAGGCTCTGGGAACAGGCCTCGTGTCTGAATGGCTACTGCGTGATGCAAAAGGTTCCCTATTGGCTGGGGTATCGGCTGGTAAGTAAGTTACCACGCGCGGATTGGTGAGCTGCGTCCTACCGACATGTTGCTGTCCAGTGACGCCATTTTACTGGGGTGTGTGGCTGGAGTGTGCTGAATAACTGGCTACTTCACCTCTGTGTATGTACGTACTTTGTGGCTTGACGCCCTTACTCCTTAAGGACGACGACTACCAAGCCTACAGCCCATGAGTTTAAATGGATAACTTGTCAAAGAAACCCCTTCTTAATACACCAGTTTTAAAGATAACCATTTCATACAAAAAGTATTCTAATGTGACATTTCTCAAGGAAGACTAGCAAGTTAAGAAATCTAGCCATTTTTTAATACTATTTTTTCTCAAATTTAACATAAAAATGTACATAAAAAATGAATGAACAAAATTTTTGAAAAATTTCTTAACGTAACAGTATTATCTGAGAAAGTTACGTTGAATATATATGTTTGAAACGGTTGTCTTTAAAACTGATGTATAGAGAAGGAGGTTCTTTAAAATTGATTCCCTATTTAAACTCCGTGGCTGCAGGCGAGGTAGGCAAAGCTCTTAAGCATCCTCCATGAGAATAACTTACTTTTGCTTTGATTTTCATGCCAGTTACGAAAGAAAACTACCTACACTTTTTAAGCGAGTTTCTTCACTAAAATTTGCTCATTAATTATTTTTATACATATCGTATCCACGAATTACCTGACGTTCTATGCATCTCCCATTTATGAACATCGCATGATTATCGAAAGGCGGTGAAGATGCTCTTAGCGCTATAATGCGCTAATCTAATTAACATATGGCAGCCGCCGCCCATTTTCTACCTAAGAGTGAAACACTCAACCTCCTTCACCTTTTACACACCATACACTGTCAATTTGTTTTGTATTTGTACAGGGAGTTCTTTAGTAACTAAGTAGTTGCCAGAAATATTTTTGTAACACTACCAATAAATTAGAGTACAGGATGAGTATAAAAGAATACCCCAACTTTGAAGGTCTATTATATCAAAACCAAACAACATACAACCTTAGTTGACCAATTAAATGAACCGTGAAGTATGTTTACAATATCTTCAAAAATGTTCAATGTGACCACCACGAGTGGCCCGAACGACATCTACGCGATAATCAAACTCGTTCCACACTTTTGTCAGCATGTCCGGTGTTAGGGTTTGGATGGCGTCCGTAATTCTCGTTTTGAGGTCGTCAATGTTAGCCGGCAATGGTGGACGAAAAACTTAATCCTTTATGTACCCCCATAGAAAAATAGCATGGCGTAAGATCCCGGCTCCTTGGAGGCCAGTGATAAAGAGCCTGGCCACCAGCTTCTCCTCGACCAATCCAGCGTTGCGGCAACGTCTCGTTCAGGTATCCGTGAACAGCTAGGTGCCAATGGGGTGGCGCACCATCCTGCTGGAAAATGAAGTCCCCCGCCGCCTCTTCTAACTGAGGAAACAACCACTCTGTAAGCATGTCCAAATAAGGGATTCCAGTAACAGTGGGCTCGTGAAAAAACAAAAGGGCCGAAAACAGTGTCTTTGGATACAGCGCAATACAAGTTCACTTTGGAGGAAGCGCGCTCGTGTTCGGTGGTTTCATGTGGAGGCTCCTGACCCAATATCCGCACGGTGTGCCAGTTCACCTTACTATTTGTATGGAACGTCGCTTCATCGCTAAAAACCAGCTTATACATGAAGTCATCGTCTACCTCGTTCTGGGCAAGAACGAACGCGCAGAAATCACGTATCTGTACTTTATCCCTTTCGGTAAGAGTCTGTACAAGCTGTAACCTGTATGGTTTGTACAGCGATCGCTTTTGGAACACTGTACATACCGTCGATTGAGGGATTTGCATTTCCCGGCTAGCTTGTCTAATTGATTTTCTCGGACAGCGAACGAACGCTTGTTGAATCCGTTGCACATTCTCCTCGGACACACGCGGCCGCCCGGAACTTTTACCTTTACAAAGGCACCCTGTGTCACGGAACTGACGAAACCAACGTACGATACTCCACATATCGGGAGGACAACGTCCGTATTTGTGACGGAATTCACGTTGAACAGTCGTAACCGATTCACATTTAACAAACTGAATTAACACAGAACGCCGTCTGTTATTCCGTCGCCATCGTGATGCGGACTAACACACAACACATGCGCATAGTGCGACGACAGACGCTCCCAGTGTCATCTCTCGGCACGTAAAAGAGAACATCAGACCATCCCCTTCACTTTGACGTGTCAAATGCGAACTCGCTTCCCCCTCACCTCCTCAAACCGAGCGTTACGAACGCCATCCAAACCGTAACACCGGACATGCTGACAAGAGCGTGGAACGAGTTTAATTATCGCGTAGATGTCGTTCGGGCCGCTCATAGTGGTCACATTGAACATTTATGAAAGTATGTTAAACAAACGTCACGGTTCCACGGTTCATTTGATTGGTCAATCAATGCTGTAGGTTGTTTAGTTTTGACATTATAGACCTTCTTTTATACTCATTCTGTATTTCTCACAAAACCTTAGCGTGGAAAGTGTAAAACTGATGTTGAAATTTAATGAGCAGATGTTGCAGACTTAAGATTATTATAAACTTTGAGATGCATAGCAAATTGTGTATGGTTACAAAAATACTTTTTTTTTTTGTTGTAAATATACAATATTTCCGTTGCGGTGTTAGAAGAAAATCTTTGGCAACTTGTTTCAAAGAACGGTTTCTAACAAGTACAGAAGTATTTACTGTGCATACGCTTGACTCTGCAGAGTTGATATGTAGTCGTGTATAAGTATACAATGCACTAAAATCATTATCTTTTTAAACAAAATCATACGCACAGCTGAAAATTGAGTTTAAATTTTTCGTACGAAACTGTTAAAATTATTAGCATTTTCGTTGCAGTTTTACTTTAGTTTGACTGCATGAACTACGCATACGGGCCTAATACCTCAAACAATGCGAGCTCCTTGGGCCTACCCCTTGCTGGGAATAACTTGCTTTTCTAAGCCACGGAAGCAAGAGGGCTATACACACGGCATTGGTGTCAGCACAAATTTTATATCGTCTCAGCGCTCGAACCACGAAGTCGGCGGGCAGTCATTCCGTCGTACAGCATGCAGCTACCGGACTTTTGTGAATCGTCACTGTTATCTTGGTTTTTGTGTAAATATTAGGCGTGGAGCCACGTTCTTTTTAAGTCAACCATTTTATAAAGTATTTACCATATTGCCGCGTTTTAAGGTAATTCAGTCAGTAAATGAAATAAATTCTGGTTTTGGCAAAATACTTCACAGGATCGAATGTCATCATAATGATGTTTTAAACGTGCAGCGTATCCCCAAAGTTGCAGTTCCAAGTCACCTGAAGTGCGTGTTCTTTATGTTAAGTATATTAATGTTGCGGATGTCAGTAATTTTACTTAAATAAATTGATTATTTTACAAACTGCCATGACGTTCAAAGGCCAGGTACATTAATAAGGACTGAGAAGTTTGCACTGAAGATTGCTGAATATGGTGTATCGGTTTGAAACAACAACTTATTCTTGTAAGATGACTTGTCGCATAATGCATTACATCGGCTTGTTGGCGATTGCAAAAAGTGGCCCATCTCCAACAGTTCTCAAACGACGGCCAACTGTGCCCACATAAGAGCTTGTGTCTGAACATGTCATATTAGCCTGCTCCGAGACGGGTGAGTTGCCTAAGTTTCCTACGATCTGAATTCAGCAGCTCTGTTTCAAATGGCACGAGAATAATGGTCGTCTATGCTTATATAATAACTTAAGGTTAACATGTCAAATTGGCTTGTTTGGGGTCGGGAGTGCCGACTGGGATCTGAATTTGACAGCCCTTCTAAAACAATCCAATAATTTTGGTAAAGTATGCTTAAAGAAAGGCACAACACTTAATTCGGCACGTATTCTTACTTTGAGTCAGAAGTGATACCTAAAATCTGAATTTGGTGGATCTAATCGCTAAAGGTATGAGAAATGCATTCAGCTATATTTATAAAAGGCTTTAACATTTAACATATTATATCGACTTTTTCGAGCTTTTACTGGTCTAATATGTACAAATTTCAAGGGTCGAACTCAAAAGTCACTGAATGAGGATCAACGATGAGTACAAGTTGGCAATTGCTGGGGCATTGCTATACTTAAAACTCGACTCGAGACTAGGTGGCTGCTATCCCATGTTCAGGTTTGGTTTCGTTACATATACTGATCACAGTTACTTTAAAAGAATCTGAATAGCATAACTATTATAAGATACAGTATGGTGGTCAGTCGAGAGAAATGATTGTGGTATATTCATAAGTTGCGAAGAGATATATCCTAAGTGCATCACATGCTATAACAATTTGTTACACTTTTAAAAGTAAACATAAAATATGTAATTCCTATTTATAAACATATGTTATTGGCTCATTTGTCGCTACTAGGCCACCTGAGTTATACAGGATGATGGCTAGTAGGGTACATAGTTACTATACTTTGGTGCAGACTAAGGGCACCTGTGGTTGTTGCGTAAGGGGTAAACGTATACTTGTATTCTCCGTTAGTTAACACACCAGTATTATATCTGTCTGAAGGTAACATAGGCATTTACACACCCTGGTGAGACTGAGCCCACCTACAAGTCGTAGGTCTGAAGGGCTGGTGGGCGGAATGCTATGGGTTGGGGAAGATTGTTTGAATGGAAACGTTTCTACTTATCTGTGACTGCGGCTTTTGGAGAGTTGAGATCTGGTGAGTGGGGTGGCCCTTTTACAGGCCCTCGGACTGGCTCTCGTTGGTGTGCTGTACTCAGCTGGCTTCTTCCTTCGGCTTTGACTGACTCTCTCGGAAGTCCGGGATTGGTTTCCTGGGACTTGTGCTTTCTCTGCGACCTCGGCTGGCGATTCCTATCGAATACCTCGTGTCTCCTCTCCGGCGTCGACGTCTGCCCTTTGATCCGGTTTGCGCTTCTGACTTCCCCACCTCGGCACCTACCATTACTATTTCGGAAATGTACTCATAAGTTCTCGGCACTTCTAATTGGTTTGTCTCGAACAATTACACATGAAGTTTCGGCTGTTCCTGGGTTTTCTCCCCAGTGACGTCACAATTGACTTACTGACTAACTGCTTGCCTCGTCGCCATCTGGCGCCCGACTACGTCTTCTCGGGGAATGGCGCCTCTCAGTATTGGGCTCCCACTAGTTTCCAGGAATTTACTCATAAGTTCTTGGCACTGTTCCCGTCACATGACTGCCTACTCCCGTGTCTCCTTCGCCTCCCATCTCGGCTGAACACCTAACTCGTCTCGCGGTTGTGCCGCTGAACAACTCCCGTCTCGGCTGGCGACAATTNTTGTGCCGCTGAACAACTCCCGTCTCGGCTGGCGACAATTGGCTCTGCCGGGATCCGAACCTGGCCAAGACTGACTCACCCGACTGCCACCTCTCTGCGTGCGATATGTCTGCCTGACTGATTCTCACTGACGCTAGTCCGGCGGCTGGGATTCAACTCCCCCTGGTCCAGCGTCTCCCGATGGCGCGGATTCAACTGACTCTGAACATCTTCCTGCCTCGTTTGCTCCTGAATTTAACTCGTGTCCTGCTATATTCAAGTTAACTGTTGTCAGCAGTTTCTCGCGGGAGAAACGGGGACTTCCCTTTGATTTCGTGTCTCGTCAGCGGCTTGTGCGCCTCGACGAGGGTGGAGGGAGGGTGCAGTGGAGCTGGGTCTGCACTAATTCTCGTCGGGGCATCCCCGGTGTCCTTCGTTGAGGGCTTATCTATCAGTTATTTCTCGGGACTTACCCTCTTTCATTCAGCTTCGGTTCTTCCCCGAGTGTCCTTATGCGCCAGGACTGCTCCGAGGGTGTTTCCCCGGAAGTTTTGTTGTTAGCTACCTACCCTGGCTAGCTGGCTGCCTACTCTGGATAACTATAGCAGGGTGTGGAAACAGCGCAATGTCTATCCTAGTACACGCCACGTGTCACATTAACGTAATAACATTTTATCCCATTTCCAAGATTCTGCCACCATATTCGTCCATCAGGCTGCCACATTAGCAGTCGAAATTTTTTCGCGTGTTTTCAGGAAATTTTGGAAGATTTTGAAGGAGAAAAGGAACATGTCAAAAGCAAACAATAAATTTCGTGGTAAAAGGGGAAATTTTAAAGGTAAAAGATGAACCTTTTAAGGGAAATAAATATGACGGCCATGGAACCGGAATGACAAAATATGAAGGCAGACATATTTTAAGTTCCCCTGCTTCCCACTGTGTTTTAGTATGCCCTCAATCACGCAGCTGTGTAAAAATTAAAAATTAATTTAATGGCATTGTGAACGAACCTGTTGTTATGGACGACTTCCTGCACCACATCAAGGATTTTCTCTTTCGTTATTTCAGTGAAGGCAATTTTTAATCCCATTCCTTTTTCTGTGATCCTTTGTATATTGTGGTCTTGATCAGCAAAGAAAGGTATTCCTATTATCGGAACAGCAACATGTATAGCTTCTTCAATGCTTTGTAGTCCTCCTTGGGTAATAAAAACCTTTATCTTCGGATGACCTGCAATTATTAAAATAGACATACCAACAAAACTAATTCTAACTCATATTATACACTGAAAAAAATGAAGCACCTATAAGTGAGGCCACTTGTTTTTAGCGAAAAGATTCCAAGACTAATCGAACTGCAAAACACATTAGTTTAGAACATTTTTCGTGGTTGGATGATTTTAACTCTCACGCGTCTTAGGTGTCTGCTAGCTAATCACGGACGTCCAGTGTCGTACCTACTTCATTCTGATTGGTCCAGTCGAATCTAAAATGTCTTCTCACACAGACACGAGGCCATTAGCCAAAATGAAATTTACAAGTGTGCACGTACGAGGTTGAGGTATAACCTGCACATAAATCTTTTCGCTAAAGCAAGTGGCACACCTATAAGTAATAGTCCAAAATCGACTTAATTTGGTAAAAGTGCATACCACCGTCGGTGAAATTGTGATGATTAGAGTTTCAATCATCATTAATGAGTGCATAGTGGTTCCATTATGTTTAAAGCGATTGTGTGACAAGGCATGTCTGGAACGCCAGACAGTCAACAACGTTATAAAAGTTCACCGAACACAGAGTATGCCCTGTCGACGTATTGGGAAGCAATACCAGCACTTGTCGCAGCTTGACAGGGATCACATGACGGGTCTGCATGTGACCAGTGGCAATCGCCAGGCACGCGGGGCATTTCGATGCCACAGTGGTCCGACGTTGGAACCAGTGTGCACGCGAGAGCACCCACACCTGGCGTGAAGGTTCTAGTCGACCAAAACCGACCACACCGAAGGAGTATCGCCATATTGTGAGCCAAGCATCGTGCAACCTCATGACATCGGCACGTGCCTTCATCTGGACTCAAGTTACCGGACGCTTTGTAACACCTCGTGTCATCCTGCGCCATATATTAGCGACTGGCATCAGTCGGACTGCAGGTTCACTGCCCCGTGCGTAGGCGGCCATTACAGCCAAAGCAGATAATAGCGGCTTTCGGAGTGGTACAACAACTGGGAGGCGTAGAAACGAGTGATGCCGCATGCTCATAGATGTATCTCGGTTCTGAATGAACAGTGTACGAGTATGACGACGCCCAGGGGCGTGGACACATCCTGCCAATGTTGTGGAGAGATACGCCAGCACTACTTCTGGCATTATTGCGTGGTGAGCCATAGAACATGACTTTAGGTCGTCTCTGATAGTAAACGTGGGTATACTACGGCTCAACTGTACGTCAGTGATATCCTGCGTCTTCGTATGTCATCTATCGCGAGGCAGCAACTCTGGTGAACTATTTCAACACGACAATGCTCGGCTATACATGGCACAAGTGTCTATGAAATGCCTGTGTCCGGTTGAGATACCTACTCAGTGTACCATTTCGTGCATTGCTTTCAGTTTTTTGTCTCTTTGCTCTTTCATTTTAGGTCAAAGATTTGTTATTTATTTTAAACCAAAGCTTGCTTTCCCCAACTTTTTTTTATGTAGCATAACCAAAATATTATCGAAGTTGTAAACCACACGATAGTTTGCTGACTTTCGTGTTTGTGTGTGAGGTAACCAATAATAAATTAAGAAAAAATAAAAAACAAAGGCTTAATTGAAGAAAAAAAATCTGGCAAGATTGTTGTAACTGTATCAATAGAAAATTGACAAGGTTTGAGTTACACAGTATATAGAAATCGCAAGTTCTCGTATGGCGTGAGTTTCTTGCAAAAATATAGAGTTAGTGTGAGTGAAGAGATTTGGACGGCTATTAACATCGAGGTTTTGAGAACCGTGAAATAATATAGATAAAACAGTTGTGTTATAATACGTTTTGGAATAACATGTTTATCCAACCAGTTACGACCTGTGACGCGGAGTATAGAACAGGACATAGAATGACGTCACGAACAGGAAGTTGCTCAACGGAAATCTACCCCATCCTCAACTGTACAGAGGAAAATATTCGTTTGGATAACAACGTTCTTGTTTAAATAGTACCAAACTAATTATAGTTCACAACAAAATCTAATGAGCAACACACATTGCATATAGAGTCGAATAGATTGAACCGTTTTGTTGGGACAACACGATCTGTGTTTAATCAAACTATATGTTTAAAATAAATATATTCATTTGATTGGCACTATTCAATCAATATTTTTTAAAGTCAAAAATGAAAATTTGCTCTATATATATATATATATATATATAACAAATTTTTATAGCACGAANATATGGAATTCGTGCTTCCATGCGTTTGGTTAGTCTTTCAACATTTTTCGCTACGAGTCTTCCCGACGAAAGAAAATAGACTTACAATTTAATGTGTGTAACCGAGACAGAAAAACTGCGAGTAAACTTTAATAAATCAGTATTTATCCATAACGTACTTCACGATATAATCTCAATTTTATTGCAAAAAAAAAAAAGATAATTGATCAAGTTAGTCCTAGCTTCACGTATGTCGAGAATGGAACTCTGGTATTGTTAGAAAGATCTCATATTCACCAACCGTTTCATCATTCCCAAAAAG
Organism: Clitarchus hookeri; assembly: GCA_002778355.1. NCBI lineage: Eukaryota > Metazoa > Arthropoda > Insecta > Phasmatodea > Phasmatidae > Clitarchus > Clitarchus hookeri. The sequence goes on from NQII01001426.1 coordinate 192,413, forward strand.
AGTTGTAGTCGTCACGTGTTTAGCTGACCGGCTTCCCACCTAGGCGATCCGTGTTCGACCCCCGAAGGGTCGCACCCGAATTACCACATGTGGGAAACTTGGCAGACAATGCCATTTGCCGGTGGATCCTCTGAGGGTATCCTCGCTTCCCCAACATTGCATTCCGATACTGCTACAGCTCTAGCTCACTTTGCACCCATTGGGTACTCCAGTAGTTTAACTGAAAAAACTTAAGAGGTAACTGTCAAGTTGTTGCAACCAGTTGCACGGCCTGAATCCTAAATTACAAATCTTAAGCTGTTGACGGTTGAAGCCGCTTTGGGCAGTACGTTAGATTTGTCATGGTGCGTTAACAAGTGACTCCGCCTATGCTATATCTCAGCACGTACAGTAAGAAACCAGAACCCTCTTTGATTAACTATGAATCTAGTTTTGCTGCTGCTTTTTCTCCAAAAATTCACTTTCCGACCGCACGTCTGAATGGTGCGTTTTGATCTCTATTAGCCCTGAATCTAACTGTTTCTTATTGCTTCCTACTCTTAAGGAATTTGACTGGAGTTCAAGGAGAAGGTAATGCCTGTGATATTATATTGCCTCTGAAATGGATGCAGATAACACGACTGAAGTTATTTACGCGGTGACAAAGAAAATTGAACAGACCAAGCAGCTTCAGATTATGCCAAGTCAAAGCTGAGGGCTGAAATATTAGAAAAATTCGGACGAGTACAGTTGAATAACGAAGACTTCACTAAACGCCGATAACTTAACTTAAAATAATAATAATAAAAGGCTTGTCGACTTTGTGTTGAGAGAAGATACAATCTGATTGATAACATCCATCATCACTGAGACATATCAACCCTGCCAGCTGCAGCTGACAGTTTTAAATGTATTATACCAAGAACTCGCATGCAAGTGTACACCTGGGATAATGCACTATAAATAGGCATAAACAATATTTTTTAACTTTGAATTCTATGAGAATAGACGCAATTCCCTTCGTCCAGTGCTGATGAGAAAACCACTCTTTCCATCAAACCCATACAAAATAAAGAATGTCTACGTAACCTCCCTTAATGCAAATTACAATTATTTTGAGAAAACTATGCACATAAGTAGAACCGCGTGGTTTGTGGTATTTCAAACAGAAATTCATTTAGTTTTTTTCAACTTTAAGTGAACCTCTATGCTAGCTCCTTTCGTAACCATCGGGCTATCGAAGCGATATCCTATCTCAGCCCCGTGTTTGTGTGGCATGCTTGTCGTGATGGAGATTATTACATCTACAATTCTCCCTCACGGACCACCAATATCACGAGCTTTCATAAAAAATAAGTCAAGATGGTAAATGCTAGGAGACTATGGCAGCTACGTGCCCATGTAGCAAGACACAATTAGACGTCTGTGGGTTCACTGACGGCATTGCTGGATAACTGTTTGCTCAGAAAACTAATGGGTTTATACAACTGGCCCCATTATGGTTCANATTACATATACAATTCTCCCTCACGGACCACCAATATCACGAGCTTTCATAAAAAATAAGTCAAGATGGTAAATGTTAGGAGACCATGGCAGCTACGTGCCCATGTAGCAAGACACAATTAGACGTCTGTGGTTTCACTGACGGCATTGCTGGATAACTGTTTGCTCAGAAAACTAATGGGTTTATACAACTGGCCCCATTATGGTTCACTGCTGGCAACATAACATTTGGCATTCCACTTAAGGGGGGTTTATAGGATGTTGATGGAAATTAAACTGATGGCTGAGAGTAGGTGAACTAGGCCTACTAGTGGTCCATAAATGGTTTATGGGATATTTTATGGCTCCCACTCTTGCAGGTAACTACTTCAATACAATATTCTTATATCAGGCAAATGTAATACATTTGTGTAATATAAGAAATTTAACTCATATTATATAATGAATAAATTATGTGTAAATAACTAGTGATGAAAATTACTATGGCNTAATATAAGAAATTTAACTCATATTATATAATGAATAAATTATGTGTAAATAACTAGTGATGAAAACTACTATGGCAAAATATCGTAAATACAGTATTTACTGTGGCTTACTGTCTCGTACCGAATAACTTGAGGTAAATTTGTTTTACATTTACGACTGCATTTAATTTAAAATGAGAGGTAAGAAAGTTAAAATCACTCAGAAAATTAACCTTGAAGGGGTTTTGTTGTTCCACGACACGTTTATATTAATATACTCTGTACATCGACGTGCCAGTGATGTTGTAAGCATGTGGGCAATGCTTGGGCCATTTGTGTTCACCACACCTGGGCCAGTTACTAACAGAGTATCCAGCAATGGTGGCGGGGGCATATCCGCTGTTGGTCAATTCTTTGTCAGCATGGCATCTGGTTCTAAACCATACATGGGCCATATGTATTTTGCTACATGGGATCCTACTGTAAAATAGCACATTCTTGTAGTGTGAGAAGCTGAGGGACANTGGGCCATATGTATTTTGCTACATGGGATCCTACTGTAAAATAGCACATTCTTGTAGTGTGAGAAGCTGAGGGACAGCAAATTTATCAAGCACGTCAAAATAAACGTATCCAGGGAGTTTCTTCAGTAAAGAATATTGGTACGATTATTCTGTCTTTCATGAAACCACGCAACTCATTCAGCTTACTGCTGTCTGATGTGTTCCCAAACACTGTGAGAATTCTCAGATTCCCAGATTCGGACGTAATGCATGTTGACTTTCCCGGATATGTGGAAGGTAGCTTTATGTATGGAGATCACATTCATTAGGTAGTTGAGATTTTAATCAATCCACTCCTGCATCTCGGTAGAAAACTGTTTGGGCTGCTGTTTGTGTTGTGGCTTTAGTGCGTGCGTAGGTTGTAGTTCGCATGCATACAACAATTATTAAGTGTTTTTATTTTTATTTTAATATTCCGTTTTTGATGAAAGATGAATAATGTTTTTTTATGCAGTACCTTGCAGACAGTCAAACGTGGTATGTTGAGTTCGTGTGAATCTATTCAAACAAACTTTGATGGATGATGAAGCAACCAGGTGGCCACTGCGGTCTTTCGAAATAAACCCGCTCGATTTCTTCTTGTGGTTGTTTGCGGAAGAAAGGGTTAAGTTTTCACCTGTACGTGATCTTGGTTATCTGCCAGTGAACAAAGCTACACAACACATGGACTGAGAATAGTATCGTGCTGAAATATCCTGAGTGTCATTAAAGAAGCTCACATAAAAATGTACATATAATTTACATAATGTTTTTGTGTTTTTATATACAATGCCACCAACAGCGTCTCAGATATAATAATAGGCTTGATTAAAGCTGTACTCAAACTTGCCATGACTAGCATGTAAGCTTGCAGCACACCTGCTGTGCAAGCCAGCAATCTTGAATAAAGCTTGAATCAAGCTAACTTGTTTTCCCAATTTCAAGTTTGTAGCAAGATGATTTGTTGACTTGATGCAAGCTTTTCTTGGCAAGCGGCAAGCATAATTCAAGCTAACTGCAAGCTACCTATTAGCAAGTATGTACCAGTCAGTGGAAATTTGACTTTGATCAAACTTAGGCTTTAATCACACGTGATATGTGAAAACTTCCGTGGCAAGGAAAATTAAAGTCAAATGGACAGCTTTTCGCAAGCTTACGTGCTATTTGGGGTGGATCTACCTCAAATAGTTTTCTCATAATTTTAATTTGCAATCAGGAATGTTTTATGTGGGCACTCTGTATCACGTTACTGTAAATTCCAATTATATTTCTCGTTGATATCTTGGAGATTTGGCGACGTGCCTGAGGTATCCTGTAGTACGAACGTGATATTTCTGTGACATCTCCCGTGTGGTAATCTCTGCTAGGGCACTTGTTTCTACAGGATGATTATAAAATCATGGGACAAACATTGAAGGGTGGTAGAGCTCACTAAAACAAACAATTATTGTATAGGAATATATGGGCGGAAGTGACGCGTCGAGGCACAAACACAAAAATAACACATGAAATGCAACACATTGTTTATTTACAACGTCGCCGCTAAATGCCTTTTTACAGCAATGTTTACAATAATTGCTTAAAATTGCTATCAACGACAGTAATGCAAGCTTGGTAGCGTCGGTGGAGTGATTGGCGAACATATTCAAATACGTGCGGTATTTCACGCACGCCACCATTGCCAGCCAATCACGCCATATGTAGAGGTCGCCAAGCATGCATGGCTGTCGGTGGATGCATTTCCAGCAACTGTTTTAATATTTTCTGAACGGAATCACTCATTAAGTATGCTGTTTATGAACATTTTATGTTTCCGTTAATGTGTTATGTTTTTGTGTTTGTGCCTCAACGCGTCACTTCCGCCCTATATATTCCTATACAATAATTGTTTGTTTTAGTGAGCTCTACCACCCCTCAATGTTTGTCCCATGATTTTAGAACCACCCTGTAGTCAGCATACGCACGCAGTATGTCTTGCTGCGGCATCCACTTCATGATTTTCACGTTGTCCGGCTTTCCTGGCAAGCTATCAGACTCCCACTTCCACAGAACACGGTAGTCTTCAAGCTCAGCAAATACTTCTAGAAAAGCCTGGCGTTTTTGGGCGTCCAAAAGATCACTTCTGACATTGCTCCCGAGACTGAAGTATATTGCTCTACTGGAAGCAGCATCAAGAAACTCCTGGATGTCCTGTAAACATTAAATAAAACAATTAATGTAATTGTGGTGAAATTGTTTTCGAAGCTGCTATACGAGAAATGGTTGCAGTTTTCGTAAATAATTGACCATGACAAACCTTTGACTACCTGGAAATGAAAATAATGAAATCNGAGAAATGGTTGCAGTTTTCGTAAATAATTGACCATGACAAACCTTTGACTACCTGGAAATGAAAATAATGAAATTGATCTTAATATACATTAAAAGGTGTTATTAAGAATGAGTAAATATTTGTCTTCAATTACACTTTTTTACTGTGAATATTCCTTCGAGCAAGTTTACCTTAAATAAGACTACTTCAAATTCTTCTTGTGACCAGAATACTGCTAAACAAAAGCAAACAGATTAGGTTTTTTTTTTTGTTTAAAAAGTTGCATCATCAAAATTTTTGATTACAACGATGCTTTTAATTTCATACACCTAATTTTTTGCCAAATATAATGCCAAATAATTTTACTAACTGTTCTATGGCAGACGTACTGAGGCTAATAGTTATAACTGTTTGCAGCATGGTAAACATTTTCGTTATTTCACAAAACGAATTTCTGTTTACTCTTTGGTATGCCCAACATAATAAATGCTTGTTCAAGGCATCGACATCGCTTCAAATATTAAACGGAAACTGTGTAATCGCTACTATGGTTACCATAAATTGAAAAGTGTTTCTAAGCACAACTCAAAAAGGAAATTATTGTTTTTAAGTGCACGGATTAATGGACGACGGCAGAAGAACATAACCATGAGAAAAACCAAAATCAGTTCTTTATAAACTTCTGATATCGACAGAGTAACGGCAGGAACTTTCATGACAGGGTTATGTAATATCTGCAGCAATGTATAACAACCTAAATTTTAACACATAATAAATTTAACGCAAATGGTTTAATGTAATTACTGCAGTTGTCTAATAATTCTAAAAATATATGAAATCCTATAATATACAAATAAATGCATACAAAGTTTTTAAATTTTGCATTAAATCTGTAATGCGAGTGATATTAATAGGTCCACGAATAAATATTTTGTTGCACTTACGACTGTTACGCAAAAATACTCATTTAATACTTCTCCTGCTATGCTAAAGAGACAGTAAGACGTTATTATCACAGATGAAACAGTCATTATAAATTGGCCTGCTGCGTCGTATAGGCATGTCACTTAGGCGAATACAAGAGTTCGACAGAGCGCAGAGGACAGCTTTACCTTTGGCAGGCCATACNGTATAGGCATGTCACTTAGGCGAATACAAGAGTTCGACAGAGCGCAGAGGACAGCTTTACCTTTGGCAGGCCATACACAGTAAAATGTTGCCACGTGGCTACATTCCACTCAAGTCGGCGTATCAAAGGCATGGAACAAGTACAGAGAGACGGCAATGTAGGAAATTGGCTGCAGAACCGTCCTACCGAGATTACACAACGCCAGAGACGGAGTATATTAAAGAGGTCTTGAGAGCCGATGAGGGTGAAGCGAGGTGGGTATGGAGCAGTGTCGGAACGCAAGTGCGTGGAAGCGGGAGACCCCCGGGAAAACCCGCCGACCAGCCGGCATCATCTGGCACGATTCCCACGTGAGTGACCCCGCCGGGAATCGAAACACGGCCCGTCTCGGCGAGAGACAAGCGCTCTAGCCGCTGTGCCACCGCGGCCCCTGCAACGCCAGGGTCGTGATTACGAACAACACTCGCCGCACAATGCCGAAGAGCGACGGCAAACTGCGTCCGCCATCGAGTTTCTAGCAAAACTTATTACGGAGCACCGTGCACTGCCATCACAATCGTTTTTTATCATTCTCTTTGCTTGCTGATGATGTAATTGAGTTTAGTGTGATTACGGACGTCGGTTTGCTGCCTTATTCAACGTATATACATTGCGCTCACTTCACGCCGCTGTCAACGGCAAAACCACTCGAGCTGTTGCATGTCTCCGCAAAATAAACCTTCCGCTATACAATTACCAACAATCCAGGCCATGCATAATTTGAGGTTTTGTTTTCAAAAGAACGTTACTCTCAGAGAAGGATTCCTGACATTTCATCCGTTATGATTCGCTGACAAAGATTAGTATTAAAATTTCCCGATTCGTTATCTTTTTGCATTTCGTATTTGGAAACGTGGAAAACCTTTTTCTTTATTACTCAAGTTAGGTAATCTAAACGTATGAAATTTAGATAAACGTTGAATTTTACTTTGGTGTTCAAGTTGTAACAATTTATAGTACTGTTTCTTTACATTCAACTGTTGCTTTTTAATTTATCGCGTAATGAGAAAATGCCTTGAAGCTAATAAAAAAATACTTATGTTTGCAAGAAAGTGATTATAAAAACTACAAAACTGTACATAGATACATATAATATGTTGAAGTTCATGCAATTCATTAATTCCTTTTGCGACACATCCTTACTTAAAAAATTACAGTTTTTAAAATTAAATTTAATTGTATTTAATATATATGTTTTGCGGGACTGGACCTCATTTATTTTCACACCGGAACACATTTTCGTAACTTCTGACAACACAAAACCATTTGAAACTGTTATTATGGCGTGAATAAATTTTTTTAGTGTTGTCCATAACGTTTTGTTTCTCTTGAAATTATCTGATTTTGGAAGATGGGAATTTCACACAATTTATAGCAACTGTTGAAACCGGCAGGCAATACGCAGTTAGCGGATGATCATTTGCTTGTTTTCATGTATCCGAACCATTTCCGGTATTTTTTTTGTACAAGATCGTGTTTATTTCAGTGTAATGATTTATAACATTAAGATAATTATATTTTAAGAAGATTCAGTATACTCTGCTGTCCGAATTATTGATCATTATTACATTTAAACAAATGTAAGCCTGACGTTTGGTGTAACCGATTTTTAACAAATGTTTAAATAACATCATGTATTAATAAATTGTAAATTTTATAAAAGATTTAAAAAGATATGGACTGAAGCAATTTTTTAATTTGTGAACACTTTTTTTTGTCACACGTATGTAACTGCCTGATATTTTACTGCGCTAAATAGCTGTTACGGGCCCTAGTTGAAAATGAATACACATGCAGCAATGCCCCTACTTCGNCATGCAGCGTATTTTTTAAAAATTATATTTATTATCCAACTAAAAATGTTTAGAAGTATTCGACGAGTGTTAATCTATTCATGCTAGCATTAAATATGATTAATCATAAAAATAAATTTTACAGACCCAAAATTTTCGTATGAAAAAAATATGTTGACGTTCTTTTACTCGCGTGTCCGCCATTTTGACTGTTTATATCGTGAAATGAGCGCCTGTGAATCACCACGGCCGTGGCTACAGAGCACGTCCTGCTGAAAACGGCCCACTTATTTACCTATTATCTTAAGATCTTTTAAAATGCAAAAATTCTCATTTAACTAGAGCTAAAGGTTTTTTTAGGTTTTGGTACTTCAAATTGCAAAAACACGTATTAATTTCTATCCTAGGTTAGTTTAAGAGGTTCTCTTATGTTGGGATACTACTGCATGTAGAAAACTTATGGTTGAAAACGCGCATGCGCAGTAATGATGGCCGCCCCTCGTACGCATGCCTACTCACCGCGACTTCTGAGATCAATATACACTCGAGTGGCGGATGTACAGTAGGAGATATTTAGCCAAAGGAGGGGTGTGACGTCATTACAGGTCGATGAGCATACACATGTGATAATGTAGGCTAATGCTAAATAGTTCGTCATCTAAGTTTGTTCGGGATTAGCCCCCAGGTCTCTTAGCAACGGCTTTCTCCTAGCTAAACGGTTTCATAACTCCGATCGAACCATATGTCGAAACTGCAACCAGTTCGTCTCCACTTAAAAAATGTTACATTAGAATCTTTGCACTGCGCAGAGAAAGCTGACCTCATAGGAATAACTGGGAATTTGTTCATAAACAATGTATCACTGTAAAATGGAGGAAAGCGATGTTCAGTGATGAGATCAGGATTAGCTTGATACTTGATATGGGACTTTCGAAAAGTATGGAAGACCTCCAGATGCAAGCAGTAAAGCTACTTCAAGGAAGTTGGTACATTTGAGGCTGTAGTTATCATGCACGGTGTTAGTATAATGGTAGGGAGGTGGACCCTTTAATCCTTACCTGCGGGCCATTAATTGGCTGCTGATCGTTCAAGAGATTTTGTAAATCATTGTTAAGACCTACGAGGTGTGCGTTTAGGGACCACTTCATTCTTGTTGGGGCCGCGGTGGTGTAGTGGTCGGACTACTCACCTCCCACCAACGCGAGCCAGGCTCAATTCACAGCGGGGTCCCTCCCAGATTTTCGCATGCGGGAATCGCCGGATGATGCTGCTGGTCGGCGGGTTTTCTCGGGGGTTTCACGTTTCTCCCGCCCTTGCATGCTCCGGACTCACCTCACTTCACCATCATCGGCTTTCAAGACCTCGATGTTACGAGCCGCCCAAATCTCTCCACTCTTCACTTCATTCTAGCTGATGACAATTGAAGACATCACGTGCGACGGCACTTCAGCGTCTTCACCAACGCACACGCCGAATGAGCCGATAAGCTCAGCCCTCAAACATTAGTGCAATTGGGTATGAAAGGGACGAAAAGTACTACCATATAAACGAGCGTGACAATTTACCACGAGAGCAACTTGAAGGTGTGATACACAGCATACCTGGCATTTGCAAGAAATAATCCCAGCTCTGAGATGGCATACACATTAGCAAAACATAATAACCACCTGTTTAATGTCATTTCTTAATGTTGCAGTTTTTAGCACTAGGTGAAGTAACCTTCTTGTTATATGTACTATTAGTCAACGTGGAACTGTTTACGTACTGGTTACGGTATTTTAATTTTGTTCACTTCCGCTCTACAGATGGACCCAGCGGAATTAAAAAACCTCAATATAGTCAAACCTACTATTTACAAACTTTTTATGAATAATGCATAACAAGAAATGTATCATACTGCATAGAAAATGATTAGTTACTTCAGTTAGGACAATCTGCAGACGTGTGTGACTACTTACCTAAGTAGAGGGATTATGGGGCCAATCGGGACCTGGGACCGGAGCGTCGGAGCTGTTCGTGCTCTGTCATTCCGGTCAGCTGGCGGCCATGATGGATCCAAGTCACCATGACCTTTGACCTTGAGACTGGTAAAATTTGACCTTGACCCCGGTGACATTTAACCGTAAAATCCAAAAAATTCCTAAAATGTTATAAAAAATAACAAAAAAATTATTTAAAAATTATTTAAATTTTTTATATTAAAAATAACTTAAATTTTTGGAGGTCCACCACACTCCCCTCCACTCATAATCATTCCACCATCTTGGTAGGTGCAGTCCGCCATCTTGGTAGGCATCACAGCCACCGTCCGCCATTTTTGTAGGTGCAGTCCGCAATATTGGTAGGTGCAGTCCACCATCTTGGCACACGTTACAGCCACCGTCTGCCATCGTGGTAGGTGCAGCCATCCGCCATTTTGGTCGGTGCTGTCCTCCATATTAGTAGGTTCAGCCGTCCTCCATCTTGGTAGGCGTAGTCCTCCATCATGGTAGATAACACAGCCACCGTCCACCATCTTGCTATTTCGTTGGTCATTTGTTTATACATTATTGGAGATTGTCTCTCACATTCGTTCGACCGCCATATTGGTTAATTTAGTTTGTAATTTGTTTCACATTGCTGGTGCTGTCTCCAGCACCGCGCCCAGCAGACGACTGACCCACTCCACTCTCACCTTGCAACATATTTGATTGACCAATTGACCCACCCCTGATTCTCATTGGTTAATTTCCCTCCCCCTTCCAATATATTTTATTGCTCCACCAATGTTTCTCATTTGCTAATTTCTAAGGTGTTTTCGGAAACCTTCGTTCCAACCAATCGGCGGCCTATTTTAATCATGAGGGCGCACTATTTTTCCCCTTAAAAACTGTTTATAAGATGCACCGCGAACTCCCTCGGGAAAGCAGTCATTTTTCTCGGTGTCGTTCCTTTTTCGCTATTCCAAGAGGAAAGTCCAGTGACCATTTCAAAACATGCAGGGTTTCAAACTCCTGATAAATTAACGATAGCCATGTTGTCAAGTGAATAAAAAAATAACACCTTCAGTAACGCAGAAGAAAATGGAGATAATATTCTTCAGTTTATCCATACCATATTAGCACGATGAGCAACTTCGTCAATGCTGTCTACTAACACGAACCCGCAACCATCAGGCAACCCGTACCAGCTCCGATCAGCCAGAACGTCCAACAGCTTATTCTGTCCCAACTTCGCAGAGAGCCCCATCAGCTCCGACTTCGAATACAGTGATATCACAGAAGGAATGGAAGTATCCGTCGCCAAATTTTCTCCATTCTGGTCAGAAGACGTGAGCAAGTACAATTAACTGAATTGTGGGTACCGACGCGTAAGTTTTGCGAGATGCTCGCGGCGTTCTGCAAATTAAATTTTGTGATGTACAATTCACTGGTTATGCTGCTACAAAGATTTCGAAGGCTGTTATGTGCGGGAAACATGAAAGTGCGATTATAAAAAATGNCTGCAAATTAAATTTTGTGATGTACAATTCACTGGCTATGCTGCTACAAAGATTTCGAAGGCTGTTATGTGCGGGATACATTAAAGTGCGATTATAAAAAAGGTTACGTTTACAATTTATGGCATAATTGTACGCTTCATTGTTTGCTAGAGGAGTTGGTAAAACGTATGCAAGGCAAGAATGTACGAAATTTCCGAAAAAGTAAAAATAATTAGGTGTGCAAATGGCAGGAGAAATGTGATGGACATACCCATGTAGTGAAAGGGGAAGGTTTCCCGGACTAGGCCTCCACCTGCACGCCTTTTTCATGAGAAATGCACCTAGGCTTTAGGCCGAGACCTTACACCAAGTCTTCTCGCAACGGTGGAGGGCGTCCTGGTGATAAGTTCATTTACCAGAAACAAATATGCAAGTACATATCCTCTACTGCACGGATTAACCTACACGTACCAGCCGGCTGTTACCGTAACAGTGGAGCGGTGTGACGAAAATGTTCATTTCCTCCTTCAAAGAAGCATCTTCGATGGTAAAACTCTTGAATTATCAGTGCAAGATTGTGACAGGGACGAGTGCGCAGTTTATTTGTGCCGTCCACAAACAAAATTTCCCACAAGCATCGGAAATATGAAAAGAAAAAAATAGTGGGCGAACGACGTTCAAGAAAATACGGCAGGGAAAATTGCGAATTTAGTCATGAAATTAAAAATGATAAACTTTTTAAAAGTATGCCCCGAATGGGGGGGGCGACGCTTGGCACAGTTTGGAGTTTACAACGCTACCAGACCCATGGCCAGAGGTACTCGTGTGTGCGTGTGCATATAAGCATTGCTCTATCTTTAGATAGACACAGGAGATGAACTGCCCTTGTAATTCTTTTAGACGACGAAACACACACATTCTACAGTGCAAATAAATATTGATTTACGTGATTGAAATTTCTGATGGAAAAGTATGGCTTTGTGATGTGTGTAAAGAAATCATTATTATGTAAAAATAATTGTTGTTGTGTTTAATTATCTCATAATTTTTTGTTGTTTACCAATCTTTTAAAATTGTTTCAGTAAATATGTTTATCATGTAAAACGTTTTCTGCCATGTGTTTTGTAAACATAATGCATAAAGATATATTAATATATTGATAAATATATTCTTCCTTTTGATGTGTAAAAACGATTTATGTATGTATTGAATTAAATTTTCGTACAGGTTTGTTTGGAATTATGATGTAAAATAAACAATTTTGATGGAAGTATTTGTGTAATATTTTAATTTGTATTGAAATAATTTAAAAATGGCTCGAGTGTTTTGATTGTTGCTACATGCAAGCGATACATAGGAGAGAGAGAGAGAGAGAGAGAGAGAGAGAGACAGACAGAGGCTGGCAGTGTTCTTGTGCGATGTGTCAGAATGAAGGTCGTCACGCGATCACATCTCCTCCGCCAGCATACACACCTTATGTCTTCACACACTCGAGAAGTAGTTAACGTAGGTCAGTAGCGGTACCATTGTGCCACGCACATTTTTTAAAAATTTAATACCCTTCTTTAAATGGTTATTTGCTAAATATATCACACAAGTTATTTTTGTAATAGTAAAAAAAAAAAGGCTAATAATGTTCAACAAATTTAAGAGTTTATTTTTTATTATTGTAGGTTAAGAACTCAAGCATANAGGAGAGAGAGAGAGAGAGAGAGAGAGAGAGAGAGAGAGAGAGAGAGAGAGAGACAGGCAGAGGCTGGCAGTGTTCTTGTGCGATGTGTCAGAATGAAGGTCGTCACGCGATCACATCTCCTCCGCCAGCATACACACCTTATGTCTTCACACACTCGAGAAGTAGTTAACGTAGGTCAGTAGGGGTACCATTGTGCCACGCACATTTTTTTAAAATTTAATTCCCTTCTTTAAATGGTTATTTGCTAAATATATCACACAAGTTATTTTTGTAATAGTAAAAAAAAAAGGCTAATAATGTTCAACAAATTTAAGAGTTTATTTTTTATTATTGTAGGTTAAGAACTCAAGCATANAAAAAAAAAAGGCTAATAATGTTCAACAAATTTAAGAGTTTATTTTTTATTATTGTAGGTTAAGAACTCAAGCATAATTATTATGTTATAGGAGACACTGTTATGAAATATTTCACGTACTTGACCCTTCTGCAAGGGAAAAGCAAGCACATATTCCAAAGCGAGTGAAAATAATATTGCACGTACTTGAACCTTCTCCAAAGGAAGAAAAAACGCAATAAACATATTCAAAAGAGAGAAAAAAGCATTGCACGTTCTTGTTCCTTCTCTAAGGGAAAAGCAAACGCTATAAATTTATTCAAAAGAGAGAGAAAAAATATATCACATAGTTGTCCCATCTCCAAAGGAAAAAAAGCGCACTCAATATTTATAACAAAGAAAGGGGGAAAAAAAACCTTCAACGTTTTTTAAATTGAGAAACATAAATTACTCAACACACATACACACGGTTATAAGTTAAATAATATTTCGCTATATTTTACTGATATACCACACATAAATATTACTCCAAAAATGATGTTAAAATGCTTGGATCGCAAGTATAGAAGCAAAAAAGGGATGTCTCTAAACTCACATTTGTACATCCATAGAAATATCTAATGTAGCTGCAAATTCTAGGATGGTAGAAAACTTAGCACAAATCCTTCCATGTAATATTTCACGTCCATAAGAAAAAGCACACAGTTAGTCAGTTCGGGGTGTAAATCGGCAACATCGTTACATCACGCGTGTAAAATGCTTTCAAAAATATTTAAACACTAGTGAATCTCATCCCCGTCAGCCCGATGGGAGGGTTGACGCTACCTCATCGAGAGGTAGCGGAGATCACATGTCTTCGCAGCGAAGAAATCTTTCAGCATTTGTGTAAGCAATAGCAGAGACCGGAGAGTACTGTAGACACGGATCAGTCTGTCACATCGTTGGAAGAAAGAGTCCCCGTTGTTTGCACATGTAAAATAGTCATTTCGGGGGATCAATTTTCCAGCTGCGGTACGTTGCCAGCTTCCAGCAGCAGAGAACCTTCAGTTATGTTGTCTCATGTAGCCAACTCACCCATCTGGAAGCCCGGAAAGGGCGGCGTCTGGGAACCCTGGAAGGGTGGCATCTGGATGCTCCAGAAGGGTGCCGTCTGGGTGCTCTGGAAGGACGACTCCATCGCGATGACGATTGTTGCTATAGGTGGATTCTACCATGGTCTCCGATGGTGCAGCGTCGCATCGACATGAGGCGATAGATGCAGACTCTCCCATCTTTCCGAAAAATTCCCCCGCATTAATTAGGAGGGCCTCGTGACTCTCGGAACAGAAATCAATCAATGACATTACGAAGATGGCTGTTAATTTCCTTAAAGTAGCCACATGACAGAGTCTTCTATACCAATACAACTATGGCGCATCGACGACCAAACTGAAGCTTATAAGCGAGTGCCCCTCCCCCTCTATAATGCTCTGCATACCCCCACCACAGCCTGCCTCCCCTTCGTCATGTGTCCTTATGCCTGCGAATAGAAAAAAAANATAATGCTCTGCATACCCCCACCACAGCCTGCCTCCCCTTCGTCATGTGTCCTTATGCCTGCGAATAGAAAAAAAACCTATTTATTCATTTTTATTGCTAGGTAGTCAGGACCCTCAAATAAGTTAACATTATTATTTTTCTTTTAATATATTTACCATTAAAGTATTAATATTTGATCAGTTATATTCTTCCAATGGCCAATAACAAAGTAATGAAATGGGAGGACGGCCAAAGGCTAATAAATGGAGTGGGAGTTTTTCCCCGCTGTAAGAGCTACGTTGCAGCTCCCAGGATCGGCTTGGAGAGGATATTACCAGAACCGTGCTGGCCATCAACTTGGATTTCGATCCGGTAGACGAGCATGAGATCTAGTATTGAACTCAGCATGGTAATATTTTGATCGGCTTGCGGCGCGCGTGACAGGGTGCGTCCGAGCGGACGTGGAGAATTACTCTGCGCAAGCTTTTCCTGTTTCCTCGGCCCGCTCAAAGTCCGTATACGTTCGTGGCAAGATTCCCCATTGCCCCTTCGGTACTGCATGTTCTTGCGAGCCAATCCTTTAAATAACATTTTCACAAATATTTATTTTTTCCACAATTTATTTATTTAGCAAAAAATTATACGTTATATTTAAAAAAGAAAATGTTCAAAATATAAATATACAGATAATTCATTTTTATACAGGTATGTCTCATTTACACAAATTAAGAAATTATAAATACTCGTAAAATTCAAGAGTCTTTAAAAATTAACTGTGCGCGCCAAAAAATTTTCGTAAAAAATTATTAGCAGTCTTTGACGTTCGATCTGACGCAGTAGAATGGGAGTGTTCAAAGCACCTTCTTCCAAGTTAAAGTCGGTCGTGAACGAACCCATATTGGCGGCAGCATATGACGTCACACATGGACGCTTGCATGAACACGCTTCACAGTTCGATGCAGGTTCCCCAGAATTTTTATGCATCGTGGTGTCAACATGGTGGCTCCAGCATGACCTTCGACGTTTAGTTGGGGCCCTTTGAGTAGAAGCTTTGCTGGTATTGTTTTGCCGACGTACGTAGACCTGGGTGGAGCAGTCAGGGGCGTGAATTTCGGTGGTCGTAGGAGGAGGATCAACCTTGACTCGACTCGGACTTGCTGCAAATTCCGGAGCATGGTCCAGGGTTGCTGGATGAGTTGTATCCCGTTTCATATGTTGAACAACGCAATTCCCAGGAGTACAGAGTGATATTAACTGTTGAGTAGGCTCGCAATCACCCGGAGTCACTGAATATAATCAGTGGTCCCATCCATCACATTTTTATTCGTAGGTATGTAGTGATCCACAAACTCCCTGAACGAATAGGACATTTTAGAGTTATCCAGATATGATAAGACTTACAGGTTCTCCGGAAGAAATGGCGTCATCTTGCTCCCACGGTGGCTCGTGCTCGACTGGGTGACTAATAATTTTCGGGTTCAATTTATTTACATTTTTTTTTCGCATTGGGGAATGAGGTCATCTATACACGTGACTGTAATGTGATCATGTGTCAACGTATTTCACACAGCCTAAGATCACGCATAGAACATGCAGCAGGTGTCCGCAGAAACTATTTAAGACCATTTTCCATATACACCAGCAAATAACTCTATTTGTTTCCGGCTCTGCATCGTGCGAAATAACGTCTTCAAGCTCTTCTCGAACGGTGGCTGGCATACCAAAAAATATCATATTTACTATACGAGATATAAAACCGTGTTTATATTTCCAAGTAATAAGCATGCCACTCGTAAAGTAACACTGCGTTTTTCGAAGCGCTCACCAAACAACTCCGATCCGTTTATTTTCTCATTTTACGAATGGAAGGACACCCATGATCGTCCTGTACGTCGATTATTTACAATTTGTTTATGCAAAAATTACTCAGCCATTTTTTTNGGAAGGACACCCATGATCGTCCTGTACGTCGATTATTTACAATTTGTTTATGCAAAAATTACTCAGCCATTTTTTTCTGCTCGGGTCCCGCCACATGAATAGGTCCTCGCGGGTACTGCATCAGCAAGTCGCTCAGCACGTTTCCCACCTGATGATACGGAATCTCGCCTTCGTCCCAGCACAGTCCGTGGAAGTACTTGGTCAACTAGTTGTATGTTTTCTTTCTCTTTTGGTCCAACAGTNTCTTGCTCCCACGGTGGCTCGTGCTCGAATGGGTGACTAATAAATTTCGGGTTCAATTTATTTACATTTTTTTTTTCGCATTGGGGAATGAGGTCATCTATACACGTGACTGTAATGTGATCAGGTGTCAAACATATTTCACACAGCCTAAGATCACGCATAGAACATGCAGCAGGTGTCCGCAGAAACTATTTAAGACAATTTTCCATCTACACCAGCAAATAACTCTATTTGTTTCCGGCTTTGCATCGTGCGAAATAACGTCTTCAAGCTCTTCTCGAACGGTGGCTGGCATACCAAAAAATATCATATTTACTATACGAGATATAAAACCGTGTTTATATTTCCAAGTAATACGCATGCCACTCGTAAAGTAACACTGCGTTTTTCGAAGCGCTCACCAAACAACTCCGATCCGTTTATTTCCTCGTTTTACGAATGGAAGGACACCCATGATCGTCCTGTACGTCGATTATTTACAATTTGTTTATGCAAAAATTACTCAGCCATTTTTTTCTGCTCGGGTCCCGCCACATAAATAGGTCCTCGCGGGTACTGCATCAGCAAGTCGCTCAGCACGTTTCCCACCTGATGATACGGAATCTTGCCTTCGTCCCAGCACAGTCCGTGGAAGTACTTGGTCAACTAGTTGTATGTTTTCTTTCTCTTTTGGTCCAACAGTTTCCAAGGATACGGAGGCTGGAAGTTGCGGATATCGAGTAACGCCGTGGCAATGCGTAACTGCGATTTCCTTGGGCACGAAGTCATCTTGGCTCCATAAACCTTGNGGCTGGAAGTTGCGGATATCGAGTAACGCCGTGGCAATGCGTGACTGCGATTTCCTTGGGCACGAAGTCATCTTGGTTCCATAAACCTGGCAAGTTAAAGGACTTTTTTACGACTGAAACGTGAGTCCCCGCTCCATGCGTATTTACGTGCTTAATTAACTGATTAATTTTACCAGGCCAGAAAAACAATCGTACTGAACGATCCTGCCGAGGAGTATCAAGCAGTAAGCTGCGGTAATAGCGGGCACGTTTTCCTTGGTGATTATTTCTATATGGCCGTCGACCGCNATGCTTATTTACGTACTTAATTAACTGATGAATTTTACCAGGCCAGAAAAACAATCGTACTGAACGATCCTGCCGATGAGTATCAAGCAGTAGGTTTCAGTATTCGCGAGCACGTTTTCCTTGGTGATTATTTCGGTGTGGCAGTCGACCACACCATTTTGCACGCGATCGTTCTGCTTCGATGTATCGAATACCAGCAAAGGTGCGATGTCTCGGGAAATTTACGGGGCCCAGGATGGGAGGCGCCTCGCGTCCGTAATACGATAATTGGAATTCCGAATACACATAATATGGCAAAGTAAAAGATTCTTGGTCGAACATAGTGTTCAGGTCGATAAACGGGTTGTTTTCGCTATTCAAAAATATCTTTAAGTTTCCGACTTTGCAGTGGTCGAACGTATACTTGTCGGCTCCGATACTATGCTGTTTGCTCGTCTGAAGTGCCAGTATGATGTAGAGCGGTTTTTCTATACTGAAAGACGTTATTACGACCCAGTGATTTCGCGTGGCGGCAGGCAGGGCCGGGTAGGTGACCAGGCTCCAGCTTCTGAATGCTACTTCGATCACTTTTTCTTTCTTGGCATAATTCAACGGCTTGACACATTCGCGGGTGCCCCGTGGTCACGTAAGGGACAAACCATTATATGGTGTTCAAACTAAGAGAGGCGGGCTACGTGTTCTCTCCGACTCCCAACACGGCATCCAAATGCGATGTGGCCAGCGTAATCACCAGCTCCTGCCTCGCTCCTGTTATTATTTTCTTATAATCTTCGGCTAATCCCAGTAGCAAGGAGAGCGG
Source organism: Clitarchus hookeri (assembly GCA_002778355.1). Lineage (NCBI taxonomy): Eukaryota > Metazoa > Arthropoda > Insecta > Phasmatodea > Phasmatidae > Clitarchus > Clitarchus hookeri. Next base: position 211,243 of record NQII01001426.1, read on the forward strand.
AACGCATACTTCGAACCTGCCTTTGGAATTTTTTGGATATGTCGGATTTCTGGGGTCAAAGGTCACCGATATAAAGGTCAAATGTCAAGGTCAAGGCCGCCTGGATCCAAGATGGCCGCCAGCCGGAATGACAGCACGAACAGCTTTGACGCTCCGGTCCCATGTTTCGATGTGCAAAAGTCCCCATAATCCCTCTAATTACCTATGTATACTCTAGCTACGTTACTTCCATTTTCCGAATGTCTAGATATATTAATTTAGAAGAAAATAAGCGACCATATGTTTAGCATCTTGTCTGGTAAAATTACATCACGGCTACTGGGCATTTGCATGTTATGGAAATTTTTCAACATAGCTACGAATTAACTCCAAAGTTCAAATTCTCGTCCACACTCTTTCCTTGCATGGTTAATCTCACCATGTAAACCAAGATGAATGTGTTTTGATTTTAGTCTATGTCACAAAACAGTTTTTGTAAGCAAACATTTCTGTGTGCACGAAATCACTGTGCTGTGGCACTCAATACTTATTAAACACGCACGATATTACTTTACCAGCTTATTGTAAGTACCACCTACAGGTCGACATCCTGATTTACGTTTCATTAAATGCAGCATTATTCACACATTTACTCCACACACAGGAAAGTATCTTACACATGTAGTTTGCTCTGATAATGGCCTGGAAACAGGTTTTAATAAATCGCAAGCCACTAACAGTATTTTGGTACCTTGCGAAATATTGGCAGCTCATGTATGTAGTTACTGAAGATTGAAAATTTGAATATTTTTGTGAAATATCAGTGAAGCTGTAGACCATAGTTGTAATGTAGGTAGCAATTGTTGCTAACCAAAATAATTTATTTCTGGAAATTTTATTTTAAAAAAATACGAACACTATTTTCTATGTTTTTGCCGGAATCATTATTCGCTCAAACATATTTCGTTTGAATATTTCCTCAGGTAGCACTTTAAACTACAATTCCACGGTGCAATAAATGCCACACAGTAATTCACCTAACTGAATATATTATTGTTAGTAAATATCGTAAAAAGTGCCTTGTTCCACTGTTTTTCCCCAATATTTCCAATTTCGTCTTCTAAACGCATAAGAAATGAAATTAATATGCTTTGTGTTTATTTACGTACATGTGAAAACATAAATGTTTTTTTTTCTGTGAGAAAATATAAAGAAGACACTTGTGCAAATATTACAACTTAAATTTTAAATCCAACAGAAAGCGAAACTTTGGGGTAAAATGCGACTAAAATTTGCTTCCTTATTATTTTTATCATATTGGAATAGGTTAAGCTGGTAAAGCTTGATGATAAAACGTAAATATTAAGTTCCTTAAACTCGTTATAAAATTATATAATATTCCGTGCGTAAATATTGTAATACTTTTTAAAAGCCAACTAGAAACAGTTATATTGACTTTACAAGATATTCAGCGTCAAAAATAATCTGCATCTCAAAAGGTTATGCCAATACAGTAAAAGTGTTATACAAATTTGTTCCAGATGGTTGAACCAGCTGAAAGTTCTACGTGAGCATGCTTGGCCATAATACTGCTGTCTGCGTATATGAGCAATAATTGTTGCATCATATGAGCAGTAGTGTAAGCTTTCGTCTAAATTCTGCTGGTGATAATTGTCTGTGTCTTATCAATTGTTTTGTTTAGGATGCCGCCACAGGGGGGTAATACATAAAGTCTTTCTTTGTGTTCATCAGGTTAAAATTTTAAATGAAGTATAGAATGTCACCGGTTATTCCAGTCTTTCCTGTTGGACCGTTGTAAATACTTATGTCTTTGATGCTGTGTGTACTCTCTAGGAAATTATTTTCAAATTTACCACATCAGTGTGTACCTATAGTGAGAAAGAGTAAGTAGCATAATATGTCCCCATACATCCGTGGCAGCGTTCCTACATTGCTCAGGAAAGAGTCAAATGCGTAAGGAAGTTCCCAACTTTGTATAGTAGCTACGCTAAACATTCCTATATCTGCAGCTTGATATGTGGTACCATTTACATACAATGCATATTAGATTTTAGAAAGTTTACTAGAAATTTTTCTCATAGTCTAAGCAATAGTCTACGGAATGTTTGCACACTTCGATGTGTTGAAATAATTTGGCTCGGTGATGAATCGACATTTTTTCTGTTCGATAAGCTGTGCTTTCTTACCTCGCTGGCGTTTGCATTAAGCTATTTCAATTGAGAAGTTGGTTGGAGGAAAGGCCTTAGTAAGAAAATCAATCTTATTATTTGATAATTGCAGGTAGGGGTTTCGGAGATTTGCATTGTTTGCAAAAATATCAGTCATATAAATCCTATAAACATTAATTACTCACGTCAAAGGAATAACTAGGATTTACAATCAACTAAGACAAGGATACAACAGCTATTCAATAATGATACCAACGTAGATCTAAAAGAAAATTCATAACTGGCGAACAATGGCGCTATCGTCACCAAATGTTGTGTTTTATATGTAGGGACAGTAAGGAACATGATAAACTTTGATGGAAGATATACCTTAGCTTACTAAAGCCTTTTTTTGCAGCCAACTCCTTGATTTGCACATGAATAGCAGGCAACATGTAACAGATGTGCGACGTGTCAAACTCTGCGTGCTACACAGAGCTGTAACATCTTACCTGAGGTAAAGGCTGAGGCGGAAGTAGATGCAGGCCACTTATCGGCAGCATAGCAGGTACAACCGGTCTCGGGGGATGGAAACTGGGGTTGTAGTTGATGAACAGCATGCTGACGTTGTACAGAAGATCCTCAAGTTTCGGCATGCCAGCGCCAAAGTGACGTCTTGCTATTTCATTTTGCCTGGGCAGGGCTTCGCCGTAGTATAAGTACCTCAGTTGTGCAAAGTTCAGAAAGTTGACCACTCGTTGGAAGAAGGTCATCTTGTCTGTGAACGGTGAGAACGAGCCCGGGCAGTAAGAAGGATTGTCCGGGTTTCCAACTGCGTCGTACCCTACTCCGGGTACCGGCATGGAAAGAATGCCGATGAAAGGTGCGCCGAACCTGTACGCAAAACCATAAGTTGCCGTTGAGAAGAACCACTCCACGAATACGAGATCGAAATGCTCTCTTGTGTTAAGGGCGCATGTGAGATTCTGCACGGCCTCGTGCTCCAGTATCTTCTCGGAGAATAAGTCATTAAGTTCGAAAAGTCTGGTGTATATTTCATAGAAGGATAACCTATTTGATTTCAAAGCAGTGAATTTGAATTTCTTATGTAGATGTTCGTGCAGAAAAGATACGTCGATCTCTGTATAGTTGGCGACGTCAGGGTCGCCGATGGGAGCGGAAGTGATGACCACGAGCTCATGGCCGCGCTTGGCTAGTTCCCTCATCAGTGCCCGGTAAACCACCTGATGACTTACTGAAGGGAAAGGAAACACTCCGAGAATTCGCGCGCTCCCCGCACGCCATCCCACGGGAAACTCGGAAACTAGAACAACAACGAACGCGATAAACGCCGGAAGTCTGAACGCCACCATACTGGTCGATGTTCTGCACCGGTAATGTTCCTGGCCACTGCCTTAACAACAGAGTAGTTGCTTTTGTAACCGCTGATGCCCTTTAACTTGATGTACAGGTAACTTTTCAAACTAGATAAGACGAGCTAAATAGTTACTCTTGTCAGTATCCATAAGGTCAGCGATGCCCGAGATCCCGCTCTCATCAATTATTTTTCCACATTATGTTACTACTTATTCACTCACGGCAAGTGCTCTAAATACAAATACGAAACAATTAATAAAGAAAAACTCCTTTACGTTCGATATTGTGAAGATAAACGTTTTTTCAGAATTTATTTAAAGCAAAAGTTTATGAAGGGGAACACAACAAAGCCCTATAAAAGTAGAATTAATACGAGTAAAATTAAAGTGAAATCCATCCGTAGGTACGATTATGTAACATATTATATTATTGTTCTACTTTTGGGAGTAAGACTGTCGCCTATTTTAATAGTATAGTATTTGTAAGTATAAATGCCACAGTGGCACAGTACGTTAACAACTAAAGAGGCCTGTAATCACTACTTACCGTATGTGATATTAAATACTAACTATACTTTAAAATATACTGATTTTCTAAATATTAATTCTCAATTTTGAAAGTTTGGTGATAGTAATTAAAATAAAACAAGAACAATAATTGTTTTAAAAATTATATATATATATATGCGTATGTGTCTAGCTATTTGGCCCAACAGTCAGAATGCTTTACTAGTAGATAAAAAGAGGAGTGTAGTGGGAATTTTTGAACGGCACTTAACATCGAGGTCTTGCGAGCCGATGAGGGTGATGTGGGGTGTATACGGAGCAGCGCCGGAATGCAAGAGTGTAGGAAACGGGAGATCCCCGAGAAAACCTGCCGACCAGCAGCACCAGCTGGCACGATTCCTACATGCGGAAGCCGGGGAGCAACCCCGCAGTGAATCTAGCCCGGTTCCCTAGGTGAGAAGCGAGTAGTCTAACCACTACACCACTGTGGCCCCTATATCAAAAGTCCCGGTTTGAATTTCCGAACTTGACGGGGAGCGTTTATGTAGGGGAAGTTTCCTTCCTGGGTTCATGATTGGTGTTGTTTTGTAATTTTCTCTTTCATGCTCTAGAAAGCAACCGTACTACCGTTGTCAATAAGTTAGTGGATTGACTTGCACCTTGAGTGTAGGCAGCCACACATCACGGTGTTCACGTGCTTATTGACTCTGCTACGTTTGAGATGTTCTGTCTCAACATTTCAGAGAACTAAATTGGAAATTTTGCAAACGGCAGGGTAAATAGCAGATTATCATTGGACTTTACCTGTACTATTAGGATTGTCAGGAAAATTTTGTTTATAGTTATATAATGAACCGTTGCGAGTTTTTCAGGGCAGCGTTACGCTGAGATCTTCTGAGTAGGTGGCGTGCTTTCTGAGCCCAATAAATAAACGTATGGGCTCACTAACTGTATAGCTTACTGTTAAATTATAAGGCAAGAACTTTGGCGGTCAGATGTCGGGAAACATTTGTATATTGAGACATAAATTATAGGTTTAGCTGCACCAAGTTGACAATCCAGTGGTTGGTATCCGTCTTGAATCAGGATATATTTAGAATCCCTGTCCATAATAGTGCGAAGTGAAATGCAGACGATTTACTTTCCAGCATTTGAAAAATTGGCCTTTATTAACGAGTTTCGGCTTGAAAGGATTTTCCTTGATATGTAATTGAACTGGTTATAGGGTTATTTTATAGAGCCCTTCTTTTCATGAACTGCTCGACTTCTGAAAGTTCAAGCTGTGACGGCTCACAACACAGCTTGCTACATCGTCTAGCAGCAATACAAAGCAGGAAACTGTTCTCGTCTGATGCAGAGTAAGAAAGAACAGAAGCGAAGCTCGTGTCTGCCTTGCCTGCGAACGTAACTGTTGTTTCTGGCAGCCTGAAGAATGCACGAGAAGAAATTAGATGCAAGCGGAGAAAATGGGACTACAGCAAACATAACACAATTGAAGTGTGTTTACCCCGTAACTCAACCATCATGAGAATCTCAGCTTGAAAATGTTTCTAAATCGAAAATTCCTCCGGGAAAAGTCTAACTGCTAAATCAAGAGTGAGTTGTTAGATTGCCTAGTGTGACGAACGCCTAACATTCATCTGCTAAGGGTAAATGCTAAGTAAAGGGCTGGGCACCCTTGAGGCTCTACACTTTGTGGGGAGTAAACCGGAAGTAGGGTTAATTTCCTTTGTTATGAATCACATCAACGCGGGAAAGTTAAATAAACTGCAGCGATGCGTCAGTGTTCAGGCCAGGACAGGCATCTAACACACATCGCAACAAGTATAGTTTGTAAAACACGGCACCGAAGCGCCAGCGGGTCTCCCTTGCCGGCCGGGGGCACAGTATTCGGGAAGGGTGCGCCCGCAACTACGAGATTATATAACGCTTGGCAACAGCTTGGACGGGTCAGTCTGTGGACTTACGCCGAGACACAACAACCGGACTACAGCAACGGCACATACAAGTTAGTCAGTCGTGTATTGCATTTGAGTGGCTTAACATGACTTGGGCCTCCCTCCCCAACGGCTTATATCGTAGCTATTTCCTGGGTGTTAAATCTCTCTTTTTTAGTTTTTATAACTTCTGTTCAGTAACCATATTCCTTCCCTAGTAAAAAAAAAATGTAGAAATGCAATAACTTGATTATTTCATAGTAAACATTCCTCGATCCATCTTTCTAAGATGTTTAGTTTGTCTCTAGGCTTTGGCGAAAACGAAGCTACTGTGTCATCTTGCCAGGATTGTGAAAATCGAACAGCACGTAAAGATGAAATATCGTGTAAAACTAAAAAAAATCAATGAAATATTAAAAAAAAGTTTCAAAGAATATTTATGACGATAATACTACCTATGTCACTTACGCAAGTGTTTGAATCTCACAAAATAATGTACGAATGTCGGTACGAAGTGGAAGAAGATAAACGTAAGAGTTGCTCTTTGTGTACAAAAACTAACAAAAAAGTTTTAAAAAAAATGAAACTTCGCGGAAATATTGACGTCATTCGGATTTCCGGAAGAACAACCCATGGATTGTACTCCAGGAAAATGCGCCCACTCATCACTCCGTCATCTTCCTTTTCCACGAAGCAGCTTTCNCTATGTCACTTACGCAAGTGTTTGAATCTCACAAAATAATGTACGAATGTCGGTACGAAGTGGAAGAAGATAAACGCAAGAGTTGCTCTTTGTGTACAAAAACTAACAAAAAAGTTTAAAAAAAAATGAAACTTCGCGGAAATATTGACGTCATTCGGATTTCCGGAAGAACAACCCATGGATTGTACTCCAGGAAAATGCGCCCACTCATCTTCCTTTTCCATGAAGCAGCTTCCAGCGGACAAACGCACCCATGGGCTCCAGCATTCTACATATTCGCCAGATGTGGCACCGTGTGACTTCTGCGTGGTCCTGAAAGTGAAAAAAGTATTGACAAGGAAACATTTTTAGTCTTTTGAATAGGCGAAACGAAAAATGTCAGACTTGTTTAAGAAGAATATGTATTCAGTGGTGCATAGATAAAAAAAAAAAAAAAAAAAGCTGAAGATTCAAGTTACTTTCCAAAATATACTTCGGCACTATTTTGTTCCCTATATTCATTACATTATTGTTACACCTCGTATTCATTCGGGACTCACGGTTAAAGTGCACTAGAGAATATGTACATTATTATATATTATAAAATTATTTGAAGCAAAACATATAATTAACACTGTTAGAAAAAATTGTGGTAAAATTACGGAAAATACCGGTTGCAAATTATCCAGACATCTGCGTTAAATTACGACATCTTAGTTTTTTTTCAATAACGCCCTCTCTGTAAATTTTACACAAACCTCCGTAAATTCACAGAACGTGTCTACAAACTTGGGAATTTTTTTCTAAATTTGCTCTTCAAAAGAGGTAAACAAAAATAAGTTTTACTTTCTTTATGTGGGCAAGTCACTGTGTGTAAAAATTACTGTAAAAAATAAAATAATTTGTCCGGTGGCACGATTTGTACTTTAAGTTGACAGCCCGTCACTTAATCCTCTCACCTACCACGCCTTTACAAGAATTACTGTTGTAAATACTGGATTTATACAATATGATGCATGTACCTTAGTTTATAGTTATGTTAGAGAGTTTACGATTCCGTTTTATTTTTAATTTTCATAATATTTTTCACTGTGTATAACAGAGAAATTAAAAAAAAAATATTTTTATACTGTAGTGTGATTTTAACACGAATTGAAAAATTAACAATCAATAACTCGGACAACTCACTGCCACACATTTACACGAAGTATTTCGTAAATACGTATTTTACAGGAAAGTGAAGAACGCACATGCCTTAATTTCAAGTCGTGTTAAAGCGTTTGCGATATTTGCGGTTTATAAAACGAGGTTACGAAAACGTGGTTTTATTTTCGTTATGCGCGTGTTTCACCGTGTATACAGAGGGTTTTGTCCTGTAGTGGAATTTGGACAAGAATCAACGAATTGGTACTCGTGAGTGATTCGCACTCACCTACTGCTAGTTTACAAGAAGTAGTATTGTGAAGATGGGGTTTATACGCTTCAGGTATCATCTGCATTGTTCGTGTATCAAATTCGAATCTGTAAGAATACGAAGATTTTCCGTATTTTATATTTACGGAGCTCATTTCCGTTATTTGACATTGCGGAGTGCCTTTCCGTAAATTACCTCTATATAACCGTAAATGTTTTCGTAAATCTACATAAATTTCTAACAGTGCACTAATGAGAGTGCTCTTATAAAATAAAATATGTATAAACATTTCATTGGCATACTGCTCTCAAAAGAAAAGTTCTGCTGTAATTAAGTGTTATTTTTTATAGGATGCAGTAAAATAGAAGTATATATTATATTATTAATTTTTGTTGTTAAGTTTCATTTCATAAAACTTGTGCCAAATGTGTTCTGTTACCTAACGTCTCATTTTCGTGAGATTTTTCCCGCCACATCTGGTATGTAATGTAGAAGCTTAATAAGTAAATAAAATATGTACATACAATTATTATTAATACATATTTAAATCTCTTGCATCTTCACAAATCCTGATCAAACTGTTTCGTCGTGCCACATTCTCACATTTACTCCAAAATGATTTCTGCGAACAGTAAACATTGGTAAATTGTCTATAAAAATGTCAGAAGATAATAACGTACTATGCACTAGTTAAGGGGTTTATTATTGGTGACTTAATAACCTATTATTTGTCACAGTACTCAGACCAACAACGCTGACCTTCAAGGAGCAGTTTTCTGAGTTTTAATGTAACGGGCGTTGATCTTCACGCAAGTTACACTCACACTGTCCAGCCAAAATAGAAATAGAGACAACTGGCTGCGAATAAAAACAATTATACGCCGTGAAAGCAACACACTCTCTACGTAATCCCGATAAATTGCCAAAGCGAGTAACCCATTTTGACAATTTTATTCGTTTAAAATATTAGTACAGAGCTGCTCCAATGCAAGGGCAAGCTGGTCTGTTACCTCACAAACATACGGACCCACACTGATATACACATGCTATGATTTCCTGCAAGTAGGTAAATAATAACGTACGCTAAATTTTACATAACCGTCACTGGGAAATGCATATTAAGGCCGCCATCTGCCTACACCGTCAAACAGAGGGTAGAGGTTCATTAGTATAGTTTCCCTTTAAAAATTGATCAGTATTTTGGAACGGTACCTTCTTACGAATAGCTTTTTAGAAATTGTTCACGTCTGATTGCTAGTTTCCGTTTGCTACTTGAATCTCTATTTTTTTTATAAGTGAAAAAGTGCTAATACGAGTTTTTTTATAATCGATTTTAGGTATGCAACTTTCCGTACAGGCTACTTTTAGCACAGTGACATGCTGCACACCTTCGTCTTTACTATTACACCATAAAATGGTAGGGTCACCGCTGAAAGTCCTATGAGACATAAAGGCGACCAGGCACACAATGCGTGCACTAATGTCACCTTTAGTGCTCCCTCGTTCCTCTAACAATCGCACTGTAAATTACCTAAACATACTATAACGGGGCCCCACTTCTGAGGCAATGATATTAATGTTAGGTCATAATATTTATCCTGTGAAAAATTTCCAGTGGCACAAAGGATGAACGTTTCAGAATATTTGAGTTACTGCGTGCAACGCAATACTCGCGTATCTCCAAAGCCCCTTTGCCACTTTGTTTTCCTTTGGAGGCTATTGGTGCTGCAATTAATTTTTTTAGAACTTATCTCTAAACGAGGCCCTGTCTCCACTAGTAACAAGAAAGTCTTGACACGTGTCGTGGCATTCGTGGATGCGATTAAAAGCCCATACCAAGGGCACCGGACGAAAAATAGTCCATCAAGAGTATTAAGTGTATGCATAATTTTCACAATGTCGTCGTTTCACAGACAACTAATGATGGAATAAGCGCTAGCCGCAAAAAACATAAACTGAAATGACATTTGGAAACTGAACAAATGAGCATGCTATCACGCGAACTTCTACTGCTGCTTCTGACGATGCAGCCATTAACATACGGAAGGCAACATTAGTGATCCATGCGTGGTTGAAGTCCATTATTTTGAAACCAACATTTGGAAAAAAATATATATACTTGCGCATTACTACATCCATTTTAATAAACACGCTGATTGACGTGTTTCTAATAAAGTTGGTGGCAATATAAAAAAAGTTGTTCCATATCTACGTTTTGCGGATAGTGTATATTTTAAATTTATGGACTCCAACTTAATTAAATTTAATTTATGCTTTTTTTATGCCCATAATAGGACAAATTATCATATTATTAATATTTTTACATTACTATAAACTCTATAGAGTTAAAATTGATCGGCACATGCATTAAGTGACTAGGTGCATGGCAATGTTGATGCTACATTTTGGGTAAATATACAAAGCAAGTACAAAAGTAGAACCAAAGCATTGATTTTAACGATGTCAGCTAATCGTAAACAGCTTACACTGGGGTGGGATTTTCTAACNGGGGGGGTACTGAATGTTATGCAAAACCTTGCTTCTTATTAGCTTAGTCGAAATGTATCTACACACGAAGTAAAGATGGAATCAAAGACAAACACCAATATCCCATAAAGGACCCTGATAATAGCTGTTACGTCATAAACACAAGTTGATTCGAAATCAAAAAGGTACAGCATACGAGGACAAGAAAAAGAAAGGGACGAGGTTTGCGTATCTAAATTAATTAAAATAATAACTCGCAAAATTAAAAGGTAATGAAATACAATTTTTTAATTAAATTTAAAATTAGAACTTAATACAAACATTTTATTATAGAAATCGACTAGAAACTGGATGCTTTGATAAATAGTAAGTTAAAAAAAAATTAATTGAAAAATCTGAATAACTCATAATGCGAAATTTTTTTAACCTATTCTTAAGACTTATATCACAAATAGAACACAAAGTTAGTCAAAAAAACATCCCTGACTGACTTAGGGACACTTTGAGATAACTTCGTTTACGACGTTTTATCCTGACAGTTCGGCAAAAACAAATGAAACTAGAAATTCAAACGTACGACAGAGACGCATGAACCAGAAGTTCTAAACCAAACTTAAAAACGAACCTAAACCTAACATAAAATTAGAAGTTATCATAGCAAACTGAATTTAACGTAACCTTCAATTCTACGATACCTGAAGGACTCTCGCCCGGCGATAATGAAATGAACCAATCGAGGCCCAATGCCACCGTCCCCCACCTCAGGTACCAAGTCCCTAACCAGACACTCAAATAATTTAACTTAACATAAATTACCTAACTCCAACCTCAGTTAATCACAGCTATCTCTCTACCGGGCCGAATACCAACGTTTCGGTCGGGCCACCGCGCACAAGGCCGGATTGCTCATTTACGAGGACAAAAATGAGAAATTTCGTAGCTTTAAAATAAAACAAAACACTTGGTATTAGGTAGTAGAATAGTAAAAAGACAGAACCGTAATAAAAAAAAGGTTCGAGGAAGCAACACGATAGCCAGTGCTGGCGCGCTTTGCGTCACTGTTTCTCGCACGGCAAGCGTGAGCCAGTTGCGCCCATAACTTTGACGGAGTAACTACGCATGTGTTGTGTTCTGTGTCCGAAAAAAGTGAAGTTTAAAACATGGAAGGTGAAGCGTCAGGTGTGTATTTCTTATTATTATTGTTTTTTGTCAATTGTTTCAATAAATCAGGTAGTTATATCGATTTGAAAAAAGACATATTTTGTACGAAAAAAAATATATATAATTTAGTTTGCAGACTTTTCACAAAAAGTTCCACGTAGTTCCATTACATGTTACAATTCCTAAGTGACAACAACTCATAATAATTACAAAAAAAAAAAATACAAAAATCCTGTTCCCTTCACTGCCCGTTTATTAAATAAAACTGTTTATTTCCAGGTAGTCGCGCTCACTCTACTCTGCAGGAGAGAAAGTGTCATAGAAATTAACGGTTTTTAGTGTTAAGAGACTCTCGTTTTTTTTAATTTTCGTCATTAAAATGTAATGAACGATTAGTACAGTACATAGTGGACCAAATAAGCGTAATTTACCCATCTGAGACATTCGTAAAACATTTAAAAGATGTCGTGAAAGTGTTTGTGACAAAATGGCGAGAAAGTAAATATATGCACGACTGCTTCAAAGACAAGCACGCAAATTGGCTCAATAAAGAGTTTAAGCTCCCGGAGATGCATTCAACGCATGCAACGACCCTACCACAGCCTAGGCGAGGAAGACAGAAAAAAGAATTTGAAGTTAGCTGCGACCGAAGTAAGAGAAGAATNGGCGAGGAAGACCGAAAAAAGAATTTGAAGTTAGCTGCGACCGAAGTAAGAGAAGAATGCTTAACAGTTATGTCTCACGTCTTACCCCCGAAAAGCTTTGTTCTGCGGCTGAATCAAGCTTGGTAAAATCTGGCAAGAGGACGGCAGCTCAAGTTATGAAACTTGCCATAAATTCTACCCCGAAAAGGTTAAAAAGGATGAAACAGGCTCATATATATTTTAAAAGTGTTGTGCCTTACAGTGCTGAAGAAGCTTTAGGTCCCATAGTAGATCTAAGCTTAACGAAGGAAGACTATGTGACAATGCGGCTAGGGGAAAAAAAAAAAAAAGAGCGGCTGATATATAACCTTCCTACCATGTGGTGACAGATGCAAAAAATAAATGTTATCAGCTAAATATGGAAATAACAGAAAATGAAGCTGTGGTTCCTTTACAAGATCCAGTAGACCACACTATAAATAGACTAGCAGAAGTACAATCAGACGTTATTTTTAACAGTATGCACGAAAATAACGGCACGTTAGATGTCTATTATAAGTGGGGCTTAGATGGTAGTGGAGGGCACAGCATATACAAGCAAAACTTTACCAATAATTCAATTTACGCTGATTCAAACACTATATTATGTACCAAGGCGCCTCTGGAGGTCTCAGAAGGGAAACAAGGAAACAAGAAAATCTACTGGAAAAATCACACTCCGTCTTCGACAAGATATTGTCGTCCAATTTAATTTAAATTAAAAAAGAGAATGACGAGAACACTAAAGAGGAGTATAATAACACTGAGAAGCAAATAAAGCAAGTGACACCTACATCCATTGTTTTGGGAGACAGAACAATCCATTTCAAGCACATTCTGATTTGCACAATGCTAGATGGCAAAACGATAAATGTTTTAACTGAAACAAAAAGCACACAAGCTTGTAACGTTTGCAAAGCCACACCCGTCTTAATGAATGATTTACAAAATGTTAAAAGGAGAGCAGTTGACAGAAATACATACCGATTTGGTCTTTCTATCTTGCATGCTCATCTGAGATGCTACGAACATTTACTACATATATCTTATAAATTAGAACTAAGGTAATGGCAAGCCAGAGGCAAAGAAGCTCAAGAATTGGTTAAAGAAAGGAAGAAAACTATCTGCAACTATTTTTTCAAAGAAATGGGGCTTGTTGTCTACCAACCAAAACAAGGAGGAGGTAATAGTAATGATGGAAACACGGCTAGAAAGTTTTTCAAAAACCCTGAGCAAGTATCCCGAATAACAGGAATCTCGCAAACGTTGATTGGACGATTTTCAAATATTTTATGTGCAATTTCATGTGGCCATTATATAAATGAAGAAAAATTTGGTGCATATTGCTATGCCACAGCTGAAATGGCGGTCAATCTTTATGGTTGGTACAGAATGAGTGCAGGTGTACATAAGATTTTGATCCACGGAGCTGATATAATAAAATCTCTTGTGTTACCCGTGGGACAACTATCGGAAGACGTAATAGAAGCCACACACAAATACTATAAAACGTTAAGACAGTCTCACTCAAGAAAGACGTCTCAAATAAATACAAATACAGACATTTTCCACTCGATGTTTATATCTTCAGATCCTATAATTACAAGCAAAAGGAAGAAACCCAAGAAAACAAAAGAGGTTTTCAATGATGTCGTAGTTGGGATGTTGCGGGTGCCTACATTTATCAGCGGTGTTGAGGACCATGTGAACGAAGATGAGGATGAATCTGATGAACACGAGGATGATATTTAGAGCATATGATTTAAATTAAGATACTTCTTTGTATTCATGTAAATAAAAAACAAAAACAAATTTCTTGTTTTTTTAGGGTAAACCGTAAAGGTTTTTTTTGTTAATATTCGCATCAAAAAGTTCAAGTTTAAACTTCGCCAAGTCAAATAGTCATATAAAACATAAATATGATTTTTGTCCCCGTAAATTAGCAATCCAACCTTGCGTGCGGCGGGACAATACGATGTCGTGTGCAGGCTTTTATATGAAAACGTGTATTTTTATGTTTGCCGAAAGCTCCGTTAAAAGTGCGCGCCCTCCTTCAGGAGAGATTTCTCTGCACATCGTCGGCTCAAGTCACCACGGCAGCGTCCCAAATACAAAAAGCCTTGAGGCTGCCTGAAGGGGAGGGGGGAGGCACCTGAACAAGCAGGTTAGTCAATCGTGGGGCTGGTCGGACACACGACAGGCCCTATTTCACACGGCGTAGTTGAACAAAAACGAGCTGAAACTGTACAACTGCCACAACACGGCTCCTTCGAAACCGCGGTAAACCAGGGCGCATGCGCTAAACAGTAAACAGCAAGTCGCCTCGTAACACAAACACCAACTTGCAAAACACGAACAGTTCACCTTTTTATGGACTTACTTTTAAGTCAATTCATACCTGAAAGGGGTTATGGGTGTCGCTAAATAATGAGTCATGATTAGGTAGAGCACATCAGTATAAGATGGAGTGTATTGAATATAAGGATTATGCAATAAATATTTACTTAAATGGAACACCAAGATGCTAATTAATAGTAGTAAGTATTATAACTTCACGCCATTACTATTACAATCTAATTGGAAAGTCGCCACCTTGTTCATTTTACCGGAGACTGATTCTAGGAGGTGGTTAACGACGGCCGGACACACCCATCTCCAGTGGTATTCTCGTTCCACTGGCCAGACGACAAAATACGCCGCACCAGGTGTTACACTGGTCTATATCTGGCGCGTTGTTTAATATTTTCGGCCCCGTTTACTGGCCGATGGAGAGGGTTTCTGCAACTGTCTTTCGCAAGGTGTTATTGCAATCACGCACGTGCCCTGGTTCAATGTTTGAAGGTGTGATCAGGCAGGTCGTCCAGCTAAGGCCTGATCACTTCATAACAACCTGCACAACTTGGCGAGCGAAAGAAATTTCTAAACTGTGGTCCTTGGGAAGGCAGCAAAATTAATGAACCGCGACAATATTTACAAATGGACAAGCTGCTGCGCCACCTCCGTTAACGATATTCTGTCCGATGTATGTGCAGGCCAAGACGATTGGACGGTAACCGGGCGAAATTGGTTGGAATCCTCGCATAAACAAGAATTTTCACCTCTGTTTTCAGACCTGGTTAGCTGAGACTTGCTTGAGCCCGGGTAGAGTGCTATCGTTTCCTTCATAATTAATACTTCTGACCGAACGAGACACGTCATAAATAGTAGCCCAGGTGGTGAAGTGGTAAGACCACCCACATCTCACCTAGGCGAACCGGGTTCGCTCCCGAATTTTCGCATGTGGGAATCGTGCTGGACGGTGCCACTGGTCGGTGGGTATTCTCGAGGATCTCCCGTTTTACCCGCCCCTTGTTATATTAGGCAAGAAATTAACACCGAAAGGCTTGACACCTGGCCCAGAGAAAACTAAAGTAATAGCAGATACACCTTCACCAGTCGATCTAAAACAGTTACGCTCATTTTAAGGTCTCACATCATATTTACGAAAATTTATGAGTAACTACTGTCAAATTGCTTAACCATTAACGTAATTAAATAAAAAGAATACAAAATTTTATTGAGGGATGCAACAACAATCCGTATTTTTGCAATTAAAATAAGCGATAACTACAACGCCAATTTTAACACCTTTCAAAGACGACAAGCACACGATTTTAGTTTATGATGAATCAAAAACTGTTATTGGCGGAGCATTTCTACAAGAGGACTCCTAAGGACAAAGATTTATTATTGCTTACGCATCTAAAACATTAGCGCAAAATGAAAGGAATCGGTAAACCACAGGAAGCGAACTTGGGGTAGTCAAATATTTTTTTACTCAATCTCGACAATATTTATATGTTCGAAAATGTACTGTGTAAACTGATCACGCATTCCTTAAATACTTAACATATATGGCTGAACACAATTCCCACATTTAAAAATTTCCAACAGCACTCAACGATTTTTCATTTTACGCTAAAATTGTTAACGTCAAACACATTCTTTAGCAGATTTCTTATCACGTGTACTGAAATCGGAAACCCAATACGTAGCAAAAACACATAAATGTGAAAACAATACATTATTTAACATTCCCCTACACCCAGACACCATATTTCAGATACTCTCAGTAGCAATTTTCTTTAACACAGGAAAAGGGAGAAGATTAAAAATACAATAATTAAGAATATAACACAAAATTGGGAAGATTATAGAAAAATGTTCAACTTTAAGGAAAATGAAACATAAAATAAAACCAAAGTTAAGCCTCAAAATGAACCACTTTCATTTACCGCCATCCTACAAGTCGCGTCAACATATTATCAGATTAAAATAAACAAAGTATTAGACGAAAAATCAGAAATTACATGCAGTCAGTGTGATAAGCTCATTGCAAATATATCCCTGTATGCAACTACCAAAAATGATTAATTAATTTTTACTCCAATAATTACAAATGAAATTGAACCGGAAAAATAACTATTTACCTTCCCATTACAACACCTACCTTCAACTACTTCACCGTACTTTAAACCATTCTTCATGTTATTTCAACATCACAAAAATATTTACTTAAAAATTCATTATTATATCTTTGAATTAATTATTATGTCAGTGCAGGGACACTGTAGGAAAAAAAGTGTAAACAGTAATGCGTGAAAATGTAGATGAGATCGTAAATCAGACAGAGTGATATTGTAAAATACATACTGAAGATGCCGACGCAGCAGCACATGGGTAAACACTTCCCTAAGGTCGAGAAACCCCTACCGGAGGTCGTCAGCCGGGGCGAAGAGCATGGACCTAGCAGTGGGCAAGTCTGGAGGTCCAGTAGAAAAGTCACACCCCTTCACGCCAATCTGCTCTTACACCCAATTAAAGGCCGGTGACTACTACGCAGGCCTCCACCAGAGGGATGGCCGAACGAGGGTAGTCATCCCCTTAGTCACGACTACCCAACCAGGCATTAACACCATCGCCTTACACCCATTACAGGTTAGTTGCACAGCTACCAGCCCAGCTCCAACCCCCCCCCCCCCCCCCCCCCCCCNNNNGCCCTCCAGGGCCATCGTTAACAAACGTGACGTGATGCGTTTCAGTACTTTTCACAAGAAGAGAAATTAACGCTTCGTTCAGTCGCTTTTTTTCTATGAGCAACACACACGCCATGTGCAGGTGTTGCCAGTTGCCACTTCTGCCAACTTCATATTCGTAACCGTCCCACCATGACACCTATATATATTATAATAAGTATTCAAACAAAAAAATCTCGTTTCAGTTATAAATTACAAACTCAAAAATTATTATTTTTGCTGTAATAAGTATTAAAAATGCTAAAATTGAAAACGTGTGTAATTTTCCTGCTGCTGCTGCGAGCGTTGCAAAAATTCCCGAGAGAGAGAGAGAGAGAGAGAGAGAGAGAGAGAGAGCGACAAGCTCCGCTACGCCTATTTGTTTCTTCCTCGGATGAAAAAAAAACACCATGTCACTAGGGCCTATGCACCGTAATTTGCACTGATATTTTTAACTGTAATAATGAAATATGTTTCCTTCAGTGCTATCTTAAAATAAAAAATATCAATAGGCAACGTTTAATTTACAAATAACATAACAAAAAACCAGGTTAAAACCATATTTTATCTGTGAACTATTTCTTACTAGCCGTTGTTGCCAACACATCGCTGCTCTCACTGATATTAATTCGTATTTAATACGAAATAAATATTACAAATTATAGAAGATACTAAGTTAAGGTTTCGTTTGTTCAAGAATACAATACTTTAAAGTTAATCACAGTGATATATATATATATTTGTGTTATACAAGTTATTAAAAATACAGATTGACGTGTTACTCCTAGGGTGATTTTTCAAAGGTTCGTTTCAAAACATCCGAAGAAACCGTAAATGGACTATAAAACGTACATTTTCTATAATCGTACATTGTTAGTAATAACTACGAATCCCAAAAATTATGAACCGAAAACGAAGAATTTCTGGTGGAGGGGTGAATCCGAACCTTAAAACGTGATATCGGACACGCAGTAGTGCATTGCATGTGTTGTGGTTTCACCCGCTGGCAATCGTCGCTCTCTCCTCACCGACAAGACAATACACTGGTCCTCCGTCGCCGTGGTTTCTCGTTGACGATCACCACTGAGCCACCGCACAGCTGTCCCTGTCGTTCTAGATGCCGCCCAAACCTGCGGTACGATGCTGTGTGCGATCGCAAACTTCTCGGACACACTAACCACACTTCCAAATAATCCCAACATCCCGGATGTTGTCTATGAGACTGTTGGCCAAATCAGACGTCAGACACAACAACTCGAAGTCATTCAACCTGATGTGCACCGAGCTGTAGCTTCCCTTTTCAACGCTACGCGTACACAGCGCACGTGTTTTACACATCTCGCACAATTTCAGTGCGTCATGCTGCGTGCATGCGCATGACCAACCGCACCGGACCCTAGACGATCTACTGGTTGGTCTTTCGGTCGATTCATCCCTTCCGTTCTGCTGTTATGCTGATTTCTCCACTCCATCCTTAATGTTTGCACGCCAATGCAACAAGCACCGTCAAATAGACGGCTAGACTTAGTTCAGGTGTCCAGTGGTCTTAAATCAGCGCTTAGGAGCAGTGGATTGCATTTTGTTATGCACTAACTCCTACGGGAATAATGACATATAATTGGAAGCGTAGCAATAGTAAAGATAGTTGAGACCAGAGAAGAAGATAATACTAAACGTTTAAGTAAAGTATTTATTTAACAATTCTAACTGAAGTAATATGTAACATAGAAGTTCCAGTAATAAGGCCACCGGAAGAAGGGAAGGAAGGAGAGGTTAAGGTAAAGTAGTAGATTGACCATGACTTAGTGAGGAACTCCTCAAGCCTCGCACTCCGAACCCTCTGCCCAGATCACCACCGGCTCCTCGCCGTTCACTCCCCTGGACGCTCGCCGACTGCGACGATCTCCATCCCTCGCAGTCTAGTCCACAATTCGCGCCCCTCCCCGTGTGTGTGTGTCGTAATGATTTCCGATTGGCTCCCGTTGTGCACTGGAGGCGGAGTCTGCTAATAGTTTGTTGAATTTAGTCTGGACGGTTCTGATGTCTGCTGGACCCACATTTTCTGTAGTTCTCTGCATTTTATTATTTATGTTTCTAAATTACTTTCCGGCTCGCTATTACGGTTATTTAGTTTTGTAAACTCGCCTTTAGCCGCCTTCACAGGTATTGTTGCGACAGGTTGTGCACAACGGGGCCGCGCATAGCAATTGACAATCATTGCAAAATTCACTATGATAAACAATGCTCTGTAAACGATTCCATTTTTAAATTTTTGACAAGTGTTCTGCTTTTTAAAATAAGTTTTGGCTTATTTGTAAACGATACTGACTTTCTACCTTACCCAAGGTCCACCCATGCTTTTTTCTCCTCCTCGGTTTCGCATCTCTTACTGCTTTTAATTTCCTGTTATCGCCCTTTTGTGACATATGTGACACTCATTCTGCCCTTAATTTTTTCATCCAATACTCTTACGTTTTCATTTCGTATTCGGTCTCTCTTGGTAAAGTTGTTTTTTTTTTATTATTATCAGTTTCTATAGTTTCTTACCTTATAATTATATTAGTCTATTGGGGTGCCGTTCCTATTTCATAGTTTAGGGTGGGATTTTCTTTATTTATTCTTGCTTTAGTATCTTTGGTAATACATTTATTTTCCCATGCCGTTACATTTAACCTCCAATTATGCACTCCTTTATTAAACTTTTATTATATATTTATTTTTATTATCACTATTACTACAGTTTTACTCTTAGGTAATGTAATCATTTCACCTATTCTATCATTTTGGTAATTTCAAAGTTAATTGCACCTACATGGCCTCTGCTGCCAACCATTAATTGCGTTTGCCTTTCCTTTCAAACACTTCCATGCTGAATTTTCTTCATTCTTTTTGAAATTCATTTGTTGGTCTTTGTAAATCGTTCTTACTTTCTGCTATGAAAACTGCATCGTCATCATAATACAATTTGTTTATTATCTTTCTCCCCAAATGTATCCATACAAATGATCCATTGTTCCAGGAAGTTCGTCCATTAGGGGACTAAGCGATCCCAATATCTAAGCCCATTTTCCATATTTATCTTTTCCTACAGTCCTTCTCTAGATCATTTTATATTTTGCCAATAATATACATTCCACCAAATGTAATTATATTTTCTGGAACTCCTCTTTGTCGGCATACTTGGAGCACAGCCTTAAATTTAAACATGCTAAAAACATTTTTTTTTTTACGTTTATGTAAAGTAAAAAAATGCTGGTCAGTTGAATTATACTCTCATTTATTATTAACTGGCGCATAACAAGAACATCATCATTACAATCTCTTCCTTCTAGAAAATATTATTGTACATATTTTAAAATGATTAATTAGATTTAGTTGTTATAGTTCCTGTTAACGGTTTTATAGTTGAATAAAGGAGGTTAACATTTACATTTTTGTCTCGCTCTTCTCCATTTTCTTTCTTGAAAATTATTATGAGGAGCCTCTTTTTCCACTCCATAGTTATTGTATGCTTTCTAAATTTTCATCGAAAAAAAAAATGTATATTTTTCTATTAGAGTCGGTACTCCATAATTCAATAATTCATTTGTTATACCATCCTCACAGAAAGTTTTCTCAATTGTGAGGTGTTTTACTGCATATTCTGTCTCTTCAACAAAAATATTCTATTTTGAGTAATTTATCAGATCTGTTTGTTTATTCTGACTTCCTACCTTATTTATTAAAATTAATTGCCTTGAGAAGCTTTATGAAATACATCTTCTCTCTCTTCGCTTTTGCTTCTTGCCTTGAGAAGTTTTATGAAATACATGTTCTCTTCCTTTTTTGCTTACTGCTTTGAGAAGCTTTATGAAATACATCTTCTCTTCGTTTTTGATTACTTTAGCNGTTCTCTTCCTTTTTTGCTTACTGCTTTGAGAAGCTTTATGAAATACATCTTCTCTTCGTTTTTGATTACTTTAGCAGTTACGACGCAGAAACTCGTTTTTGCCCTCTGGTTACATATTGTTACACTTATTATTTGTCTACTTACCATGAAGATTGTACATCGATATAAGAGGGATTGACTCTCATTTCTGCCCTCTGGTTATATATACTGTTACACTTATTTTTGTTCAGCTTACCAAGAAAATCGTGCATAAATATAAGAGAGATAGAGGGCAAATATTGGAAACTCTCACAATTGATTCAACTCTCTCTTTGATCTGTCAGTTAGATTATAGGTTGTTGATCGTAAAGTGGGCATTTCTTAAAACCGCGATTAAGATATTTTTTCTCCCAATTTTGTATCCTGCTGCCATATGTATAATTTGCTTAGCCATGGGCCTGTTTACTTTATTCGTGCGCCAGTCAAGTGAAAATTATAAATATTTAGAAACCTAAATGTGTTACTAATACGCCAATTCGTACAGTAGTGTGTATAAAGAAAATCCTAACTTAATTTGCTATAAATTCAAAATTACACCCGCAATGCAACACAAATACCTAACTATTTTAATTAATTCGCTGCANACTTAATTTGCTATAAATTCAAAATTACACCCGCAATGCAACACAAATACCTAACTATTTTAATTAATTCGCTGCCAACTTAACTGGGAGCTTCCATTTCAATGCAGTTAATGGGCAGCGATTTTTTTTAAAGGTGGATTTTTAAAGTATTCNAACTTAACTGGGAGCTTCCATTTCAATGCAGTTAATGGGCAGCGATTTTTTTTAAAGGTGGATTTTTAAAGTATTCACTTTACCGTAAATAACCTACAAGTAATAATACCACAGTTCCTTTACGGTTTTAACAATATTTTACTCCTTATTTGCGTCTATCTTTCATTTCTATTTGCTTTGTGATTCTTTCCCGATAATTTTACTTATTTGTCTTATAATTCTAGTTGCTTCGTTTGTTATCTTCTTATATTCTCCGTATGCCCCTTCTGTTTTATTATTTTGATATTTGCAGTAGCCTTTCATTGTCTTAAAGTTTTTATTTCACTGCAGGGCAAAACCACAGCACTCTTCTATTTTGTATGTTTTACCTCTCTTTCACCCAGCGATTCTTCTCAGCTTGCCTGGTAGCTGTTTTTACTATTAATCTGCTCTGCTTTTATTGTCTCCTCTTTATCCTTTAATTGGCTACCCTTCTGCAGTAGACATGTACAGTTCTTTCGTTTTCATTAGCTTTAACATTCATTATTTTTCTCTACCTTTTTTGTTTTAGCTCGAAGTTTATTTTACGCAATACTAATGAATGATCGCTCTTTCCATCAGCCGGATTCAATGATCTTGTGTATGACATTTACGAAGGGTAGACAGTTCTTTTAGCGTCAATGTGATCAATACATGTCCTTTTCCCTTTCGTAGCTTCATGTGTATATTTATGTTGTATTTTACGGTAGAAAAATGTGTCCTTCATTCTCAATTCATTTGCCGTACAAAACATTACTAAAAATTCGCCGTTCCTATTCAACTCCTCGCCACTTAATCTCTACTTTGTTTCTANTTTGCCGTACAAAACATTACTAAAAATTCGCCGTTCCTATTCAACTCCTCGCCACTTAATCTCTACTTTGTTTCTGACATTAGGTTTGCCAACTCTGTCATAAAATTTTCTCATTATAATATGCCTGTTATTATCGTTCATTGGCACTACACATTTTTAAAGAGTTAAGTAGAGAGGTTTTTTTTTCATATTATAATTTTTTTTTCAGACGCTTATCTGGATATTGCATTCAAATCTTTTGCAACGCTAGTGGTTGTTTTTACTGATACGCAGTCAAATGTAAGTAATTTCGAACAAAAGTTCTCTCCTTGCATNTTTGCCGTACAAAACATTACTAAAAATTCGCCGTTCCTATTCAACTCCTCGCCACTTAATCTCTACTTTGTTTCTAACATTAGGTTTGCCAACTCTGTCATAAAATTTTCTCATTATAATATGCCTGTTATTATCGTTCATTGGCACTACACATTTTTAAAGAGTTAAGTAGAGAGTTTTTTTTTCATATTATAATTTTTTTTTCAGACGCTTATCTGGATATTGCATTCAAATCTCTTGCAACGCTAGTGGTTGTTTTTACTGATACGCAGTCAAATGTAAGTAATTTCGAACAAAAGTTCTCTCCTTGCATNTTGCAACGCTAGTGGTTGTTTTTACTGATACGCAGTCAAATGTAAGTAATTTCGAACAAAAGTTCTCTCCTTGCATTGTAAAGAATATGCGCATAGAGCAGCGTAATGATACTGTGAATATTCCGCGTGATTGGTTGGCCATTTAACTGCGGCTTCCAGTGCAGCTGACTGCGGGGGTGTGGGCAAAGGAACGAAGTGGTTGTAGCCGCTCAAGCACCCGACGCGTCTCGAACAACCACGTGGGTGTTCTGGCTGAAGATTACGGCGCTCCATCTGTGTAAAGCGCTTTATATCTCTTGGCGGGAGGAAGGGAGGGTATTTCCTCCATCAATTCTGCTACGCGTGACAAGGCATGGCGCACTGGGACTATTCTATTGCCATCTTTTGAGGGGGGGAGCAAGGTCTCTATGGGTCACAAAGGGTGCGCGTGAGAGCTGAAGAAAATACTCGGTTATCATAAAAACAACGGCGTTGTTGTAATTTAGTTTTTATTAATTACGGGGGTAACAAAATTCATTACACAATAAAATTGCTTCAAAGGCATTTTTAAAGTAATGGTACTAAGTGACTTTGTATATTTAATTAAGTCGATATTACATTTAATTCAGAGCTTCCCTGTATTTAATATGAAATCACTATAACAACAATTTATTAAACGGCTCCATTGACAATCAGTGGAAAACCACTGGTTACTTCAGGGAAGCAATTGCAATGCTTTAATAATTGTTACAGCCAACTGCATGTGGCGAATTAAAAACGGTTTTATCGAATTTAGCCTGATTATTATGCGAAATAAACATATTTCTGACAGTCACTGTTGATGTATGATAATGGATAATTAAAAAAAAACACACATAATTTTTTTTTAAGAAAATGGTTACTTTGCGTGACGTATTGTTGCCTTTACTATTTGACGTTAATGTAACATTGGTAGAGACCTGAAGAATTCGCGGACTCATTTTAGGACAAGCTAGAATTCAAAATACATGCGTTTACATAACTTAATCCATTGGCCCACGCCGTATTTGACACTTCCTGGAGAATGCTGGTCCAATCGTCGCCTTCCACTGTGACAGCAAGCAACCAATGTGCAGTTGATGTCGGCATGTTTGTACACAAGACTGTAGAGTTTAGCTTGCAGGTCATTGAACTCGCGATTTTTTCCGGTATCTAGACATTGGACAGTTACGTATGACAGTGTCCCACACAGGGTGACCCGTACTAAATTCATGTCCACAAACCGACAACCATACCTTTCCCGGTACTCGAACCCGTAACGTCTTCCACTGTTATTCGTTGTGTGAGCGAACTACGCTACGTTACCGTTCCGATGTGTCCTTCCGAAGGGAAAACATAAATACTAAATTATTCAACTGAAAATATGTAGCTTTAAATTTTATTCAAAATCTTTTAATTGTTAGAGAAATTGGTAATACAAATAGTAAATATCAACGGACTCACTTCGCCCCATTTTATGCAGTTTAAACTTCAAAACCTACCATATGATGTTTAGGCCTGCGTGAAAACGAAATCAATATCTGGATGTTCGTGTTACCTTGTAAAATGGCATTACTAAAAAAGAATACGATATTTTAAAAAGTTTATTTTATTGATTTTATTTGTTTATGTGTTTTTTTACGTTTTTATATATTTTGAAAAACTTTAATTTCAGACGTATTATATACGATCGCTAACACAGCAGTCAAACATGATGAGACCAAGGGACAAGTGGTGGCAGTAGCACAATTGGTTAACACCTCAGTCACGTATTCAGTAAGTAAAGGAACACGGGCGAATGTTCACTGCATTTCCAGATAAAGTGTTTGAAAGTAGGTGGTTGATTGACCAGACTTTCTTTACTGATTAAAACAGAGATATTTTCACTGATTCAGGTTTAGAGTGTGGTAATATTATATTAATATAAGGAGGGTGATTATGGGGACTTTGGCTCATCGGTAGCTGGGACCGGAGCGTCGGAACTGTTCGTGCTCTGTCATTCCGGTCAACCGACGGCCAGCTTGCATCCATGTGACCTTAACCTTGACCTTTAACAGCAAAAATCCAAAATATATCCAAAAAAACTCCAAGTTTTTTAAAAATCATAATAAAACATAAAACAATTATTTAAAACTATTTAAAATTATAAAATTTATTTGAAAATTAATTTTTAAAAACTTAAATTTCTGGAGGTTTCCACACCCCCTCCGCCAATACTCATTCCGCCATATTGGAAGGTGCAGTCCACCATCTTGGTAGGTGTCACACCCACCGTCCGCCAACGTGGTAGGTGTAACCGTCAGCCATTATAGTCGGTGCAGTCCGCCATTTTGGTAGGCATCACAACCACCGTCCGCCATCTTTGTTTTTTCGTTGGTAATTTTTTTATACATTACTGGAGTTTGTCTCTCACCTTCATTCGACCGCCATCTGACCCCTCCATTCCCCCTTCCAATATATTTAATTGACCAATTGTCTTAACCCTGATTCTCAATAACTAATTGCCCACCCCTTCCAATATATTTAATTGCTCCGCCAATGTTCCTCATTGGCTAATTACTCGGGTGTTTTCGGAAACCTTCGTTTGACCAATTAGTCGGTTCCCCTCAACACCCCCTTCCATTACATTTAATTGCTCCACCAATGTATCTCATTGGCTAATTACTCGGGTGTTTTCGGAAACCTTCGTTCAGACCAATCGGCGGCCTACTTTAATTGCGAGGGTGGACTATTTATTTCCCCTTAAAAACTTTTTATAACACTCACACCGAGCCACTTCGGGAAATCAGTCATTTTTTCGCTCTTAGAAATGTACGCGTGTTGTCCGAGCGGCCATAAAATCCTTTCGGCCATATTGGCATTTGGAAGTGTGCGCTCGCTTAGTGCCTTGGACAAATTGGACGAGTTACCGTAACTGCCGAAAGAATTTCTGCTGGTCTACACATCTTACGAAATTTCAAACCTATTCAAGTATTTGTCGGTCTAACTGCAGCAGGACGAAGACATACGGGACTGCCACCCATGCAAGGAGTGTTTCGAGGGCTGCACCACCTCGGTTCCCGAACGCCACATAGCAGGGGTTGGTGCAAGGCCCACCGAGCAGTCCTCGCGACAACTGCCCCCGTGGAAGACGACGTCCCCGTTAAAAATGCCGTCCACGTAGAAGATACCGTCACCATTGATAATTCCCTCCCCGTAGAAGAAGACGTCCCCGTAGAAGCCTTCTACTCTTAAGCTGTACCCATGGAAGACGCTCCCCTTCAAGAAATTTACTGGCAAGCACTACCCGGCGAGGAAACCGACCCAGAACACGGGTGCCCGATGTGTATGGACCTCGATGAAGTTTAAAATGACTTTGCAAACATTTTATTGAAACTCGGTGTGTGCATGGGAAGTATTTTTTTTTTTTAAATAACAAAAATAGTATGAAATGTTTTGCAACATCCAAGGTTTTCGCTCGTTAGACTCGCACACCATCAAGCAGATTGCCATCTCGTACAGTGACAAAGACGAGAAAACCAAAGTTTTTCGATTTTTTTACGGCGGTGTCTATGAAAGAACCTCAACCGCACCGCGAAACAGGCGTATCGCCTACAGACGTACGAAACGCACGGACTAAGGTGGATCGAAGGAAATATTCCGTACGAGGAAATTCTGACAATGCTGGACACGCCAGAATTCCCTATTACCCCGCGTATGTGTTTGGAAGACGCCAAGAGTCGGTGATTCGCAATGCGTGCCCCATCGGAACGAACTTTGTTGACCTTCACTAGCATGGCCGCTTCCCGCCGTTTCGACAGCCCGTCTAGACGTAAGCCACAAGACGTCACGAGTGCCAAAATCAAAGATATTTTTGGGTTCCGTGCAACTCCGAAACCCTGAGACTGTGGAGTTATGATAACCCATGGTACACAAAAAAAAAATAATGCTATGAGGAACACATATTATATTAAAAAAAAAATTAAAATATTATGTGTAATGTCCTCTAAGACTCAGAGAAGAAACGTGTGTAAAAAGGGTATTCCTTGAATTATGCAGAAGAATAATAATATCGTGATGTGTGCGCATTAATAAATAACTCATTAATAAATAATATTTTTGAATAGCGAAAACAACCCGTGTATCGACCTGAACACTATGCTCGACCAAGAATGTTTTTATTTGCCATGTTATATGTATATATATTATATGTTATATGTATTCTGAATTCCAATCATCGTATTACGGACGCGAGGCGCCTCCCATCCTGAGCCCCGAAAATTTCCCGAGACATCGCACCTTTACCGGTATTCGATACATCGAAGCATAATGATCGCATGCAAAATGGTGCGGTCGACGGCCATATAGAAATAATCACCAAGGAAAACGTGCCCGCTATTACCGCAGCTTACNTGCCAGACCGAAATAATCACCAAGGAAAACGTGCTGGCGAATACTGAAACCTACTGCTTGATACTCCTCGGCAGGATCGTTCAGTACGATTGTTTTTCTGGCCTGGTAAAATTCATCAGTTAATTAAGTACGTAAATAAGCATGNGGCCATATAGAAATAATCACCAAGGAAAACGTGCCCGCTATTACCGCAGCTTACTGCTTGATACTCCTCGACAGGATCGTTCAGTACGATTGTTTTTCTGGCCTGGTAAAATTCATCAGTTAATTAAGTACGTAAATAAGCATGGAGTGGGGACTCACGTTTCAGTCGTAAAAATGTCCTTTAACTTGCCAGGTTTATGGAGCCAAGATGACTTCGTGCCCAAGGAAATCGCAGTCACGCATTGCCACGGCGTTACTCGATATCCGCAACTTCCAGCCTCCGTATCCTTGGAAACTGTTGGACCAAAAGAGAAAGAAAACATACAACTAGTTGACCAAGTACTTCCACGGACTGTGCTGGGACGAAGGCAAGATTCCGTATCATCAGGTGGGAAACGTGCTGAGCGACTTGCTGATGCAGTACCCGCGAGGACCTATTTATGGGGCGGGGCCCGAGCTGAAAAAAATGGCTGAGTAATTTTTGTATAAACGAATTGGGAATAATCGACGTACAGGACGATCATGGGTGTCCTTCCCTTCGTAAAACGAGGAAAGATATGGATCGGAGTTCCTTGTTGAGAACTTCGAAAAACGCAGTGTTACTTTACGAGTGGCATGCTTATTACATGGAAATATAAACACGGTTTTATATCTCGTATCGTAAATATTATATTTTTTGGTATGCCAGCCATCGTTCGAGAAGAGCTTGACGACGTGATTTCGCACGATGCAGAGTCGGAAATAAATAGAGTTATTTGATGGTGTGGATGCAAAATTGTCTTCAATAGTTGCTGCGAATACCTGTAGCATATCCTATGCATGACCTTGGGCTGTATGGAACACGAAGATACCTGAGCACGTTACAGTCAAGTGTATAGATGACGTCATTCCACAATGCGAAAAATATTATGTAAAT
This sequence comes from Clitarchus hookeri, assembly GCA_002778355.1. Taxonomy (NCBI): domain Eukaryota; kingdom Metazoa; phylum Arthropoda; class Insecta; order Phasmatodea; family Phasmatidae; genus Clitarchus; species Clitarchus hookeri. The sequence goes on from NQII01001426.1 coordinate 240,266, forward strand.
AAATCGAAGCCGAAAATAAATTCAATACTTTTACCATCGAAGACGCTTCTTTCAAGGAGGAAATGAACATTTTCGTCACACCGCTCCTCAGTTACGGTAACAGCCGGCTGGTACGTGTAGGTTACGCCGTGCAGTAGAGAATATGTACTTGCATATTTTTTCTCGGGAATAATCTTATCACCAGGACGCGCTCCACCGTTGCGAGAAGACTTGGTGGAAGGTCTCGGCCTCGAGCCTAGGTGCACCTCGCATGCGACAGACGTGCAGATGGAAACCCAGTCTCGGAAACCTTGCCTTTTCACAACATGGTTATGTCCATCACATTTATCCTGCCTACCGCACACATAATTATTTTTCCTTTTTCGGAAAATTTCGTACACTACACTTTCGTACATTCTTGCCTTCATACGTGGACATAACGATTTTTATTTACCAACTTCTTCAGGGAACAAGGAAGCGTAGAGTTAGGGCGTAAATTGAAAATGTAACATTGTTTATATTCGCACTTTAGTGTGTCCCGCACACAACTGCCTTCGAAATCATCGCAGAAGTATACCCAGTGAATTGTACCGCCACATAATTGAATTTACAGAATGCCTCGAGCATTTCGAAAACTTAAGCGTCGGTACCCACAATTCAGTTCACTGTACTTGCTCACGTCTTCTGACTAGAATGGAGAAAATTTGGCGATGGATACTTCCATTTATTCTTTAATATCACTTTATTTGAAATAGGAGCTGATGGGGCTCTCTGCGAAGCTGGGAGAGAATAAGCTGTTGGACATTCTGGCCGATGGGGGCTGGTACTGGTTGCATGATGGTCGCGGGTTCGTGCTAGTAAACGGCATTGACGAAGTTGCTCCTCGTGTAAATATGGTGCGGATAAACTGAATAACATTAACTCCATTTTCTTCTGCGTTGCTGTTGATGTTATTTTCTTCTTCACTTGACAACATAGCTATCGTACATTTAACAGGGGTTTGAAACCCTGCAAGTTTCGAAATGGTCACTGGGCTTTCCTCTTGAAATAGCAAAAAAGGAACCACAGCCAGAAAAATGGCTGCTTTCCCGAGGGGGCTCGGGGTGCGTCTTATAAAGTGTTTTTAAAAGGAAACAATAGTCCGCTCTTGCTATTTAAGTAGGTCGTCGATTGGTCGGATTGAAGGTTTCCAAAAACATCCGAGTTATTAGCCAATGAGAAGCATTGGTGGAGCAATTAAATATATTTCAAGGGGTAGTCAATTAGCCAATGAGAATCAGGGGTAGGGCAATTGGTCAGTTAAATATATTGGAAGGGGAAGTGGAGTGGGTAAGTCGTCTGCTGGGTGCGGTGATGGGGACAGCACGAGCAAGGTAAAACAGTTGACAAACAAAAAAAATCAATATGGCAGTCAAAAGAAGGTGAGAGACAAACTCTAGTATTGTATAAACAAATGACAAACGAAAATAACCAATATGGCAGACGGTGGCGGTGACGCCTACTATGATGACGGACTGCACCTACCAATATGGCAGGCTGCACTGACCAAAATGGTGGACGGGTGCACTTACAACGATGGCGGACGGCGGCTGTTACGCCTACCAAGATGGTGGACTGCACCTACCAAGATGGTGGAATGAGTATGTTGGTGGAAGGGGTGTGGGGACCTCCTAAAATTTAAGTTCTCTTTTATAAAATACATTTTATAAATACATTTTTTAATATTTAAAATTTTTTAAAAATAATTTTTAATATTTTTATGTATTTTCTTATACATTTTTTGGAATTTTTTGTATTTATTTTGATTTTCTGGGTTTTCAAGTTCAAAGGTCACCGGGGCTAAGGTCAGGGTCAAGGTCATTTGGATCCAATATGTGCGCCAGGGGGTTGGAATGACAGAGCACGAACAGCTCTGACGCTCTTGTCCCAGGTCCCGATGTGCCAAAGTCCCCATAATCCCTCTACTACTATACAATCGTTAATATATTGTATACATTTTTTTATCAATTTAATCTAACACTTTTTTATATAACATTATTTTATGCCATGACTCTTATAAATTCCAAAATTCGACACCCACCGTAGACAGAGCGACTGTCCGAAAGTAAAGGAGGAAATACTAATATTGTGTGCAGTGGCAGTTGAGCAAAGTTAAGCAGGAAAAGACAGGCTTAGGCGTTTCTACAGACACTTAAAGAAGTATGCGCTCTGTTGAGTCAAGCCACCAGGGGCGTTGAAAATTCACGCTAAGAGAGGTATTTGCTCCCGTCCTCTATTTCACTAGGAACAGAATAATGTAGATTACATTTTATACTTAACGTTTCATTACTAAAAACTTACATCAATAAATAATATAAAATTATATGCTCCTATTGTATTTTGTGTAAAAATATGCATGTAGAAATAAAGCTTTTTTGGGGAAGGGCGGATTTTGCAGCACCACGGGCATAAAATTCTTGACAAAACCTTGCAAACCCCCATAACCAAAAATTGTTCCAATGCCCCTTCGAAATTTTTTTGATGAAATAAATTGTAAGTATAGTCATAACAAACAACTATATTTTGTAAATATGGTAGTGATATTTTTTAAATAACCGATACTTTTATACGTAGCATGAACAAAGGAAGCTGGTTAATTTTTAAGTTACCGGTACAGTGGTGCGGCTCGAAAGAAAGCTAGTAGTTATTAAAGAAATAGTTCATGTTTATGTCGAACTAGAATTCTCTCAGCCAGCGTATAACTTAGTTAACTGAAGTGATATAAGTTATCAAAGAATGAATATTTTTTATTGTCATTTTGGTAACGTGAAAATATTTCTAGTTAATATAGAAAATATCAAAATATCGCGAATGGCAGAAAAAAATAAGTTGCTACTATGTCATTTACCTTTTGTTATTTGGAAATCTGCTAAATATGCTCGATTCAGATACAATGAAGATGGGTATGCCAAAAATATGTACATAAATAGGAATGTGTAGACAGTGTTACAAAATAAACAAAATTAGTTTGTGGAAATCTAGCTATGGGCTTTTGTTTATAGCGACTATTTCAATAGGTTTTAATAAGAAACTACACTCAGGAAACAGCAAATTTCCCAAAAAAATTTCCTATTTTAATGAGTTCTGAGAATATTGGAAAACACTTGGACCGAAAAATACTTGTTAAGACTACTGCCTGAAACACAGATAGCATTGACATATATATTTGTGTCACGTAAGTCAAGAAAAATAATTATCCTGAATTTGGACATGTTCTGTTGATTTATTGATTTCTGTCACAACCCAATAATCTCATGTTCATTTTGTATATTTTCGCTAAGTACTGGTTCGGTAAGTCCCAGTATAAGTACTTATATATAACCATCTGAAGTAGGGAAGGGAAATGCGGGGGGTGGAGGATTTCAGCTTATCGTTTTATCTATTCGATGTATAGGCTACGTAAACTGTACCAATGTGTGAAATTTGCAAATTGCCAGTTTTCATGAGAGATGCAAAAATTAAGAATATGCATTTATATTTCAATTTCAGTTCTAAAAAGACTACAGAGCGTGAATGAAAGAAAATCAAGAGTACAGAGATGCTTACGTTTGAGAAAAATAAGAGAGAGAGAGAGAGAGAGAGAGAGAGAGAGAGAATAAAAGTTTTAATGGAGGATGATATTCAATTGCACTACAAGAAGAGTAGTATAAGTAAATTACAAATATTTTAATACTTAAGTTAATCAAAAGTCCGGGCACCTTTGAAATAGTCGTGGGTTATCAGTGGACAGCCCAATTTCTGTTAATTCTGAGGCTGCAGAACATTTCTGTCACATTTCCACGTGTGTTTCTGAAAACTGATTCTAGTTTCATATGCGCAGGGATGTGTATTAGCGTATTACTGCAGTACACATCCTGATCGTGTAAAATAGTAGAAGTATAATTTTGAACAATAATGCGCTTATATTGTAGATACTGAAGTCAGAAGTAGCTACTAGAAGTAGCCGTATAATTAAAGAATTTTAAAGGCTGAAAAATGACTCGGTATATGTATACATTTCACTTTTCATGGGCAGTTCTTATGAGATATTTATGTTAACTCTCATCTTAAAAGGGCGGTTTTCATATTAATAAGATATACTTTTATTGTATATTGCAATGTATTCAGAAATCTTTAATATGTACTGGCTAGTAAAAGTGTGATGTGGCCACGTAAAGTTTCACAGTAAGTTAGTAGAGTTGGTAACAAACATCAGTGAAAACTAAATAAATTGTATGTGAAGAAACCATCGAAGCAGTGCTTCTAACCTAAAATCACGTTTATTTACACACGTACCCACAAATACGATACTAGATGGCCGGCCCGTGGGGCCCGCGGGCATCTCGGAAATCAGGGCCATCATGCCAATACGCCTTTTTAAAAATGTTTCAAACTTTTTGGAGTGAGGTCGTGAAACTTGGTGCAACAGGAAATCTGAAAGGAGGCACAGGAAGAAGGTTGATAAAGCACGGAAGTGGAAGCGATCAAGGACGGTTGAATTCATGTCAATTATGAAGACCATAGGTTAAACATACACTGAAGAGCCAAAAAAAACTGGTATAGGCGTGCGTATGCAAATAACAGACGTATGGAACCAATCAGAGTAACGCGGTGCGGTCGGCAGCTAGATCAGTTACTGCTGCTACAATGGCAGGCTATAAAGATTTAAGTGAGTTTGAACGTGGTGTTATAGTCGGCGCACGAGAGATGGGACATAGCTTCTCCGAGGTAGCGATAACATTTGGATGTTCGCGTACGACCATTTCACGAGTGTACCATGAATATCGGGAATCCGGTAAAACATCACATCTTCGACATCGCTGCGGTTGGAAAAAGATCGTGAAAGAACGGGACAAACGACGACTGACGAGAATCATTAAACGTGACAGACGTGCAACCCTTTCTCAAATTGCCGCAGATTGGATTTGTGGACTGCCCTACAGGATTTATGGTGAGAATTGCGTCCTACATACCTTCAGACATTAGTCGAGTCCATGCCACGTCTGTTTGCGGCACTTCTGCGTGCTCGTGAGGCCCTACACGATATTAGGCAGGTATACCAGTTTATTTGGCTCTTCAGTGTATAAGTAATGGCAAATGAACACGTAAACTGGGGTGCGCTCTAGGATAAAAGGGCATGTGGGGAAGGAGAATGGGTATCTATGACATGGAAAGGGAAATGGCCAAGGAGTGCAGAAAACTTGAAAAATATTAAGGCTCTAGCTTAGATGGTTTAGGAATGACAAAGGAGGCGGGTGAAGCATTGTAACAAAGGACGAATAGAGTGTAAATTAGTAATGAAATTTAAATATGGTGGAATGCACGCCTAAAAAACTTATGTACGCAGATATTATTGTTTAGGAATAATAACATGTATGATTTTGGCAGTGTGTGTAAGGGGGAAAGGAGGGAATAATCGGTTGGTTAGGGTAAATAAATAAATAAATAAATATATATATATATATATACCGGATGGTCCACTTAAATCAGAACGTAACTGTTGGTGTTATACGAACAATTACAAATAGAAATGGAAGTGTATCAAAGGCGACATCTGATGCAGGTGAAGCAAATAATTTTAGTTAAATGAAGTTAAACATGATTATTTTCAATATAAGTAAACTAATACTGAAATGTGGCAACGTTGCAGAAGCTGTAGCTTATTGAAAACATTAAGAAATGCTGTGGAAAACAGACAAGCCATACGGTGTGCATAACGGTAGCATTTCTCACAGTAGGCGCTTTACAGATTGTATAAAAATGAAGGCCATTTTCACTGCAGTACACCTGTGCTCGTTTCATCTGTAAACGAACCATCGATGTCAACACTTCAGGAACTATTGAAGTGTATGCAACGGCAACACGGTCTTTGGTGCGTTCCGGTATTGCTAAAATTTGCTGGTTCACGACCATTTTAAATGTTCGCAGCGAATGAAAAGCAGCGGATTAGACAGGACGATAGCGATGGAAACCGCTGAACGTAGCTAACTATTACCACCCATCTATTTGGTAATCACTGATGTAGTAAATTTCTTATTATTAAGGTACTATGAGCACGAAGTCCATGTAAACATACCAAATGTAAATTAATTCACAGAAATTTGAAATGAAAGTAAATACCTAACTATTATTTATTAGATTTCTTCAAAGATAACTAACTCTATATCCACCACTTTAGCATCGCCTTCAACAAGATAAATAAAAGAAAACTCTCCCCTTCAGATCCCCTGCCAGATCACTCCTTGATTTTCGCATGCGGGAATCGTGCCTGACGATGCCGCTGGTCGACGGGTTTTCTCGGGTATCCCCCGTTTCCCCCGCCCTTTCATTCCGGCGTTGTCCCATTCCCACCTCAATCACCCTCATCGACTCTCAAGTCCTCGCTGTTAAGAGTCGCCCAAATCTCTTCACTTCACTTCCCTTTAGTACCATATCTGTGAGTTTTCATAGTGCCAACTGTTTGCATAATCACCTAGTTATGCCACCAACTCACGGTTGGCAGTTAGTTACAAATGCTAGAAACATTTACCAATTAAACATGTACACATTTAATTAAATATTGGGATTCCCCAGTACATAACAAATATTTTGACTTTCCACTACCCATTACATTCTACACACACTTTTTAAAAAACCCACTATATTATTCACTAATTATTAAATAATAATTTTGCTCAGTAGGCAAGAGTTTAAATCGACCATTCAAGGTGGAAAAACCCACAGAGTTGGCAACAGTGGTTCGGGGTTGGTATAACGCTCTCCTACCCGGCCGTGCGACGCGGCGTGAACGCACTCTAGTTGCATGGACTGAAAAACCTTTCCAAGAAATGGAGCAGCGTGGTCGTGGGAAAGGTGAGCCGACAGCCGTTCGACGAGAGGATAAAGGCGCCCGTATTGGAACTGATGACTCGGGCGATTTGGCGGGGTGCGTCGCGCCCACAGCGAGTGAGGTGATCGCTCTCCTAAAAAAAGACGAAGACACGACACGCCGCAAGATTAATATCTTCCAGCTCGCATTACCGGCGAGAACCGGAGCTGCCCCCGCAGGCCGCGTCAGCTCGACAACCGCTTAAGAGGCAGACTGCTTGTGCGGCAGAAGTTTCACATTTTTGAGGTTAATTTCAAACACACTCGAACTGTATTAGAACCACGTTAAACAGTCCCGCGCAGCTTGAATACGTTTATTATATAACCTCCAAGATTTATTACCGGAAAAAAAAATAAAAAATAAATGAGTTTGGCAGAAACACTACAAAAACAAAGTAAAACAAAACTCATAAATTGTTTTCTCAAACTTTCTATGTAATGGTAAATTTTATATATCGAAATTGGTATTGCTTCAATCTTTTCTGTAGTTCTAATATAAGATAACGTATTAAAGATGTTGGCTACTTTGCAGATAATTACTTTATATATTTATATTAATGTATAAAAACGTGTGAACGCATTAACTATATGTAAACATGTAACCATATAACCTTTTTTCGTTAGATGAATGTTTACACATTTAGTTTTCAAAGATACATATATATTTTACTTAATTGTGAAGAAGGGATAAGAGTAACTAAAATTTTATGCAGTTAAACATTTTTAACTTTAAATTTGAACAGTCCTGACTTCTTGAGACCTGTGAACGATTTATCTTCGGAACACTCTTTTATTTTATTTCACATGACGAAATTCATCACAAATTGACCACAATGAATATTTTAATAGCTACAATTGTTAAATTCGTCACTGCTGTCTTAAGTTTAATCTAAACTTTTTCCAATATTCCTGAATTATCACATTACAAAAACATAATAATTTTGACTGACTCCTAATAACCTAAAACTAGTGGGAAAAACTGTTTTTGCGAAGAAAATATGTCCCTTATTATGTCCACAAGTATTTCAAACACTCCTTATAAATGTAAAATAATAAGCTGCCAGAAAGCTATTTGATACATCTTTTCACATGATTTACCGTACCTATACTCTGTACATATCGCGACAATAAGAGTAGAATATAAATTATGAGTCGGGTGTAAGGGGCTAGGGGCCCGGCAACGGCCGGCCGACATGTTATGACGTCACCCAACCGCCATATTGGATCTGGGTGACATTGACCTTGACCCTATGCCCATGACCTTGAATGGCGTTCAACTCAATAAATTTGAAACTATCCCGAAAAGTTACAAAACTTAAAAAAATATATAAAAAATTAAAAAGTATTTAAAAATTATTATTTATAAAATTATTTTAAAAAACGTAAATTTCCGGAAGTTCCTCCATCACCGGCCTACGCAAATTATTTTTATTGGTTATTTAACCAGCCAATTACTTGCCTTCGCTAATTAGTCGGCAGGCCTCCACCCCCCTCACCAATAATCATTCCAACTTATGCAGACATCTTGGTTTTTTTCGTTTGTCATTTGTTTTCATGTTCACCTCCTAGGTGGCACTAGTGTATTAATTACCGATTTACCCACCAGGCAGTGCTAATTTCCCAATTTAGTCACCAGGCGAGCAATCATTATCTTTCGTCTATGCTCCGGCACGCCATCTTGGATTCCACTTTTAAAGCATACGTGTTGCTAGTGTATTATTAATTGATTCGGCCACCAGGTGACGGCCATACCTGTTTATGTTTTTTAAGTATAGGTAGTGCTGTCGACACCCTCCATATTGGATTATATTTTTCTACACATAGGTGGCGTTAATTTCTCTATTTCACTGCCAGGAGAGTTCTCAGCACCCACCCACTTTGTCGATTCAGCCACCAGGCGAGCTATCAACCCTCGTATATTTTTATAGGCATAAGAAAATCTGTAATTTTCATTCTATTTAAAAAACGATTATTCCAATTAGCTGCATACCTACATGCATGATATGGGACTTTGACTACCTCCATAATTTATTTAATATATGTTTTTTATTAAAAATTTAAAGTTGTTAAATTTCAAAAAGTATTTTTTATTTAATTATGCCAGTTTTCATATAGTACAATGGTATTTCATACAATAATTTTTAGTTATATTGATTTCGTTTTTGTGCCTTTTAAAATTTAATTTTTATTCTGGAAAATTAGATAAACATGAAATAAAACACATTTTCATTTATAGGCATTTCTTTTATTCAATTAATTTAATACAGTCGCCCATGTCCTCAAAAAAAAATTACAATATTCTTCGATAAATATGCAACTCAATATATGCAACATTTATGTAGATTACAGTTTTTTATGCATCTCGCTATTCACACTAGTGTTGTCCTTGTGCGAAAATATCGTGACATTATTATGTAGGTAACTTCACTTTTGAGGACATGTACCGAAGTCACAAGAGACCTGCTTGCAGCTAACTTTTTTTTACCGAGGTACTGATGAGAAATACACTTCGCCTTTCCAGGTATTTGCATGTCTAAGTAAATTGTCTCTACGGCTGAACTGCTTACCGTACCTGTCACATAAATCTGACATGCAACACAGATTTTTGGGTTAATTAAAGCGTTCATTTCGCCGTAGATTGTAGTCGAAAGCAAATGTTTTATCACAAAAGTGACACTGGTGATGACGTAGTGATTCAGGCAAAGACTAGGACGGACCTGTCGGAGATGCAGGTGCCGGAGCCAAACAAGAAGGTAATGCCGGCAATGGGGTTCTAGGTACCTCAATCAAAAATTCTGATGGCTCCATTAACAATTTTGTAGGCGTCACAGCTGAAGAAGTCGATGGTACTGTACCATCTGTAGATGATTGTGCTGCACTGGTGGCAGTAGATGCTGGTAGTGATGTAGGTGTCACAGCTGAAGAAGTCGATGGTACTGTACCATCTGTAGATGATCGCGCTGCACTGGTGGCAGTAGATGCTGGTAGTGATGTAGGTGTCACAGCTGAAGAAGTCGATGGCACTATACTAATCTGAAACGATGCTATTGCACTGGTGGCAGTAGATGCTGCAAGTGACGTAGGCATGACAGCTGAGTCGATGGCGCTGGTAAAACAGGATGCATCTCACTCGAAGGAGAAATCGATGTCAAGAAAAAATCGGTGGGCAATATCCACTCCACACTTTAACGTAACTGGCCATGAATTACCTGGCGTAGAAGCTAGCCGAGACGATCCAACGTTCACGTCAGCCGCTGTCAAACTAAGCCTCTCAGATGACCCCCAACTGCTTATAATATACATGTATGTAATCCCTATGACATTGAACCAAACATACTACACTATTAAGATTTTGTTCGGACATTGGCAAGCCAATGACCGAGTTGCCATGTGATTGCGGCTGTTCAATTGCACGCAGGCAGCATTGAGACATCACATGCGGGCAGGTATGCAGGCTTTATCATTATTATATATACGAACAACACAAACAGAGCAGTCCGTCAGACGGCGTGGAAACTGCTCTAGTCGAAGACATCTACTCGCAAGCACGACCCGGCGACGAGGAAGCCAACCCGGAACACAGATGTCTGATGTGTATGGACGTCGATGAAGTTTTAGATGACTTTGTCAAAAGTTTTTGGGAAAAATAAAAAAATTCTTCGTGTGCATGCGAACTTAATTTTTATATCAAAAACAGTATGAAATATATTGCAATATTCGGGTATTTAGTTTGCCAAATTAGTACACGATCAAGCAGATTTCACTCTCGTACAGCGACGACGACGAGAAAACCAAAATTTCTACTTTTATTTACCGCCGTGTCCATGGAAGCACCTCGATCGCACCGCTCAACAAGCGTACCGTCAGCAATCGTTCCAGACGCATGGACTGAGGAAGAATGCAGGGCATATTCCGTACGTGGAAATTCCAGCAATGTTGAACTCTGACATAATGCCCCATCACCATGTGTATGTGCTTGGAAGTCGATTTTGTAACAGTGTGCGCAGGACGGAAATTATCGATGCACGAAAAATCTCAGTGATCTTATTTAGATACCAAACAAGACGGCATCACCAATCATTCGCCACCGTTCAACCTCGTCGAGATGTATAGGAAAGACTTTATGAGTGCAAATGAAAAAAATTAGAGCATATTGCAGCCACTGCATTACGGAGATCATGGGATTTGGGAGTTATGTTAATCCCTTTCGAATGCTAGAAAAGTAATTCTACTTACACATTTTTTGTAAATAAATGCTGGCTCGAACCGCGCCTTTGTTTATTTTCGTATATAAAATCAAATGTGTTTTTTTTATTAATACCGGTGAGACCAACGATGCTTTGTAATGTTGTGAAAATAAGACAAAAACCGTTCATTCCTCACTCGCTCATACGTCAAACAGATACACAGGAGCCCGAGATACCCGAATTGCAGGCCTGACTGATAGACACGTTAAAAACTATTAAGATGAAAGCGTACTTAAAGACGAGTCCCATTACAGAAGTAAACGAGAGACACGTGCAGTCGTAATCTGAGCTCGTGCACACGTCCAGCCACGCTGCACCAGGTGTTGAATTCGACTTTTCCCTAGCGCACTGTCAGCAGGAGTGGTGATGGGAGGCCGCGGGCGGCTTGTAGCTCCAACTACGTGTCTTATTTCTCACACAAACCAACTTTAATTCATAGGATAATAAGTACAGATGATATCTGCACACACAAGTCAACGCCAGGGGAGACCCATGTTCAGGGGGGCACGGGTTCGATTCCCGACTCGTTCGGCCGAATTTATCTCTTAAAAATTACTCCAGGTGAATGTCGGGATGGTTTCTTGGCCGAGTCCTTACTCGTTCCCGTTCACCCTAACAACTAGCTCCGTCTCAAAAGGGTGTAATCTTCACTTTTTTATTATAATTTTAGCGTGCACGTCACTTAAAAAAATGAAATGTCACGCTACTATTTTACGTTAGTCAAATAGACGAACACGAACGAGAAAGATATATATCCAAGTCTAGAATGGCAGGATGGACAGATCGCCAAACTAACGCAGATTATATATATATTTTTTTCATTTATCAAAGCCAAGAAAAATATTTTAAAATAAAATTACTCTGAAAAATAATTACATGGGCTGTGTAGAAAAACGTAACTGTAAACACCTCTCGTGTAATTTTTTTCCCCCCGCTTATGAAGGAAATTCGCATTTTTACAGTACACCACTGAACGAAGAATTAATCTTCTCACGACCTCGTACGTAAACAAGACTCAATCGTACGAAAAATTGAGAAAATGTGTAATGCTAATTTTAAAAATCGAGCACCAGAAACCGCGACAGAGTACAGAATTCTTTTTCACAGACGGCGGGAAAACATCTGAAAAACTGTATGATCCTATCTATTTAACATAAATTTCACATGACAAATGAATTCAAAAGCTCGCCCTGCCCGCCACACGACCTAAGAAAACACTACCCAGTCAGAACATAAGTATTTTTATAAGCTTACGACATTACAAGGCGTTTGTGTTATATTTATTCACGTATTTGTATTAACCCCCTGTAAATTTAATTATTTTAACAAATTTAAAAATGCCACAAATCTGCACATATCCTGCTGTAAATAATCGACGCCTTCTTTATAACATTATATTTAATCGCCATATTCAGCTTACCGGTAATAATATTTACAGTCTTTGCTAGGCACAATTTTCAACACATTGCATTCCCTTCCGCCAGTGTGCATGTGAGGAAGCTTTAACAGGACTGTTCACCGTTAATTTTCACAACCCTAATCGAGCATTTTACAGTATCTATGAGCAATAAATATGCTAAGGAAAAATTACATCATGCCGGTCTTACTTCAGCCACACAGTTTTGCGTGACTTAATACGTGAATCAGTTTGAAAAATATCTGGTGTGTCTATCCACCACGCGTACTTTGGCATCACGAGTTATTGCCAGATACATAATTATTCGCAAGGAAAAATGTCGTCAGCGTTAAATTCGAAGAATGGGAGGAAAAAATATGTTTCAGCAATTCAAAAACTCATTGTCATCGCCATATTGCCAGCGACGCTTAACGTACAGGTCGTTGCCAAAAATGGGCAATGATGTAACGCCAGCAGAAATCATCAGACTTAAGAAAACCCCTCAAGAGAAAAATCTATTAAAAAAAATTTATCAAAGCGGGCGAATGATTTTTCACGCAGTCCATAGTGAGGGAATTCGTGCATCTAGAAAAATATGTCACATTTTTCAAGTTGGCAGGATTATTTGCTGTCATCGGTTGCTGTGAAAGACGGAGCATATTCCAGACCCGCAACGGCTTGCCAGCTGCTAGTTCTATTCGTGCAATCGGGGTAAGTTTGATAATTTCTAGCACTTCATGTCGCATTTTCCGTTGACCCGCTTGGTATCCAATGTCCCAGTAGCAGAATTCAATGGTAGTGTGACCAGGAATGACATCCACATAAATGTTTGCGAGGCGAAATGCATACATAGGCGTATGTACATACGACCCAGCGACGGTGGGGTGACGTTCCTGCTGTTATGAAACATAACGAGACGCAGCCATGATAAGACACCGTACGTGCATTAGGGAGGACCCAGGTTCAGTTCTCAGCCCAGACATCCTGATTTGAGTTTTTTCTGTGGTTTCTCTAAATCACTCCAGGCGAATGCTGGGATGATTCCATAACGTAGGTCATGTTCGATTCCTTCCTCCGATACTGATTGTGTCTGTTACCTGGTTCAAAACAAAGTCCAAAATTTTTTCTACAACAAATGGCGAGGCGTGGTTGGGCCCCGCCGTGGTGCTAGGCACTTTTAGTGCAAAGTGCTAATACAAAAGGTTTCTGTTCGGCACAGTTTACTCAGGAAGCGATGAAATATATCGAGGGACCTGGCTGTATATTTTTTAAGCGAGATTATTAAATTTAATATCCTCTTATTGAATTTGGAAGTAGGATGACATAATTTTATTTGAAAATACGGGGAATTCATTTCAACTTACAACCCACACACACACTACAATCAGCACCACATGCACCACAATAAGGGGTCCTTTGCGGGCCATTATGGGTCATTAAGTGGTCATTATGGGTGTTTTATGGGTAATGTATGTGTCATTATGGGTCTTAAAGGGTCATTTATGTGTCATTATGGGTCATAAGGGGTCATTAATAGCAATTAATAGTTCATGTATGCTACAGTATGGGTTATTTTAGGGTCTTTATGGGTCATTAGGGGTGTTTTATGGGTCATTATCGGTCATCAGGGATCATTAATGGGTCATTATTGGTCATTAAAGTTCATTATGAGTCATTTATTGGCCATTTATGGGTCATTGTGGTTCATTTAGGAGTCCTTAGGGCTTATTTAGAAGTCAGAAGGTGTTATTAAGGGATAATTTAGGTGACATTAGTGGTCATTTAGGGGCCATTAGGGGTTATTTAGGGTCATTATTGGTTATTTAGGGGTCATTAGTGGTAATTTAGTTGTCATTAGTGGTTATTTAGGGGTTATTAGGGGTTATTTAGGGTAATTAGTGGTTATTTATGGGACATTAGGGGTTGATTAAGAGTTATTATGGGTCATTTAGGGGTAAATATTGTGATGGGTCGGTCTGTCAGTAGTCTGTTGTCTGATTTAAGTGTGTCCATAAGTTAAAGCTGAGCGAAGATAACAGGAGAACGAAATAGATTTTTACAATAAAAAAAATTTTATTCACTGGAGGACAACGATGAATAGTAAGTAATTAGCGAGTCGGTCACAAGTTTTTGCAACTCGTCCGGGAGGGTCCTTGCCGGGCTAATCATAATGTACATTGTTTACGAATTAAAGCAATTTTTTTCCGTGGCAACTTGCGTGTGAGGTTTTCCTTTTTTCCGTAGATTGTTACAAAATTGACTTTGGCATAAGGGGTCAAACATTAAAAATTGCTTTACTGTATGTTGTTTCACATTTGATGTGTCTGTATATACTCGTTAATGATATAATAAATATATATGTTATAATTTATATTTCAAGTGCGAAATATTCCAAGTCTTGTTAGCTAGCGTGAAGTCACTGCTGTAGGCAGGACGCTCGCTCTCTCCCGGGCTCCTGGCGGCCGCGCGCTGAGCGCAGCTTGTATTACCGGAAGAGCAAAGTACAACTCACGGCTGCCAACTCATGATTACTGCGCGTGGTACCAACCCATACCTGCTGCCGTCGTCGCTGTTGGCGCTGAAACGACGCGTCTTACATATGCGAGGGCCTCATCTCCTAAAATAAAAGTTTTTTTTTGTCAGTGGTGGCTACAGATTACGTTTCTCGGGGTTGCCCCGCGACCTGATGTACTGGAATATTTGAACTTGCTTGTGCGCTCTAGTGGATGATACTAAAAATAAATGGACAGTAGATGTTGTATGTTTAGGAAGGGGGCTGGAAAGGGGGGGAGGCCTGCCGACTAATTAACGAATGCAAGTAATTAACAGATTAAATAACCAATAAAAAAATTGGCAAGGGTGGTGGTTGAAAAACCTCCAGAAATGAGCGTTTTATAATTAAAATTTTTAATAAATAATTTTAAAAATAATTTTTTTAAATACTTTTAAATAGGTTTTTGAAAATGTATATATATTTTTTAAGTTTTCGTATTTTTAGGATTTTTTTAGAATTTTTTGGCTTCAAGGCCATTCAAAGTCACGGGCATGGGGTCAAGGTTAAAGTCATGGGTCAAGGTCAAGATCACCCAGATCCAATATTGCGTTTGGGTAACATCATAACATGTTGGCCGTCGCCGGACCTCAGCCCCTTATGCCTAACTCATCATTTACATTCTACTAAGATAGGATACGTCTAGCCTGGGGAATGTAGAGTTTGTCTCACCTGAGTACGTAATTTTACATATACAGAATAACAATGTAACACCAAACTTAGAGCAAGATTACCTCCTGATGTCTTGAGATAAGTAACTTAGTTACTTTTACTCTGTTTTGAGTGAAGGTTTTAAATCGCCATTCCCTATCAACTTGTTTACCAAAGTATCTCTAGATATAATTAAGCTGCAGTTAGAGCGCCTGAAGATATACGCTTCAGACACATTTTACTTTTCCTCGAAACAACTCAATAATAGGTTAGAAACTTCAATATTTAGAAATAATGTTCAGATGTACACGTGTCATTTGCAGAGTTTACAACGAACACTGACAAATGCTTTAATTGTTATGTTTTTTGGTGCTACTAAAGCTTGGTTTGTTTTACCTTGAAATTGTTCCGTATACTAGTCAAATGACTACTTTGATTCAGAGTGTAAGTGTTATAGAATAAGCTAGTTAAGCAAATGTTATATCTTCCGTTTTATGCCAAAACTCTGAAATAAACTTGTTTTCTTCTGTAAGTCCATAAATAATTACGTTACAGCAAAAATCATAACCCTAATAACGAAAAAAGAATCTTATGAGGTGTACAACCTTGCTTCCACCGTTTTTTCCCCAACATTTGAGGCTTTATTGTTAAAACGTGATTACATATTTATAATTTGTCCGTCGCTAGCCCCTACTTTGTCCCATCTTTCCGGCAATTTTTGGATACCATCTCGGAAAAACGATGCGTCTTTTGAGGCGATCCACGAATCGATCCATTTTTTGACTTCTTCATAAGAGCGGAAATGCTGATCAGCCAGGCCATGTGCCATCGATCGAAACAAAAGGAGTCTGGAGAGTACGGCAGGTGGGGTAAGACTTCCCATTTCAGCGTTGTCACGTGTGTATTGACCGGTCTTGCGACATGTGGCCGAGCATTGTCATGCTGGAGGATAACTTTATCGTGTCTCTCTTTGTACTGTGGCCGTTTCTTCCTTAAAAGCTCGGCTCAAACGCACCATTTGCGTTCGATATCGATCCCCTGTGATGGTTTCACTCGGTCTGAACATCTCATAACATACCACACCAAGGTGACCTTGGTGCCGTGCATATTCGGTCTGGCCGTCGACGTGGAGGCATGTCCGGGCATTCCCCATGGTTTTCTGCGCTTGGGATTATCGTAGTGGACCCATGCTTCGTCGCCGGTCACAATGCGATGTTGAAACCCCTTCCGATTCTGTTTTTGAAGCAGCTGTTCACAAGCAAAGAAACGCCGTTCAACATCTCTCGGTTGTAACTCGTACGGAACCCAATTCCCTTGCTTCTGAATCATTCCCATGGCTTTCAGGCGTTCTGAAATGGCTTGTTGCATCACCCCCAATGATTCTGCCAATTATTCTTGCGTTTGGCAGGAGTCTTCGTCAAGTTATGCCTCCATTTCGGAATCTTCGAAACATTTCTCTCTTCCACCGCCATGCCGGTCCTAGACGTCAAAATCACCACTTTTAAAGCGTTGAAACCACTCACGACACGTTCATTCACTAAGAGCAGCCTCAACGTACGTTTCCTCGAAATGGAAGTAGAAAATCAATAATTCCCGCACATGCCGAGCATTTGGCTAGAAAACTGACATCTTCGCTCGAGAATAAATTTATGATGCAAACACAAATTCACTAATGTGGTGATGTCGTTATGTTTACAGATGTCCAAGCTTACTGTGTGACATTATTGATCTACATATTTCCACCATCACTTACCGCTGCAGCCATAGATCGAAAAACGGCGGAAGCAAAGTTGTACACCTGATAATATCGCGAAAGACGTAGTTTCGATTTATCGGCGTCTAATGAAAATAGCTTTTAGTAAACAAAGTTAAATAAGATATTGCATTGGCAGACACGAGTCTAAATTGTCTCCTAAGTCCACGCTACATAGAGTGGGTATATTTTCATCGTAGATGATCAGACCTCACAGCTTGGGTGAATGAATTGTGATCGAACATTTACAGAGGCTGTAGTTTAATATTTGCATACTCAGTGTACACAATTGAGTACGTACGACACATGAAGGTCATTTTCGATCGGTCTTGTGCATTGCAAAGTTGAACGCCCAATGATCTTTCCTGTGGGTAACTAGTTCGTAAACCATGCCGTTGTCCCAAGGTTATGCCTCGTATTACTAAAGCCGAACGTAAAGCCTACAGCTCACTGGGTGAGATAATGAAACAAGTTGTGTGTTGCCGAAGTACAGTACACATCTATAAATTTCTTATTTGTAGCACCTGATACCATAAGTTAAAGTGGGTCGGAACGGGTCAGAAATTCAAGTTGAGATGAATTGTTTTCATATTCGTTATTAATTGTTATAAAAAAAACACTCTCTTGATAATGTGCTTCAGTGACCAACTATTTATTAGGCACGTCTTTCAGTTTAAAACCCAAAATCAAATATAGACATGACTCAGTTTTGAGCGCCGGAAAGCTCGTGGTTCGGAGCCCATTATATCTGGAGGCCGCGTCGTCTTCATCCTACCGTCATAACCCCATGGTGTACAACCCCCAAGTCAATAATAACACCAGCATTTGTGCTGAAGTTGCAGTTGACGGGAGAAGGGGCTCCTATGTGACTTTAGCACCGAACAGCTAGCTCTCCCTCCCCCCACCTCCCCCGGCTGTTGTAAGTTTCGAAGACAGACGCTCGTTTGCGGGGATTGGTCAGGAGAACGGAGGGAACCTCAGGTGGCTGCGCGCCTCGCCACGTGGGCGTCTGTTGATCGAGTTCTTCACACCGGGCGCGATTTCGCGCGACGAGAACGCAGAACCTCGTCTGCTGTCTCCTCACTCGCTCTCCCCCTCTTCCATCAATCACTCTTTCTCCCTCTCTCTATCTCTCTCACCCTGTCTCTCCCTCTCACTCCCCTCTCTCCAGCGCCACGCAGACAACATGTAAACAACCGACATGGGGAATCGCAGTAGCTGGCAAACATGCAAAAACAAATATGACTTGATTTTCTTTCAGAAAATTATTTTCGTGGCGCTTCTCACATCTGTGTGCAGTGAGGGACAAACCAATGCAAATATCTGCAGCGTCTCTCGTAAAAAAAATTATGCTGCAAATTAAATTTTTGTTATTTTATTCACATTGTTATATTAGTTGGATGTAAATATAACTATGTATAACTGGCTACTGATTACAGGCGTAGTAGATGAAAAATGCAAAAAAAAAAAAAAATTTCCAAGGGGACTCCCTAATCATCCCCGAAATGGCCGCCCATGCAGTGACATAATGGAAAGTTCTCTCGAAACCTTTTATGTTAGTGAATTAAGTAAAACTTTCGTACCACCCCATCTCATTTATGACTGACGCCGTTAATCACCATATTACACGGTACCAGATTTAGTACAAGTTTTTGCGAGGTATGCACAGTAACGGTTATACCTGATAGCGTGGCAGCCAACACGATGTTTGTCACCCACTATGGCCGGGTTTCATTTCAGGTTTGGTAATAGAACATTTTCTATTTTCTATATCCGGTTCCATACCACTTTTGTACTTGCGCAGTCACATTGCAGTTTCGGAGCGTGGGGTGCTCCACGCGGTAATTTCTTGAAAGAACTGGCAATAAAGCCAAAATGATGCCTCCATGTTGATTATACGTCATTAAGTTGAAATTCACCCCAAATGTTTTAAAATACAACAAAGTCCAACAACATTAACGATGCAAGCTGCTAAATATTGGCCAATTGTTTATTGAGGACTTACAACAATTAGTTTTAAAACGAGATATTAAAAATATTTATCTACTTATATCCGTCGTCATCTATTGTTAGTGTACGGATGAAGTAATGGTCAGTTCTCCTAGTGTTTACTAACAGGAGTTTGCTCAAAACTCTGTCATGCTTTTTTAATATTTTTATTTGAATGCGGATTATAACTTATATGCAGAAATAATTACATTGTGGAAACTTACGTAAATCGAGTAAATGCCTAAAAAAAAATACCTTGGCGATTTCCACATGATCATTTTCACGGTTTGAGAATTGATCAAAACTTATTAAACGGGGATAATTGCCACGGCAATGAAACAAAAAGAATTGCTACGTAAGGTACTGGCTAGCAGTTCTACAAGTGAGCTCAAATTTTACTGTGAACCATGTGCTCATCTGCGAATGAACTGAGTGTGCGTTAAGCTAGTATACCAGCTGCTGTCGATTAATACGAGTCTTCCATGCCGGCTGGCATAGTACAGGCCTCAAAGAAGCATGTGCAAAAGCAAGTACAGCAGCAGGTTTCGTGTAACACCGACTTACCTTCAGACTATGAGTTTTCAAGTTAAAATTGAGGGTAAGCTAATGAAGTGAGTGCCTTTTAATGTATGCGATTCAACTCTCAATAGGTATCAAACTAACAATAAATTGCTAGTATAACTAATTAGCCCACTTTTCTCTATATGGAAACGCCAGTACTTTGATCTGGGTCTGAAGTGTTACCTACGATCTGAACATGGCGCTTCTGTCTGTTATGGTTCGAAAATGGTAGCCAACTGTGCTTGTTGAAGTACTTTGGCCCTATCATAGCATCTCAACTTGTTCGGGGTCACAAATGTTACTTGGGACTTGATGGAGAGGCTCTGCCTCCAATGGTTGTGCAGCGGTGACCAACTACGTTTATAAAATAACTTAAGCATAACGCATTACATTGACTTATTCGGGGTCGGAAAACTTAACTACGATCTCAGTATTATGGTTTTACATCCAACAGAAGTGAAACAATGGCCAAATATGCACATCACAAAGCTTCGTACATTGTGCATTACAACGACCTATTCGAGGTCGCGAGTATTAGCTAAGACCGGCATTTGATGTTTCTATCTAAAATTGGTGTCTAAATTATGGTAGACTTTAATTATAAATGGGATGCACAGTCTTTTTTTAAAGCCGCAAGTATTTATGTCTGGATTTGGTGGCTTCATCTCCAATGGTTGCGAATTTTCGATAAACTACGCTTGTAAAAGGTCTTACGGCATAATGAATCACATTGCCTTCTTTGGGGTCGTGTTTATTAGTTACCCTCTGAATCTGGTGGTTCTATCACCACTTATTGCAAAATATAGATAACTATGCTTATACATAAAAGCGTTTAGAGTATAATGTAGCATATTTTCTTGTTCGAGTTTGCAAGTATTACCTATTATCCGAATACGGTGGTTCTATCTCCAGTTGTTGCGAAAAGTTGATGAGATATGTTTACAAAGGGGTCAGGGCTTAATGCACTATATTGTCTGTTCGTTATAGGGTTATTATGTACGATCTGAATTTGGTGGTTCCATCTCCAGTGATTGCGAAACTGTGGTCAGCCATGCTTATCAAGGGCTTAGCATTTCAAATGACATATTATTTTGTGTGAGGTTGAAAGTATTAACTGCGATCCGAATTAGGCCATCGTATCTTCAGTGGTTGCGAAATGACGATCATCTATGCTTATAACATAACTTAGGACATAATACATTAAATTGCCTAATTGCCTGTTCGGGTTTGGGGTTATTCCCTACGGCGTGAATTTGGATATCCTACCTCAATTGGCTAAAAAATGGCAGTCAATTGTTATTATAAAAGTTTATATCATCTAACGTGGCATACTGGTATTTCTGAGGCTGAGCATATTATCAATGTGGATATATCATCAAATAAAACACAATATTTTTAAACGGAATGAAATTCTAAGATTTTAGATTTTGCATACCCCAAGTCTATTAACCAATTACGGTCGATGGATTAACCAGAGTTGATGTATTGAAATTACTGTTTTATAAAATTATCATTACTTTTTTCTCAATTTTTATATTTTATGGCATTCTTCTCAAATTTTTTTAGTTCAAGGTCACTAGGGATAAGGTCAAATTTTAAACCTACAACATGTCCGCCACTGTACACAACTTGGTCGATGTCCATTTTTCCAAACTTCAGATGTTTCATAATTTTTCCAAGGTTGTTGGGAGTCACGGTTAAGATCAGAGCTTCCAACATGGCCACCGCCGTACGTAACATGGCTGATGTAAAATTACACTACCGAATATTAAAGATTTTTTGTTCGTACCCTTTGCCTATACAACAAATATGGCTAATGGAACGACTAGCTTTTAAATTTTATTAAAAATTCTTTACAAAATTGTTACTAAATTGGGTTTTCCCTTTTTTATTTACATTTTTCAACTCTTTATAGCGTATTCTTCAAATTTTCGTGATTAATGGCCATTTATGGTTGTGAACTTTGTTAAGAACATCCAACATCGTCACCACCAAACACGGCATGGTCGATGTAGGTACACTGCCAAGTACATATTGAAGATTTGTGATTTTACAAATCCCATGCCAATAAAATAAATACAGCAGATAAGTATACCAGGTATCTAAAATTTAAATTGAGTTTTTTTAAATAAATTTAAATATAAATTTTTTAATTACATTTTTTTTAGTTTTCCTTAAATATTTGTGTTTGGGGCTATTAGGGTAAAGGTAATTATCTAGTTAACATCCAACATGGTCGGTGTCAACTCGAATGAGAGCGTAGGAACACCCGACCGAAAGGCTCCTCACTCCACAGGCACTCAAACAGGCAAAATTAAACTACTGAGTAGCTCCCGATATATGACAATATAATTTTTAGGTGGCGCCATCTTCTAACGTTGAAGACCAAAGAAACCGCGAGTTTCTGAATTTGGTGCTGACAGTGAGGACTGCCAACATGCCAATTTTAATTCAAATCGGTAAAATTTTAAAAATATATCATTTTCAAAATAAGCATGTCATTTAGTCGAAA
Organism: Clitarchus hookeri; assembly: GCA_002778355.1. NCBI lineage: Eukaryota > Metazoa > Arthropoda > Insecta > Phasmatodea > Phasmatidae > Clitarchus > Clitarchus hookeri. The sequence continues at coordinate 262,790 of NQII01001426.1, forward strand.
CGCATGGTTATAGGGAATTTCAATAATTACTATACGCGTTGCAAGATTGGTGAAACTCAGTGTGGTTTGGGATATATTTGAAGTCACACACACAAAACTCACACACAGGCAGGTAGAATATCGCGTAATTGCAGCTTTATTCAAAAGTTAAGGTATAATGGCCTTAGGAAACAAAAGATCGATGTTGATCAGGTGAAAATTGCATTTTACTCAATGATTGCCGATTTTGAGTGTGGTAATCATGACCCGAGCATTAGCATCGTGATCATGTGCGATCAGGTTGGTGCCTAGATTTTGAAATTCATGATTCGTTCGGAAAGTAGGTGAAAATTGCATAAGGAATCAAGTAAAAATGGATTTTCCTGAACGATGACCAATCTTGAGCATGACAAGCAAGCATTCAGAAAGAAGCGTAAACGAAGATAAGTCACACAGACTGCTATATTGAGCAGAAGTTGGTGAGACATGACAACACCGCCTGGCTTCTTCGCAGACATTTGCAAGTGTCAATTGTTTATGTATAGTGTATAAAAGTATTTAAGCAAATCAAAGACGAAAAATTCACATATTTTTTGCAATTAGAATGATTTGCAAATGTTTGAAATATGTGTGGTTATATATCTGGAAAATTACAACTAGCACTTCGTGCAGTTTAGTGGCTAATAATCGTGTAATGAGTGAAGAGATTTGGGCGGCTCTTAACAGCGAGGTCTTCAGAGCCAATGAGGGTGATTGAGGTGAGAATGGAGCAGCGCCGGAATTAAAGCGCGGGGGAAGCGAGAGATCGCCGAGAAAACCCGCCGACCAGCGACATCGTCCGGCACGATTCCCGCATGCGAGTGTCCGGGAGTGGCCCGGCCGGGGATTGAGCCCGGTTCACCTTGGTGGGAGGCGAGAAGGCTAACCACTCAGCCACCGCAGCCCCTCGCGTAGTGGGAGTTACGATATATGATTGTAACCATGTGTTGATAACTACCGTGCGTAACATTGCCATAAACGCAATATGCAATAAACGCGGATTCATAAATCGCAGATTTATACATCTATACTAGTCAATTGAGAAGTTTACACTTTCAGAATGGTCGATAGTGGCGTTACATTTCTACAAAATGTTATCAAAATCCTTTTGGGGGTCATAAATGTTATAATTGGGGGGGGGGGATACTTGCATACAAACTAATATTTACGTGATTTCATGAGCTTACATTCCCGATCAAAGTAGGCTAAAAATCGGGGACGTTGAAAGTGCATAATTCCAAATATGCAGACCGATTAAGAATATTTTACTTTCCGCCACCTTTTGATAATTTAGGGCAAGGCTCCTCAAGGTGCAGAGAATTCATCATTACAAGCTGTTCACTATAAAATGAGCACTTTGAAATCAACCTTTGAAAAATACCACTGCATCTACCTGCATATATTTTAACTGGTACACTGACTGTAAAACGCCCAGTAAAGTTGGTAACGAAGGAGGGAAAGTAGTTACATGTCTTAATGTAGAATTAAAACTATTAAATAAACATTTCTGAAAACTAAAATGATTTATTTTGTTTTCACCTTTTTTAAATATGTATTAGAGTCAGAATCAGAAAATTTGTTAAACGTATACTTTCCTAATACTTTTGTAGTTTTACTCGACCGATGATTGAATGAAGTGATCGGGGCCACGCAATGTTAAATTTCACATACGCGGGAGAAGAACACGGAATGTGCATACAAGTAGATGTTGAGCAGGGCTTTCAGAAGTGCTCAGTTTACCGCGAACAGCCTCTACCCAAAGGAAGAAAGACTGCGATGGCACACGCTGTGAGCGCCGCCTCGGTCACTCGGCTCATCGCCCCGGTAACAAGTAGAACGACTTCCTTCCTAGCCGCCTCCTTCCACCACACCGAGAGACATGGGCGTACTGGTCACATTTGGAGTTATCTATGGAGTTGCTGAGTTGCCACGGCGTTATTTGAACAAACGGCACTTCTTTCGAAGTTTTGCTAAAGGCATCGGGAAGGTCGAGAACCTGGATTTGTGGGCTAGGCTGAGAGCCAACTGGGTGAGTGGCCACTTCCACTACACCAAGACATTGTACGTATTTATTTGCGTTATTTCTCCAAAGTTGCTAATAAGAATTTGGCACTTACAAGAAGTGATAGTGTAACAATTTTCTCCATTCAACTCTTAAAATAATTCACTCTTATCTAGCCGTGTCTATTGAAAGTATTTAAATTGTAAACCCCATTAAATGTTATGATTGATCTAGTAACGGTACAATAAAGAGGAAATTCTCTGAACTATAAAAATATTTCTTTTCTATTAAATCTCTACCTGTGACCAAACCGGGGCTCCTGCTAGTTGGTAGCCAACCTAACTATAAAATACATGGCTTATTATCCCAGGGAAGACAAAGCGAGCTTTGTTGACCGAGATGGACCGAGAATCTAAAATGTGGAAGCGAAGGGAAACCAAACCTGCAGCCTCAAGGCAGCACGAAGAAATATGCCGTTCTGATTGCGGGATTACAGAATTGTGTTCCGTGAACAACACGTAGTGTTGATTTTGCGTAATTTTTACTGACGTGTTAAGTTAGTGCATAAATTCTACCTACACGTATGTGCAAGAAGCTGTGGCGTTAGTGAAAACTTAATCCTGACATATCTCAAGTATACAATACCAAACTGATCGATGTAAGTACAGCTGTAAATAAAGTCAGAAAGTCAGCTCCAGAGGCACACAAATACCGGTTGGGGGAGGTGGTAAGCAGAAGGTTCGCCTTCCCCCCTTCCCCCGGAAACTCTGGAACATACAGTAGTTCATGGTATGCGAGGCAGCACTGTGTACAAGAAATATCAGATTTCAAGATACGAAAACCAGAAAATATATCTATACATTGATATAAAACGTGTGTTTGGTCTGGCGCATGGAAGTTTTTAATATCACTTTATTTGACGTTATCTATTAATATCCATCTCTTGGTATCTAATTATGCAGAGGATTGTTCATACTTAGGGTAATGCGTGCTTGTATATAGTGCGTACGTTAGCTTGTCTGATTGAAGGTATGACTCAATGCACTTCAGATCCAGACAAGACAAATCCAATGACAGTAGACACACACTACAAGGATAAAACTACTTACGAAAGAAAAAATTAATGACGTTTGCATATTTTATAACACGTCTGAGGTTAAGCAGTTGTTGTGGAAAATGGTTTCGTGCAGCCCTCAAAGTATCTCAGTATAAGAAAAATGCAGCAGTCATTTCAGTGAACGCAATATCTCTTACAGCACAATATTTATTTTAAAAAGGGGGGAAAAAATGAAAGTAAATATACTTGACGTTCCAGTGAAAGTCTGTACAAATTTACAATTCACACGTTGGATAGTATATTAAGTTCCCATATTAGAGATTTAACCAACTGAACGAAAATCTTGAAAATAGTCTGGGATATCTAAGTCTCTAGATTTAATAGTAGGGTTTCGTCACTTTAATAAGAGGTTTCCCTATTTTCAGTGGTTTTCACGTAAGCAAAAGGCCGACTAAGCTTTGCATGGGGCAAATATCTTATGTACATTCCGACCTCTGATTTGAGGTTGAAAACCCTCCATCGACTAATGAAAATCCTCGCTACATATGAGGTAGTTCGGAAACAGCTTGGGTCGAAGTCGGGGGTTACCAAGTGTAGGTCTGCGTCACTATACGCATGCGCATGGAACCGGTCTAAGGACGCTGTTGGAAATGGCATCCGTTTGGGTTTCTTCTCGAAAACACTCAGAAAACTAAATCCTCGGACTTCGGGCCCCGTCTTGACATATGCCTGGGCTTCCTGCATTATTATTTTAGTATGCAAACCTTCCTTTAACTTACGAGACTGCGGCGAATAATAAATAAAATACGGTCGTGCCAATAATAGACCGTCCATCTTAAAATTGCCACCAAGATCAAGTAGCTTAAAAGAATACCCAGAACTACTTCCTCCAAGAACGTTACGAAGCTGCTGCTCAACAAAATGTTAAACCGTTAACAATCAGAGTGATTTGAAACTTCACATTGTTATGATTCAGTAGAGGCGGACAAGCCTAGCGAACAAGAGCGACGCCTTGGTACCCAGGCCAGGCGAAGAATCGAAAACACGTTACAGCAATAACAGTTTATCAGACATATCAGCGAAGCGCCAGTGGAGCTCCCCTCCCTGCGACACGGTATTTCGGACAATCACGCCACCAGAAACTATATAATATGGCAACACTTTGCGCGGGATCAGTCTGTCTGTCTGTGGACCCACGTCGAGATGAAGCTCTCAAGATGCAGCTTAGAGTGCCGCTCGTCGCCTTCCGACTCAAAATCAGCCTCCGGCGACAGTATCGTTCAGGTTTGTTATATACTGTAATTTATTAGGGCGTCCCTCGCCAATAACTTTTATTTAAAGCATATCATATATCATAATAGTTCAAGTAAATACCTCCTCTGTTCTCATAATCAACTTCATTTCTTCCCTTGTAATAGTATAAACCTATTATAGTTTCTAGACGCTATTATAAAATATTAAAAACATAACAACTGGTGGAGGCGTCTAAAGATCTCCACCTCTTGTCACCAAGTGAAATGCTACCACCTCTCCACAATTAAATGCCCCATCCGCCCTGACTTTCTTTTGACAGTAATTATTATAAATAATAAAATACCACTGTTTCGCGTTCAACATTAATACCACAATTACTCATATTAAAACAAATTATTTAAAATATCTGAATAATTTAATTACTACTCTTATATTTAAATAGATAACCTGAATTCTTATCGGTAGGCCGGTGATTCAAATTAGATTGACCTTTTCTAGATTACGGTTAATCGGGATGGATAACCAAAACATTTAAACAGACAAAATAAAATTAAGTTATACTTAAAAATTTAATATAAACAAAACAATCTCATAACACAACCGGTATACCTAATTTGTTGATAACCATTCAACGTGTAGGAATGGAAACATTTTATCATTTCATTGAACGTGTTAGTATATGGCCTGGGAATACAAGAACTGGCTATAGTTGTTTGCTTATACACTGCAACTGGTGATGATAGTTGAAAATATTGATGATTTTTTTCATTCTCCAACCCCCTACCACACGCGTCAACAGCTTATTGTGTCTTATACCAGGAAACTGCGTTGTTTGCTAACATGTACTGGGTGGAATTTAACTCTACCGATAAACTTCGACGTTTGATTTCTCATCAAAAAGTATATAAATATGTACAAACGACCTTTCTTATAGGTTATTCCGGAAGGGAGTAACCATCCTTGAACGTGTAACTGAAGTGAATGTTGCTATTCAATGTTAGAACATTATACATACATTAATTTATTGAAAACGGTCGAGTGTAGGGTGAAACCACAGGATGAGCTTTTTGTTTACCACGAACGGAAGATTACTAATCCACACGGAAAACCCCCAAAATGCTGCAAATATACATTTTTCAATTCACAAATTGGGCGCAACCCCTCCTACTTTATGGCACCCAATTTTATATGATTTACACTTCGTTGTACAATATTGCATTATCCAAAAACGCAAATGCTTCTTTTTCAATCTCGTTAGGTTGGTAGCAATAAACATCTTCTTCAGCTACACTTTCAAGTGTTCTTAAATCCTTTCGGAATAGACGTAAGCTGTAGATCGTATATATTGTATACCTTTTGTAGATGAGTAATCACCTACCCAAGTTTGACGATAGAACTCAGTTTCATTTGTGTTCACTTCTTGGCCATCTTTATAAATTGATTTTCCCCACCTTCAAAAGCAGGTGTAGAGTGGACTGAACAGTAATTTTACTGCAGCCCATCCACATCGACTTCTCGTCACAGACGCGGCAGGCGTCTAAGTACACGATGAGACAACAATACAGCAGCGCTTCATTCCTTGCAGAATTAAAATTCCAAAGAAAACTCTGGTTATTAAAAAAAACTTTACAAGAACGACTGCAACAGAATTTGAAAGAACAGTGAAAGCAGCTCGAATGTTCCGGAATTGGACTCAAATCTGCGAAGTACAGGGTGGGCAGGTCGTAATAAACACACCGCCCACACTACGCGAAGCAGCGCTCTGAACGTTCCTTTATTGCGGGGGTTCGATACTGACTCCAGGTGGATCGGAACGCGTCGCGAACGTGGAACAATCTTATATATGTTCGCACCGCCGTTCGCAGTCTTGTCCACACAGGCGAGCATGTTACGCGTCAGCTGATGTTCAGCCTTCGCGACGGGGTTCTGTTTGCTAGAGTGTACACGACTCAACACGAACTCGTCGAACAAGAAGAGAGAAGAGCGAAGAGATTCGGGCGGCTCTTAACAGCGAGGTCTTGAGAGTGAACAAGAAGACAAATTGCCGGTTGCACTATTGAAGTTCGTAGCTCGATCCGAGTGGAGAGATATGGGCGGCTCCTAACATCGAGGTCTTAAGAGTCGATGAGGGTGAAGTGAGGTGAGTGTGGAGCAGCGCTGGAATGAAAGGGCGTGGGAAACGGGAGATACCCGAGAAAACCCGAGAAAATCAGGGAGTGACCCCACCGGGAATCAAACCCGGTTCACCTAGTTGGGAGGCCAGTAGTCTGATCACTACACCACCGCGGCCCCACTGGATCCGAGATCATGTCCGAACTTGATCACAGAATACTGTTGTACCATTAGAGTTTAGAGTATGACTTGAAATTGAGATGAACTTCATTTCGAACCGCCGAGTATGGTGATATAAAGACATGGTCCAAGATCAGAGTAGTGTCTAAAAACTGTTAAATATATTTATTTACCAGGAAGAAACTTCGTAATATTTAAATCGTTTAAGTATGTATTTGGTTGTTGTTTACTGTTGTATAATATCAATTGAGTCATCTTATAATGGTTTAAAATGTTACGCATTTCTTTAATGAAAAAACTATTTATGTTTTATAAAGCGTTAACGAAATTAATGCTTATCCCTTCGAGCAGATACAAAGGTAAAATGCAACAGCCATTAAAAGTATCCTAAAATGGCATGAACTACATGAAAAAGTAACTCTCAGGTCGAAATTTTTGCTCGCAAAATAGCAGACTTTGCCGACAAATGTAATTTAAAAATACACCAATAGATAACCCTAGACTCATTTTTTGGGGGGGAATATAAAACGACATTATACACACTCAAAGATTATTCAGTAAAATTGGGGCAACTGCTTTACTAAACAGATAAAACATCACCGCATCTTGTTTTCTGTCCACTATACTCTTCAGAACATTGGTAATAGAAATAACGAACAATCTGCGCGTAAAGTGTTACCAATCAAACACAAAACGCAGCGGAAATTTTGCAGTGCATTCAACCAGATTGTAAAGTAAAAAAAAAAAATACAAATCTTAACAGATAATGTAATGTCCACACAAATTCATACATTTTCTTCTAGCCTGAATAATAAACAGTATCATCGTGACGTCACAAAATGGGAGCCAATTTCAAACAGTGTTTCATCCCAATCCTAGTTCCGAACTGAGATCAGGAGATCTACAGTTTTAACTCTGGCCAGTCGCGTTGGTGCAACACTTCTACATTGGAACTCGGATCCAACTGAAGATCATGTTTGAACCAATATCTTAGTGTCTCAGTTTCAGAGCAGTTATTGGTGCAACCGGGCACATATATACATCTTTACTTGCGCACGTACTTAAAAAAATCAACGAGAAAAGAAAGCAACTACTTTTGGTGGTAAACGAAGAAGAAATCATTGCGTAAGTAGCTGACACATAGGCAGCTGGTTTGCTATGTACTTAAGTTTGACGAAGTCGCACTCTCAAATTCCGTTATGTGTATAATAATTATCCTTCCACCCTTCTTTTTCATGAAACACTGAAAATTGGTTGCTGAAATTTTTTGCCCTTTCGCCCAAAATATATCCAAAAACATTTATGTTAAATCAATCATTTACTTTAGAGTGAAAATATCTAAAACAAATAGAAAAGCGACAGTGTACCATTTACCTTCATCCATTTGCACTTAATATTCTCGAAGTATGTGCGAACATATTTAAACAGCAAAAGGCCGTACACGAAAATCTATCGTTATAAATCAGTAATGTGTCGGATTATAAGGTGGATGTGCAACCGTGATCCCCATGGGAACACCTGGCGTAATTCTTAAGTTTGTCGACAAGTGCAGCAATATTTTGCCTTACCGTATTTCATTTGAATATCGCGAGTTTTCTCATTTGCGAGATTAATATTGTGCTTCTCGCGTATACATATTAGCTGAAAGTTTGTCTTTATAAATACATTTTAGAGTTTCCTCCACGTTTTTAAAGCAATTGATAAATTTAAATAAATAATGACAAAAAATACGCCGCTTACCTTATAATAAAGTTGTTAATTTATTTATATTTCTTAAATTCATAGAAATGATTAATTTAAGTCGAATAATGTGGTAGCTAAGTAAAATAAAAGGTTTATACAGAATGATTCACGAGGAGTTACCGCAACTCACAGAGCCTATTCCTTATATCATTTGGAGGAAAATATGTCATAAATGTGGGTCCTATTCCCAATATTTATAGAGTAATTCGCAACATTAGAAAAATTAAGAATAAAATAATAACCCTTTCAGAAGTAAATACAGAGATGCATTATCAGACCGTATTGTTTACAGATGAGCATCACAATTATATACTTCTTACAAGCTTACAAAATATGTTCAAAAATTGTTTCGTCTGCTTCCATACACTTGGACGCACGCTAATGTACCGCACGTGGTGCTCTACGTAGCTGCACACGGCTGTCTTTGATTTCTGTAGCGGCATACATGATACACGCAAGTAGTTCCTCGCGTGTTTTGGCAGTTCTTTGGTAAACAATATCTTTCATCCATCCCCATGCGCAATAATCTAGTGGTGATAGATCTGGAGATCAAGGCGGCCAGGGATGAAAACCGCCTCGTCCTATCCATCTCTCAGGGAAATGCACACTTATGTGTTCGACCACAGCACGGTGGACGTGATGAGGTGCACCATCATGCTGGAATATCATACGACGTATCACTGCTAACGGAATATCTTCAAGTAACCAAGGCAGTTATTCATGCAAAAATTGCTGATACAATACACCAGTCAAGCGTCCCGGGGAAAAAAAATGGCCCCATCAGCTGATCGTGGACACCACACCACACATTGATGCTGCAACTGTGTTGAAAACTACTTTCCACTGTAGGGTTGCTGATTGTCGAATTAATCTGTAAATATTGGGAATAAGACCCACATTTATATGAAATATTTTGTTCCAAAGTATATAGCCCTGTGAGTGGCGGTAACTCCTCGTGAATCATTCTGTATAACTTGGGGTAAATTTGCTTAGAACTACATTGACGGGCACCTCGCTATCCGTGTTCTTAATGCTCAACTTCTTTCCCTCTCTCACACACACTGCATACCAGATTCTTTGACTCCTTGTTGATTTGAGCTTTGAAGAAGAAATATTGGAAATTAAGATTATAGTCCTTTAGGTTTTTTTTCTACCTTACAGTAATATCATAACGTATAGACCTTCAACATAGTATGACGATGTCACATTTAATATAACATAAAAATTTTAAATAAATTATGTTTTATATTAACTGTAATATAACAACAACATAGTTAAAGAACTATAATTTCATTTTGGGAATTTTCCTTCATAAAATCTTCAATCAACAGAAAATAATAATCCATAACAAAGAGAGAATCCAACATTGAATCCCAAATCAAAAGCCGTTAATTCTACCTACGCACTAGCAAAATTTACAAATGACTGTGAAACCGGAATTTCTAGCAACGGGGAGACCGTTTCGAATCCTCGAAGGAAGTTTATCTTAACAGATATTGCTTCCGCATCATGTCCTAATTAACTAAGTTAATTAGCGGAAGTGCGACCGTTGCTGGCGGCAATCTAGGCCCGGAAATCGACAAGTGGTTTTAATGAACAGTAACACGCCCGTCACGCCCACTTGAAAGATGATTTGCTTCAGTGATGCAGAGGAAGATAATACCGTATCATACAGTTTGAGAAGAAATAGCGTACTTTATATAATCTCAATTCGACCTGGAAAATTTCTAACTTAAGTCGTTTATAAAGTACGTTTTTACTTCAGTACTAAATAATTGTAAAGAGTTTGTTTTGTTGTTTCGTTTAATTCATTTATGGATAGTTAAAAATAATATAAATAGTGTGAAATATGTGGTAGTGAGCATATTAAATTTCCAGAATTTCAGATGTTTCGACTAAAAGGGGATGACTTAAAGACCAAGTTAAACTCAAATATACCCACTGTTACGGTTGGGTCCCGTTGTGAAATGTCTAACTAAGCAGATCCTAAGAAAGACGCCACAGAGTTCATTAACACCAAGCCGGAACCGAATTCAGCAACGATAGAACAATGCTGCAAAGACGCCACAGAAGTGCTGGGATATCAAAACGGCAGACCGAGAGTGATTGCAGCAATCAGGGGAGAATAAAGCACACGAAGCTCGACAACAGTGGATCCGCTGAGCTAGTGCTGATCTAAGAGCATTTTAGGTAAGAAGAGCAGTCAACCCAGAGGAGCCCGCCGCCAACGCACAAGGGGAACCAATCAAATCACAGTACGTCAATAGTCACGTGGGGAGGCGAGAAGTGTGATATAGGCGTCTACGGCCGAGAGGGGTCGTCATCTCCTTCGAACTTCAGACGTGACACCAGCGGTTCCTGGGGGCAGCGTTCGACAGCGGTTCTGGGTGCGAGACTAGAATGAGTTCCTTTCTTTAAATGTGATCCTCCTTAATAACCTTCCTTGAGTCTTTCCCTCTCACTTCCGTTGGACTTAATTTTAAATGGAATATCATTGTATGCTCTACTTCTTCCAGCAAAGTCTTAATTAATGATATCTACAATCCTTTAAATATCTGAGCTTACCCTGTTTTCCCTATCCTTAAACTATCCTAAGAGTGTTATGAGTGAGTAAGGCTCATAACACCACGCTTGAATTGCGTTTGAACCGACAACCCCATGTTTGGAAATCAACTTTACTAATACATATATTAGCTTGTGTTAAAATTATAATTAAGTACATCAAGTCAAATTACGTCATGTGCACTGTCGTAGTTGTTTTGAAACAATTAAATTCCCCTGCCCTTATTGTTACATACATAAAATGGTTTCGATTCCCATTATAAAAATTGAAAAGTCACATGTATCATAGAAGTGTGACTATACTGTATATGACAACGTTAATTCAAATATGCGATGTTATTTTTCTACAAATATATTTTCTTTGTATTGTGGTACTATATGAGGTTGTCAGAGATGGTTGGATTGATTGAAGAGATTTGGGCGGCTCTTCACAGCGAGGTCTTGAGAGCCGATGGAGATGGCTCGAGACTTCTGATTAGGTTGATGCTATTCCCCACCTGTGTGATACAGAAAGGTTCATATGATCTCAATTAAGGTTACCAGGCACTGACTATAGGGTGCCTTGAAGGTTGAGGGTAACAGGGTAACATTCAGTGTTTCAGTTTACTGGTTGGTTATATTGTCACGAGATTAAACTTTACAGAAACAATCCCGAGGTGGTACCCTAATTAATGTACTCGTGCTAACTGTTGTCGGCGTCTTGGGGGTGGTGCTAGGCATCGGAGGGGTTTCTTTGTGCGACGACTTGATACTTATCAAGTCTTGTAGTTCTGGTCTATTGTCGACAGGCTGAGGTGTGGGGCTTCGGGCGTCCTTTGGAAAAGGCCCTGGTTGCGGTGACTTCTCTCCACGACTGCGGCTCATGGTTCGCTTCTCGGAGTACGCCTCCAAGACTCGCTTCTTCCGGTACTCCCGATCCGACTTGCTCTCGCGCACTTCTGAGTCAACTGACCTGGTTCCACTGATCCCCCCTTGTCGCACAACTTGGCGTTTATACTATTTCCATCCCCCCTTAGAACTTTACACGTGTCTTCCTTTGTTAGGGGAAGAGGAAAAAGGGGGGGGGGGTGCTGAACAAAGGCTACTTCCTATACCTGCCACCGCTCTTGTTGGTGGAGGGGTAAATGCAGTGACCTGCGGGGCCACTGACAAACCCTGTCAGCTGTTTCTTCGGCGCGTGTTGCCTTCAGCACGTGTTTTTGACGTGGGCGGAAGTCGCCAGACTATCTGATCCTTTCTTTGGCGTGTCTAAGTTTCACGGGGTTGCTAGGGGGGGGGGTGGAGGCATAGTTCATTTAATATAAGAAGGCCACATTATGACAGTCAGTGAGTGGCAAATTCATGTATTCAAAACAAACAACGTGCCATTTATAAAATCCTGTATCAGCTGATGCACGAACGAACAGACATTAATATTACGTTGGCTATTCTGAGAGCAGTGCCGACGCACATCAGACAAGCAGAAAATACGCAGATAAGAAAGAGTTCGTAGATTAATCATTACATTTTATTTTACATGGTCATAAAACAGCAGTTTTTAGTTTTAGAAACGAAACTACGTGATAAAATAGTAATGTATAGGTGTTCAAAATGAGATGCACAATAAAACTATCCGTATCCAAGTGAAACACAATTAAAAATCCTTTTTTCAGGTTTCCCGACTCTCCAACCATGTGCTGCCATCTTGTGAGGTACAGGCGCCCCATCTGTTACAACACGCCCTTCCACGCTATCTGTTATCCATATCCCGAACTACACCCAGAAACATATTATAGTTTTGTTGTTTAAAATAACGTATGTATTTACGCGCATATACAAATGGTTTTATTTTCCCACGAGCTCTGTATAATTTTTAAAGTAACATATATTGTGTATAGCATTTACGAACGACCCTAAACACGTCCACCAAGCTCCGTTTACGAATGCAGCGTCACCCAAGCAGTTCACCAATTGCCACATGTAGCAGCACCTCCTGGACATGTTGACTCGCCACATCAAAGCCTATACTTGACACATCAGGTGATGGTGAATATATACATAAACGAAAAGGTGCGGCGATTGTCAACTGTCAAGAATGTGGCCTTCTTATATGGTACACAGTATAGTGGGGTCCGAGGCAACCTTGACAGGTGTATGTTCCGGCCTGCCTTCGCCGCAGGCGTTAATTGTTGCCACTTGTCTCGAAGCAGGTGGCTACTGGTAGGACCCTTGCAGGAGGGGGTGGGGTATGGCATTCGTCGTGACAGCTGAGCTTCTACATGAATATGGCACGCGTCAAGGTATTACTCGGAAGTGCTATAGATTAAGTACCGAAGTTGAGCTTTGGTTCTGACCCCTATTTACTTATATTAAATCATATTATGATGTTCGCGTTTTGTACATAAGACATTTGATACTTAAATATTTATATCTTAGGTATTGAGTTTTGGTCAAATATAAGTTCTGTTATCGAACACCTTGTTTTACTGTGTTATCGAAAAATCATGAGGCATACAAAACATTTGAATGACTAGTATTTCAGGATATGCAGATGATATAATTTTACTTTGAGGAACACACAAAGATATCATACTCTTGACCAAAAAGTTACGTTACTCTGTGAAACACACTGGTTTACCTAGAAATACTAATAAAACCAAATATCGAATAATCCTTCTCAGGGATAGCAACAATAATAATCTCCAAGATGACTCACGCACTTTCAAAAAAAGAAGAAACTCGCAAAATTCTGGGTAGTTTTTAGGTTATTGGGCAAACAATTATTTTAGCATAGAGTACTATATCTACAGAACCATGTTAGCGATTTCAACTGAACTTTAAATGCCAGCAGTATCTATGTAAGAATCAAATAAGCTTATATATAAGCTCATATGTCGGCCACTTTGGAAGATAGTCATACAAGAAAAATGAAGCTTTTGTATTCTATGTTGGGAAACAATTAACTCATGCCCACCAAATACAGGCATGTCAATATTTTAAGTTAGCACGCCATTGTGTCCCAAACAATTTCATCAGAATTTAGTATGCTAGCAGTATCTATGAGCCATGACAAATATCGAATGTGTAAATTCATGATTTTGGTTCACCATTAATGAAGATAACACCATATGATAAAATGGAGCTTTTATACCATATGTCGCGGACCTATCAACAGATCCCTGCCAAATTTTGTTGTCAAATAGTGGTGCCATAGTACGCCACATAAACTTACATTTATTAAGTGCGTCTGGCATCGTTTACAATATGGCTGTCATAAAAATAATTTAGATAAGTTTGTGATAACAATCAAACAATTTAAGCAAAAACTATTTAACTTCATATGCTAACAGTATCCGTTAGAAGCATCAAATACAATTATAGATATCCTCCTTTGTCTGCCATTTTGTATGGTGATGCCAGGCAAGAAAATATCATTTTTATGCCATATCTCGGGAACCAATAAACTAATTCCCACCAAAAGGTTCACGTAATTAGCGCTACGGTAGGCAGTTGTTTAAGCTGGTCAGATAATTTTTTCTCAAAATGGCAGCAATATGAACAATTTAGATAAGTTTGTCGAAATTTTAAGATAAGTTTCACGAAATTCACCCAAATTTTGTATGCTTACAGCTTCTATTAGAAGCATCATATATGCCTAAATAGAGCCTATTTTAGAGGAATCTGTGTACAATAGCGCCAAATGGGAAAACAAAACTTTTATGCGATATCTCAGGAACCTGCCAACCTATTTCCACTATATTATGCACACAGGTAGTGCTATGGTGGGCCGTGTAAACTTGCATGATTTAAAGTGACTCTCACACATGTTTTCAAAGTGATGTCCCTGTAGATATCCATATTTGTAAACCTAATATACCAAAACGTTTCACTGATTACAACCGAAGAATGATACTCCAAATCCTACCTCCGTAATGCAGTTGGTTGCCCACCGGCTTGTCATACGAGGTGTTCTGGTTCCCGAGTCCCGAGCAAGGCACGAGCGTACATGTCCGACTAGTATTGCGTTTGTTTCGGGTTCCATTTCTAGTGATATTGCTGCCAACGAGATGTTAGGCCCACCTACCGTCCAACCTTTTAAAAACTTCATCAAAATTGTTTGCACCCATGAAGAAGAAAGTAGGCTCATTGGTCATATCGATGACTTATTGTTACAAATGTGTACACGGATTAAAAAAACTGTGATAATTATCAATTATGCTGTTAACGCTGCTAAATCTAGTAACATTTTCTAGGACAATATATATTTTTAGCTGTTTGTTGATTCAATTAAAAAAATGGAGACTAAATATTGTATAAAATGACTTTAGTCTTCTGAGAATTTCAAGTATAGTCTGTTCAAGTTTCTTTACACTTTTTTGCATCTAACCATTGAAAAACCGTCCCATGAATGATGTACTTGTGTTAACTTAAAAGTACATTAGTTTTGGTTACATTGAACTTTTAATTATATTTTAATTAAAAATTATAATATCTCATTTATAATCAAAACGAATACAAGCAGAGAGAATATAAATTAGTTGGTAACGCAAAGCAATAAATAAATATCATGCAAAATATTATTACCCTGAGTGCGTACGAATGCGGTGCGTTGTCTTTTAGGAGTAACATTCCAGTCTTGGTTAAGGTTTGTTTGCACGAGGCGGAGTATTAGCATGCATGTGAAACGTTACGTTAAATATTTCTTTCGTGAAGAAATTCTCTGGTTTGTTGCAAATCCAAACATAAACAAACGTCTTCGCCATTATTTTAACTTGTGATTATTACAGCTCTCTAAATGATTTGCAAGTTTTCCTTTTGTCAGATCTGTTTGCAAGAAACCTATTAAATGTTGCAACACAAATATTGGTCAGTGCGCAGTCGGCCAATAATCCAATTCACTCTTCATACAAAATCACATATTAAATTATTAATCGCAGAATTAACAATTCTCTTAAAGAAAAAATTACATATCGTGATGTATTTTACTGGCAGCGCAGTTTCCGAAAATGAGATATTTAATTATTTATCTAGCTCAGTTCTGACAACTTTGTCTGCAGCTCTAAGGGGAAATAAAACTCTGTGTTTCACAATATGAGACGGGTTTCTTTTAAATTCACATTTTAAAGTTTTTGTAAAATGTGTTGGTTTAAAAGTTTACAACGCTCTGTAGTTCAAGCCAAGTAATCGAAAGGTTTTACAAAGGAGCAAACACGAAAAAAACATTAAAATCTTTCAAACTTCACATCTTTAACCAAGGCGATCATTCGCCTTAACAACAGTGCAAGACAAATATATTTGTTTTACTGAACTTTGTTTGAAGGACACGGGTTATTTTCTGAAAGGAAAATATCGATATATTTAGAGAGAAAAAAGATTTATTTTTGAAAATTACTGATTATTTTCAGATACATAGAATTGTTTAAAAAAGTGATGTAGCGCCAGAAACTAAACAATGCACAATTTCCAACATTGCATAAAATTCATATTTTCAAGATTATTTAACATCTTACAAATTTAACACTGAAAAAATTCTTTCATCTGAACAAATATTTAAAGTCCCTGATACTGATTCTCAAAAACTATTTCAACAATTTATATTTTAGTAAATAGCATAGTGCTACCTGACTGGGGACTCAAACCCGACCCCGTCAAACACGTAACCTAAAGAGTCACTTAATAATTATCTGAAAGCTGACCCCCAGGAGCTGTTTCTCTATGCGCCTGCGCCTCACCCTGCATTTCAAAAGAGCCAAAAAAACAACTGCCCCCCTCCCCAACTTGGAGCCTCACAAGTAAAAAACTTACCTCAATCCAATCAGACGTCGGAATTTAATTTTGGACTTGCGCAGAGGTCAATAAAATGTATTTTACTTGATGACTTCTTCACTGGCAGTGCTGCTGTACCTCCACTGCGCCGGCATGGCTGCAAGTCATGACGACGCTAGCGCCGCATGCGGCGAACAAGGAACACTTCCAGCAAGCACAGGTGCGCCTCATGTCAGTCGCTCACCTACAGGTGCGTGACCTGGTCGCTCATGTCGGAACTCCGCGCCGTGAAATAAGCTAGCTGGCTGATGTTTTCTGTATACATATCACCATCTCCTGTGCCTGTACCCACTTACGTGCCCCTGCGATGACACCTTCAGGCTGATAACTTTTTTTTTCAGAGGAGCGTTTTTTTACGTTAGACAGAATTGTGTTTTCGTTTTTATGTCGTGTAGGGTGCCGCAGCGGGTAGACTGCTCGCCTCGAATATAGGCGAACCGGGTTCTATTCCTGGCAGGGTCGCTCCCGGATTTTCGCATGTGGGAGTCGTGCCGAGGACCTCCCGTTTCCCCCGCCCTGGCGTTCCGCCGCTGCGCCATACTCACCTCACTCACCCTCATCGGCTCTCAAGACCTCGATGTTAAGAGACGCCCAGATGCCTTCACTGACTCACTCACTCGTGTTCGTATACAGATGTCTCGTAACTGCATGAACAAACCCCGCCTGCGTATTCTTCAAGAAAAATTAAGGACAAAACATATATGCAAACGATGTTTTTTTTTTTTAAGTTCTTTCTAAGGGCAGTACACGCCCTTGAAAGTGGAGCAAAGAAACTAGATTATGGTACTTAACAAATATTTAAGAAGCAGCAATTACTCCTGCGTAACGTGCAAATAGACAAACATCCGCAACCTGTCTCTGTCAACAGGTTATTTCCCGGGGGAAAAATGTAGGGGTTGCAATCATGATTTTGCATCAAATTTTATGGTTCAGGTTTCTTAATTTGTCAATAACGAATTATTAGTTAATAATTTCAAGTTAAGTAAAATATTTTTTACGAAGTTCTTCTCAACTCAACCGTTTACGATGAATTCATGCGTATATTTCAAAAGGAAGAAATTGCTTGCATGGGTTGTGAAATATATGCATCAATAATTCGAAAATATCTACTTTTAAAGGGAATCACGCACACTACCAATAATCAAAGCGGCCCACAAGTATACATTGTTGAAGTCTAACCTGCTGCTGAAATAATCTGCGAAGCTCATGGACCTCTCTTTCATTTTTTTGGAAAAAGTAATGGTAACATTTTTTAAATCCAAAACTCTCTGTAAAATTACGGGCACGTTAGTTTCCAAAAACGGACATCCCATTTATTTAACAGAACTTTCCGTGTATTTACGGAACCCTCTCCGTTAATTTGGTACTTTTCAGTTTCCCGTGCTTCCAGTTTAAAACAAGATGCGGATATTCTACTGAGCATAAATACAATATTCAGAAATGTTGCATTATTTTACACCTGTAAGTTGTGATATAGCTATGGTATTTGATTTTTGATGATTGTCACATAAGCAACTTTCCCAGTTCCTATTAAAGTTCGTGTATGTTAAGTGTTGCCAACTGTTACAGAGGCCTGATGCTAGTTTTTAATTTGTCAAGGCGCAGGTCTAAGTGGCGTGGACACTGCGTGGATCTGCCGCGGAAACGGTAATTTTACGGTTACAGTGGCGAAGAAAGCTTCGCGAAGACTCGGCATTGTTCGTTGCCGAAACCCGCAAGTCATACGGAGACTTTCCGTATTTTGTATCTGCGGAGTTCAGCTCCGTTTTCCGTCATTACGGATTGCATGTACGTGTATTCACCGTAAACTCTAAGCTCGAATCAGTGATATCTACCAGTGAAATAACACTCACCGAAAGTAGGTCGATTAGCTACTGGCGACTGGCGAATCAAGCAAATAAGTTGTGGAGCAAGTAACTTACGGCAGTGGAAATCACAAATACGTCAGTGAAATTCAGCTATCATATTAATTAGTTATCTGGCACTTATGACGGGTCGTGCCATTTCCACTGGTTTTCGCCGAGCTGGCTCGATCCTCGCCGTTTCACGTTTAGAGAGTACGATTCCGTTAAAATGTTCGTCATTGTGTGGAGATTTTTAACAGCGTGCCCGCACGACGTTGGTTCTCCCGTGGCGTGGATATTATTCCGTCGACTTGTTTATTTATATTGCGAGTGTTTGAAAGGCGTCGACGCCCCGTCTTAAACCAGAGCGCTTGGAGCACGGCGGGAAGCGAGGAGTTGTGGGGCGTCCCCCGCCTCGCATGCAGCGCACGAACTGTAGCTGGAGCTAAGTGCGAGAAGTCTCGTCGCGAAGCGCGCGGCAACCTCGGTGAGTCGCTGCCCGGGAACGAAAGTCGCGAGTGCCTTTTTTTGTTAGAAAAGTCGCTCCGGGAGCGACGAAAGTAACGCCGGCCGTCGCACGATAGGTTTCGTGGGCGGATTAAAAACCTTCACCCTACCGCGTGCTCCACGGAGGAATACGGAACTCTTCGCACAAGTCTTCCAGACGCGAGCGGCAGGGACGGCGAAGAAAATATATATTCATTACCCGAGCGATGTTGATATATTGGCGGCTGTTGTGCTGGTGGGGACGAAATCTGGGCGGTGCTTTGACACACAGAAACTAAAGATCAAGCAGACCGATTTTCGTATTTTAGCGCATGCGCATCGACTTCCCCACAGCCAATACAGCTGTCAAAGTAGCATGGTCAACATTGACGAATGTGTTTGTATACATTAAAATTTCCAAAAGACACGCCTCTTTTTATGTGAATGAAATACGCTGACTAGCACAAATGTAACGCACCTACATTAAAACTAGGTCGGAGGAAGTTTACAGGCATCTCAAAGCAATTCGCTTATATAAACAGCGTTATAACTTCGAATACTCGCCACGCTGTTTATGATAGTGCTATCGACAGCAGAGCCGTCCAATGTTGGAACACGGAGAGTGGCTGCTGCGCAACTTGCACGAGCACTCTATTACATATTCCCTATTTCCCCTCTACGGTTGGAGATGCTACGGAATGTGGCGGCGGGAGTCCCTGAAGAAAAACCGCCCGTCGAAGGCAACTTCCGCTGTGTTCCACACGAGCGAAAGCCAGGGAGTGGCCCAGCCAGGAACTGAATCGTGTTCTCTTAGGCGGGAGACCAGAGGTCTGACCGCTACACCAGCGTATTGCCATGGAATAGAGCTCCATACGCAGCGTCACCAATCGACTTTTATGCGAGTAGTTGACGCACTGAGATTTGCACACACCGAGTGGCATACAAGACATTCTACTGTATCCACACATGAAGGAACGCCACTCACCACCGTCTTATTGTACCACAGCACACCGTGCTGTACACTGTAATGTACAACGTTCTTCACTTGGTGGCCGTCAACCATTCCACTGTGGTCCCAAACTGATTTTGCCTAAATAAAATGTAGTTCATCGTGTAAAATGATTCACAGTAAATCATGTCCTTGGAGTTAAGAATGTTATTGTTGCTGGGTTGTAGTACCCTTATGAGACCCTATAAAACACTAGTGGATAAATGAGTCTCCATCATTGCAAGTTTTATTTTGAAAGACAAATGAATTGGAGAAGGGAAAACCGGCACAGCCACCGTAAACACCCTTTCGACAGGAAATTTTTTTTCAACATATCATGCATTAATACAAATTATACGGGGAAAGAAAGTTTAAAACCATGCTCGTTAATGCAGGATGAAAACTAGTAAGGACGGGAAAGGACTGATGAATTTTAACTTTGTATTTGTATTGTGTATTGGTGGTTTCGCAGAAGGAACAGGAACGTAAAGTCAAACGTTAAAAGTTTTCATTTGTGTAGTCTCCTATAACTGGCATGCCATCATTTAAATAAATAATATTACATAAGGAAAGAGGCAGGAAGCTTGTTTCTGCGCGTTTTCGGAGCTAGTCTGTTGCTCCAACACAGGAAAGCGCTATAATAGTTTTCTTTTGCATATTACGTCATCTTGTGGCGAGCCACCAACGCTCATTCTCTTCCCCTCTCCTCTTGGCAAAGGTTACTCCTACTACCGGTTTGAGAAGATCAATGTTAGAAGTTCGGCAAAGGGAAAATTTTCGCTACTAGGAAAGCGCTAGTGTCGAAAAGGTACTAGATTTTCTCTATTTTGTAGATTAAAAACCGGATAATTGTAATAATCATAAATAAAATACAAAATAGCTTCGTAACTAAGTAAAATCATTATTTTTTATAATTTGCGTAGATTCAAATTGCAATTACAAGTTACCTTCTGGAACACTGCGCACCGAGCGGGGGAAATGTTCCCTATTCCGAACTCTCCCCGAAGAAATCTAGTTTTGTTCCTAACCTGAGTAGAATGAACCTTGCCCTTGGCACACCCTGGCGGCGCCCGCGTAAGTTTTAACCCTGTAATGTTATAAAATTACGAATGAGAAACTTTCACACCATCGCCCGTCGGTCGCACTGACACCAGTCTATTAGTAGCGTGGGAATCTTTAACACGCCAAGAGACGTGTTAACCACAAATAAATTACATCCTGTATACTAAAATGTTGTTTTCCGACTTTCTGGAACCATTTAACACCTTATCTTAAACATTAATTCTTCGTTCCAGTTGTTACAAAAGAGGAAATTTTTTGGTCTGGCAAGTATTCCTTGTAATACCTTAGAATGGTTGAATCTACGTAAATAATTCCCATTGGGCTAGGGCACCCGCCGTGACCAATAACAACATTTTGGTGCTCTGACAGCAACCAATAGCGTTAACCAGGAAAAAATATGGCGTCTGTGTTGTTGCTAGCTTCTGGCCTCGTGAAGCACTGACCATGACTTTACCTGTTTCGCAACACGTCATACGTGAACGGGTGCACTCGGGATAATATGGCGAGGGGTTAACATTTACTTTCAGTTCTGTTTCACTGTTGTCTAACGTCCTGCCATATTTGCGCGCGCAGTCACGCGATCGAGGGAGGGTTTGACGTTGAAGGAGGAGCAGGATATTCATTTTCTGGTACAGATAATCACGTATCACGAACATTTAATATCCATTCCGGGTCTAAAGCCCTAATATTGACGTGTTAACAGTGTCGCGGAAAGAGGAGCCACGCGGAAGCTCCAACTGTCGCCGTTTATCACGCCACGTGCGTCATGAATATTTATGGGTTTAATCAACGTCCCATTGTTGGTGAACAAGCTAGCAAATAAGCTTCACGTGGGATTACCACGCAACATCAGCGTTATGCGTAAAATGCTGAAAACGGCAACTTTCAAATATGCGCACAAGAGAGTAATCTGAATATTACTATATAAAAAAAAATCAAGATTTAATTTTTATATTGCAGCTTATTGGAGCTTAGTGCAGGTTATTCATTGTATCAAACTTGCTTTTTAGTTAATAAGTAATATGCTGAATCGCTGTACACTCAAAATCTGAATCAGTGAGAATTCCACCGTTTAAATCAATTTATAGCACTTGACTTATTCAGTAGTCACTTCAGTCAATTTAACAGATCAATTAATGAAAAAATGCCAGTTTTGAATCAATTATTGATTCAGAGACATTTCCCACTGATTCATAAACCTTTTCATTCGCGGTTTTTCAATGGTTTATTTTTTGACTGATGGATCAGTTAATCAACGTGTATAAAATAACAGTTAAACAACGTATAAACTAACAAAACCAACAAAAATGTTTTTTTAATGTGAGTTTCTTCTTTTATGCCATTTTACGAGAAAACGTGAACATTCAGTCATTCAATCAATTTTACGTCTTTGCTGGGGTTTTCACTTCTTTCATGTGGTTCGAATGTTTAAACTGCATTAAGTGTGATGAAATAAGTGCATTCATGCATACTATTTGTTTCAATAATTCTAATGTTACCAATTCAACTTGAAACGAAAAGAAAGGGCATACGATATAAATCTACATATTCTCTATTGAGTATTATAATAAATATATTTTCCCCTTCGTGGTTAACGTTTGCTTGGTAGCTCGATTTGTATGATAACTGTTTAGAAACGGGGACATATGGGTCCAAATCCTGATCACCGCGATATTTCGTTTACTTATTTTGAATTACGTCAAATTGCTTAATATAAAAACTGACTATTGGAAATATGTTTATTTCTCGTAATGATTTAGCTAAATTAAATAAAAACATATACAATTCGTGGCACACAGATGGCTGTCATTCAATCAGTGAAACGGTTTCACTGAAACAACCAGTGGTTTTCCACCATCATTTTCACTGATTCGAGTAGTTGAATTTCAGTGCGAATCAGTGACTTTCCACTGATTCGAATTTGGAGCGTAAGATATGAAATACGTGGTCGGAATTTTACCTTCAAACGCGTGAAGTTGGGCAACGTTCCACGAATGATCTTTTGTTATAAACTCACAGCAGTCACTGATATAAACCTGTACCATATGCTTAATTTATTAATTTAAATAAAACGCTGGGCACTTCAAGACTCATGCTAGTTCGTTAGTTACCCAAAGTCATCAAATACCTGCCTGCGCTGTACATAAGAAAACAAATTATATTCACAATGAAAGATACACACACACATATATACTTTATAAATAATGTATATACTTTAAAAATAAATTATATATATATCGTGTATTTTTAAATTATTAAAAAAAATGTTGTACAACGTAGTTAAAAAATCACTTAGTATAATTACAGACATTCTGGCATACACGCTTAACTGGGAAGCGAGGAACAACTTGAGAAATTTCCTCATGCTCTATCATTCCGGTCAGAAATTAGCCATGTTGGATTTCGCTCTTACTCGTGTTGTCGGATTACTTGATCTATACCTACTTACCTTATACGTTGGTTCTCGAGTTCTTTCATTCCATTTAGAAAATCGCCAGGTACAATTTCGTGAAATTTAGTCCTCAGTCACTTTACTTGGGTAACAGCCAACTTGAATGTTGAGGTCGATCATTATTTTGACCTAAATATGTAGTCTCGACATTAAAAAAAAAATCTAAAATATTTCGACATGTAATTTAGGTTTACTTTCATTAAGTTTGGTTTTGCTCTATCATATTAATAACCCTATTTATACGACCGCAATTCTGTCATTCTTTGGCAACCATGCAAATTATCTTAAAATATATTAAAAATCATTTTTATTGAAACTTTTTTACTATGAAGCATGCGTATTTACGACTTTTAAAGAGCTACAAAATTTAATCATGCCTCATGCGTTTCGTGTGGGATGTTATATTATACAATTCCAAAGAAATTTCCCGATGAAACGAATTTCAGTTGTCATTTACTAGCAAACACTAGCAGTTATTTAAGCTCAGAATTATGTTATTTGAAGCTATCAAAACTCAGATCAGTAAACAACGTTTCTTTGTTTGAAATAGTACGATAATTATTTGATACAAAATGTTCAGTTTTATGAACATCCTGTTCAATCTTGATGAAATTTTAAATTTATTTATTCCTTTTGATGGTTGTTGCAAAATGAGAAATCACGCACTCCACGATATTGTATTCAGAAATGTTCGTAACGGAAAAAATTTGTTTGGAAGTACTTCTGTTTCATTCAAAACTTCATACTATAAAGTACACCTTCATCCTATCGTAGAAAACTAGCAGTTCAGTGACGTCACATTTAAAAGTAACAGCGTAGGAAAAAGTTAAATTATTGGTACCCAAGTTAGATGCTCCTAGCTCCGTAAGTCGTAAGGAATGAGTGATTTGGATGAAAACTCTTATTTTGAATTATTCATGCTTTAAATTGCCCTCGGTGTAAAAATGAATTTTTTAAGAGCTCTAACAAGCAGAAATCGTCACGGTGTATTTTATATTCTGGTATCTTGAACATTGTATTTTTAAAATTGTGCTTTTATTATCTTTGTTGATGCGATAATTGTTTGTATACTTTCTCTCTTTCTTTCCCNAGTATTTGTAATTAACCGCATCCAGCCCTATTATCACAATGTTTGTGTAACTACTACGCTCTTGGCATACACTGAAGAGCCAAAAAAACTGGCATAGGCGTGCATATGCAAATAACAGAGATATGGAACCGATCAGAGTAACGCGATGCGGTCGGCAGCTAGATCGGTTACTGCTGCTACAATGGAAGGTTATCAAGATTTAAGTGAGTTTGAACGTGGTGTTAAAGTCAGCGCACGAGAGATGGGACACAGCATCTCCGAGGTAGCGATGACAATGGGATGTTCGCGTACGACCATTTCACGAGTGTACTGTGAATATCGGGAATATCGGCACAAAATCAAATCTTCGACATCGCTGCGGCCGGAAAAAGATCGTGAAAGAACGGGACAAACGAAGACTGACGAGAATCATTAAACGTGACAGACGTGCAACCCTTTCTCAAATTGCCGCAGATTGGATTAGTGGACTGCCCTGCAGGATTAATGGTGTGAATTGCCTCCTGCATAAATTCAGGCATTAGTCGAGTCCATGCCACGTCGTCTTGCGGCACTTCTGCGTGCTCGGGGGGCCTATACGATATTAGGCAGGTGTACCAGTTTTTTTGGCTCTTCAGTGTATATTTGTGAGTGTGTGTGTGTGTGTGTGGCTTTTGTGTGCTGGATTTTCACGTCTGCATGTTTGTTATATCACCGCGGAGCGTGACTTTAGAAGGTTATTGGTGAAGATACACCCAGTGGGCTCAGTATCCGTCAGTGGTACACTGACTTTATAGCAAGATGGCGCATCTGCAAGCGAAAGTCAACCGGCCACGTTCACCAGTAAGCGAGGTAACTGTGGAGCGTGTGAAAGTGAGTTACGTGCGAAGCCCCCTCGGAAATCCACCACAAAAGCCAGCAGATAATTGGACGTTCCGCAACCAACTGTGTTGAAGATTTTAACGGGAAGCGTTTGCGGTTCCATCCTTACGGTCTGCAATTGTTGCAGGTCCTGAAACTGGACTGGAAAGCCAAGCGACTGTTTTTCTGCGAGGACATGCAAATCGCAATGGGAACTGATGGTATCGCGTAATTGTTAGTGTGCGGTGGTGAATCCACCTTCCGCCTGTCGGGCAAAGTGCACCTACACGATGTCAGAATCTGGGGTCTGGAAAATACTGAAGGTTATGTGGAGCATGTGCACGACTCCATCAAGCTGAATGTTTTTTTGTGCCATCAACCATGAAAAGGTGTACGACCCTTTATTTTTCGACGAGAACACAATCACGGGGATTTCGTACCTGGATATGTAACAGACATGGCTTCTTCCGTAACTGAAACAGGATAAACAAGGTTTAATTTTAGTGCAGCAGGGTGCGAAACCACCCCATTTCTACTCAATAGGCGACTACCAAACAGATGGATTGAGCGTGCTGGCCGTGACGATAATGAACGTTTGCGTTGGCCTCCACGTTCCCCTGATCTTACACCCTGTAACTTTTTCTCTGGGGTTTTGTCAAAAAAGCACGTGCATCGGCCACCTTTACCACCTACCATCCAGGATCTTCGTGTTCGCATCACAGAGGCCATTTCATTAGTGGATCATCCAATGTTACAACGTGTATGGCAGGAATTGGACTACAGAGCTGATGTGTGTCGCGTGACAAAGTGCGCTCACATTAAGCACATGTGATGTGATGTTGTGAACCAAATTAAAAAAAAACTTTTTGAGGTTCCCTTTCCATTGATACCACTCTCATGTATCTTAGTGTTATTAAACACTATATATATTTATTGTGTTATTTGTACTGTTATTACCTCAATAAGTAAACTTTACTGCCGCACTGTTATATAAAAGCTCCACTGCACGCAAGGCAACCCCATGACGTCATTAATTGCCTAAATGAATGGTGTTTTAGTGGCTTAAGATGGGTATACGTTCTGGATAATGAAATTTTAAAGAACATCGAAATGGTAGGCTGAGTGATACATTTTAAGTATTCGGTAATAGTGTAACACTACCACTATGCACTTACGGTTATTTAGGTAAAATTGACTTGTGTAAATTGTATTAACCAAGATACATTCTGCATACTGCTACTAATTAGTTGTCATGCATAACAAGATCTCACGTTCCAGTAAAACTTTCAAAGACACACGATTTCTTCAAAAAATGTTTTATTAGTTCACTAATAATTTATACTAATTTTTTAAATATGTAAATAGCCTAAAACATTTTATGTCACTGATCGTTACTTTGTTTTGTATTGTGCTTCTGATGTGGCTTTCATCATTTTAAATTTGTCTTCTGTTTTCAGAATTCGTTTTAAGCTGCCATCGCAAACTGTTTGTCTTTGGAGCATCGTTACAGAAGTTCCTATATTCCGAAGAACTCAAAACTTGGAACGCTTAAAAAAAAAACTATTTCTTATGTGACAATATTTACGTTGTGAATGCTTTACACTGAAAAAAAAAACCTGTAAATTAACACAAAATAGTTTTTTGTAATTTTATATTTTGAAGTGTAATTTATATAAACTACAGCACGTGTATTTTTACATACATATTCTTAGTAACCTAGAGAGTACTACAAAATTTTGATGAAAATACATTAATAAATGCATATATAAATACCATGTTGATGTTAATTTACACATTTTGAAGTCTGAGTAAACTCACACCAACTCCCTCCGTTAAACGCTCACTCAATGTCATTGTTGTTGTACATTTTCCATCGTGCAATTTTACGTTGACCATACATGTATAAACTTATATTTCATTTTGGAGTAATTATTAGTATATACTTACACATAAAAATTTTAGTAATTTTACAGTTTTATTTGTAATTTGCAAAAACGAGTACAATATTTGTAATGTTACATTAAAATTGCTAGAAATCCGAAGATATCTACAAGGCGGTGTATTTGTACACCAGCACACGCCAATGATTTTTTTACTCCGAGTTCAAGTAAATTTATCCTAAACATTAGTAAAATTACATGTATACTGTATTGTTATCTATCCATTGAATGATGTAAAATTAGTATTACAATGTAGCAGAAAATAAACTGTTAACATTCGCGTATTTATTTCTCCACGTCAAGAAACCAGTAAGCAAGTTGTAACGCAACTTATGAAACAGACGTTAATAGGGGATCCACCATTGAAGTACAACAACAAAGGTTCGCAGACATTATGTCCTCACTCAATTCATAAAGAAGGTACACCTCTGAATTTGAAGTTCAGACGTGTCGAATGAACGCCGGTATTAGCTGTTCACAGTAAAGTGCGCACTTTTGAAAGCCCTGCTTAAGATCTACTTGCATGTACGCTGTCTATTATTCCACCACACGTACAATTACCATTGCCATGAGCCTCGTCACTTTATTGGTGCGTTGTTCAAGTGAACCTGCGAAATTATTAGCAAAGTAAACATTTCACAAACGTGCTAATTTTTCAACTTTACATGCATTAAAAAGATAGAAAGCAAAATAAATAATTTCAATATTCACAGACGTTTACCTGACAAATTTAATTCAACGTTAAGATATGGAACTACTTTCCTTCTGTCGTTGCCAACTTTACTGGACGCTTGCCAGCCAGTGTACTCGTCAAAATACACGCAGTTAGGGGCACCGACATTTTTCGAAGGTTGATTTCAAAAGTGCGCAAATAACCGTGAACGGCCTATAATTAGAATGATTACCCACGTGACTGTGTACTACAAAGTAACCGCTGTTGTAACAGATGCAATACTCCAAAAATGGGCGTGGGCACAGTACATACCGTACACCATTGCACTGTCAGTTGGAACTCAGAATGGTACTACAAGCACACAAATAGTAACTAGTCCTAAAACTGTTGCACGAATTTTCGTAGAACAAGTGAAGTTTAAAACATGACAGAAAGAGGCCCTTTTAGGTATTTATAACATTCTGATTAGTAAATCAGTTTGAAAGTTCACGTTTCCACGTCAAGAACATAAATTAGGAGTGGAAAAGTAATTTTTTTTCTATAAATTAATTCGTTAAAAGTAATATTTTTTTGCAGAAGTTATCGTTTACATAATATTAATATACCCGCAAGTGAACTTCTTGTAAGTAATATTTGCAACGAAATAGTGGTTTAGCTCTACTACTGTACTTAAGAATCACTAACTGCTGTTACTAATGATGCAATAGGTAGGTAAGCCAGATCTAATGTGTCGTCGACAGCGAGGTCATTATAAACGAAGCAAGATGCTTAGAGCAGACAGATGGAAGGAATCGGTCATTGTCTGTAGTAAGGAATTATCTCACTACTCGCTGGAATGATTTCGGGAAACCGTTGGAAAGCCGAAATCAGGTGGGCCGGACCGAGAACCGAACCTGTGTCTGCCCGAACGCGAGTCCAGTAGTGAGGCACTGAGCCGCCTCGCTCGGTAACGGATAGCAGCGTACTTAGGGCTAGAAGCGGGGGAAAAGAGGGGCTCTGCGACCTTGTCCAGACAGCAGAGGAAACTTATGCACTGTCGCCCTTGTATCAACACACATTTATAAC
Source organism: Clitarchus hookeri (assembly GCA_002778355.1). Taxonomy (NCBI): domain Eukaryota; kingdom Metazoa; phylum Arthropoda; class Insecta; order Phasmatodea; family Phasmatidae; genus Clitarchus; species Clitarchus hookeri. Next base: position 291,960 of record NQII01001426.1, read on the forward strand.
TTCCAAGAGTTGATACCAAGTTTCAGACGCCGTTAATTTACATTAGCATTAAACGCAAATATCAAATATACTCGTAAAGTAAGGAAAGTCTGCGGCTTGCTCTGAATGGCTGAACCTTAACAGAAAGTGTCCAAGATGCCAGCGTGTTATCTACCCTAATCCCAAATCCGGATACTGGCCAGTGCCCACTCGGCAGGAAGACTGAGAAAAAACCGCATTCACCACCTCTGAAAGGTAGCTGTTTCAATTTAGAACAATGCCATTCGGCTTGAAATGTGACAGAAACCCAACACGAGACGTCTTGTTAACTTTGAAAAATAATTATCATGGATGATATTTCCTGAGGACTTCCGTGTGAATTGTGCAGTCCTCGGATAGTCTAAAAATAACATATGATTCCTATACGCTAACTGAGATAGAAAGTAAGAGGTGTTACGTGTATGTTTTGGTGTACAGTAACGGTCAATATTAAATAGCACAGGTAATATCAATAAATGTTAATCAGAACCTAAACTTTTGCCACGAAAGGTCTGTGAATATTCGTTCAAGGTACTTTAATTAGAATGTACTGACATGCACTTCAAAGGCTTTGGTAATTCATTGTAGAATTTATACATTTTTATATTTTGAAAGATGACAATGAAAATCCACCTCTTTTAGATCCACAATGTGCTGAGTGATCCATATCCTGGGAAGTATTATTACCAAACATTCACACCTACCTTAGAAAAAAAATGTTATGGGACTGTGGGTGTCACAAAAATTTAAATTACAAACAATACCGTACCTTTTCTGGTTTATTTGTCTGAATGTATAGGCCCTTCTAATAATGAGCTGTTATTCCATGTTTCATGACATTTGATAACGAGACTGTTGAACCAATCCATCGTGGCTGGTTTTGTCTCTCCTTTTAGTTAACTTTTCACTCTACAAATGGCACTCAACAACAGTTTGCTTTTGCGCTGGTTTTTCTCTTGAGCTTCATTTGTTGCCGGTAGTGCACAGTAACAAGGAAGTTATCAAGTTCATTACGTTAACATGAAGGAAAAAGTGTATTCACTGACTTTAATTGGCAAATTATTAACATGTAGGAGTGCGACAGATCACGTAGAGAGATATCACAGCAGTTAAATATGAGTAGAATATGTGTTGCGAATATAACAAGTAAATATCAATCGTTAGGTGCTGTTATTGACAAGCAGCGCAGAGCTTGGCCTAGAAGAACAAATACACGCTGAGATGAGATCATGGATATAAAAAAGTGTATTTCAATGCTACAAGAGAATATGTTGCGTGAAAATTCATTTCTTTCAGATTATAATTTTATCCAGAGTTAAAATAAATTGTTTTTAATTCTAGCTAGAGGCCTTAACTTTTGACCGCTAATGTATCTGCTCACACATCACGATTATCATGCTCGAAACACACCATTTGATTGTGGAAGTTGTCCGAGGGACCTCGGTTCTCTGACTACTCAGACGCGAACCCGCAGTAAATAGGAAAGAATTTAAGACATTTCGGAAGCTAAAAACTACGACTGCGGTGGCTGAGCGGTTAGACTGCTCGACTCGCACCAAGGCGAACCGGGTTCAATCCCCGGGCGGGTCGCTCCCGGATTTTCGCAAGTGGGAGTCGTGCCAGACGATGCCGCCGGAACGTGGGGTTTTCTCGGGGATCTCCCGTTTCCCTCGCCCTTGCACTCCGGCGCTGCTCCTTTGTCACATCATTTCGCCCTCGTCGGGTTCGTTGTTAAGAGCCGCGCAAAAAAATTTCTCAACTCAGCTGAACTTCCACACATACACAGCCCTAGGCACGGCAGACTTGCAATCTGCCTCCGTCTAAAGCTTGAGCGCGCTCACGTGTGGGTGGGCGCTGTCCCGCAGAATTCCGCAGCGCACATATCTCGAAAGTTATGTCCCCTGCCCCGTGTTCCTCCCGCCGAGCACACGAGAACACGCGCTGTACGTCTGCATTCTCCACTCGGGAGTGTTACATTACGCCCGACGCCCGGGCGCCCGCCAACCCTCCGCCGTTACGGTTTTAACGAAGGGACGGAACGAGGCGACAGCAATGGCGAGTGTTCTTCCCCGTAAAGCTGAGGTCACGTCGCCTTATGCATCCAGAACGATACAACTGACGCGTGGCCTTGACATTTGCATTCGAGTAGCACTGGCCAAGTAATATTGACGTGCCGTTGCCGTTGCTTCTACCTTCTCTCTCGGAGTGTCGGTACTAAACAAACTACATTACACAGCAACACTTCTATTTCGCTTTCAAGATATCGCACTTTGGGAAGGAATTGTTAAGTTATCGCTATTATTCGTACGTGAAAGGTTTTAAAAATCATACCCTGAGAAAAAAAACCACGCAGAAGTAATGCATAATTTCGAATGGCTGCTGCATCACTGCGTGTTCGACTTGGAATTAGAAGATTCTTATTTACGATTTAAACAGTTTGTCGTCGGTGTAACAAGGACAAATAGGGTTAGTTTACGTTCAACTGGAAACTTTTGTAACTCTCTGGTCAGTTTCGTCTTTCAACTGCCGAATATCTTACAAAAAAAAATTGTCATGATCCAAACGACAATATTGCTAATGCGGTGGTTGAGCTTGTCAATAGAATGCATAAAATTTTATGACAAAAATCATTGTGAAAACTTCAGTTCTATCGTTTTTACTTTCGAAAAACACACTTTACCCAGCGATTCATAAATTAACTAAATAAAATTTAATACACTAAATAAATAATTACTTTTGTGGTATATGTTTGCGAAGACTTTTCTCTCAAATTTATGGGATTTATATCCCGTCTTGGTTTATTATGTATTATAAATAATATTGTACGTTTCTTTCCGAATTACTCCATCTTAAGTTACTTTTCCCACAAGACTTTCTATGCCTCTTTCGTAACAATGGATATGCATTTCCTCAAAATATCAACTGCCTGTTTCATAAGCTCTCTGCGCAGAAAACGCATAAATATCATTATATTATCGTTCTAGNGATCATTATATTATCGTTCTAGCACCACTTTATTCTTAAAATAAAACCACCGTACAACTGAGGAAAGGGCTTCGGTTTTTTTTTCGTGAAGATGGCGCAAGCCAATGATGATACAAAGTCTACTGTAGAGCTTACCTCTATGAATGAACCTTCTCCCACTGCTGCTAAATTACATGGAAAACAGTGTTGCTACTGTAGAAAGATCTTCAGCAGAAGCTGCCATGCTCGGTCACATAAGAGATCCGCTTGTAAAAAGAGCCTATTCCGTGCGATTAAGCATCACGAAAATGGCCGCACACAGTTTATGCAAGATGATTAATTGAAGAACCACATCAAGAACTCCAAGGATTCGTCGTTTGAGAGCTAGCAAGTGTTGCCGTCGACACCTCTGTCTGCATCAGTGGGTGCTGATTTGTCAGGCGATTGTGACGAGATGCCAATGATTGAATGAGAGACCTGGGAGGATGGTGAGGGGAACCAAGGCACTTACATCTCCAACAGTTCGTCCGAGTCTTTGCCTGAATCACTACGTTGTCATCAGTGTCACTTTTGTGATAAGACATTTGCTTTCGGCCGCAATGTACGGCGACATTAACGCTTTAATTGTGCCAAAAATCCCTGTTGAATATCATATTTGTATGATTTATATATAAATTGATATATATATATATATATATATATATATATATGTACACATTTTCTGTGAAACAGATTTTAGTATGAAGATAACACTAAAATATCCTAGTTGAATGTACAATGCTTCGTCATCATCTCACGCAGACAAACAAAGAGCTGATGGTATAGGTACAATGCCATACCTGCATAATTTTTATTTGGTCAGTTTCTCTATTCATTAAATTAGTAGAGCAAGTTGGCATAAACCACGTCATGGATACGCCTAATTATATTTTGTATGGGCGGATGTAGACACTATGCTTGAAGAGTTCATTAATTTTCGTAGAGACAATTTACTTAGACATGCAAAGACCCGTAAAGGTGAAGTGCATTTCTCATCAGTACCTCGGTAAAAAGGTTAGCTGCAAGCAGGACTCTTGTGACTTCGGTACATGTCCTCAAAAGTGCAGTTACCTACATAGCCAGCCTTGCACAGTGTGTCGGTGTAATAAATGCCACGATGTTTTTGTACAAGGACAAAACGAGCGTGAATAGCGAGATGCGTAAAAGATTAGCCTACAACACTGTTGTGTATATTGAGATGGATATACATACATCAAAGAATATTGTAATATTTTTGAGGGAATAAGCAACCGTATTAAATTAATTGAAGAAAAAAATGCAAGTGAAAAAAGTTGTGTTTTATTTCATGTTTACCAGATTTCCCAGAATAAAATTAAAACTTAAAAGGCACAGAATAAAATAAATTTAATTAAAACGTGCCGTATAAAGTACCATTGCACTTATATATGCACAGTACGATTATATAATTAAGTAAAAAACTTTTTTTAATTGAAAAAATTTAAATTTTTAATAAAAGGCTTGGATTCAATGAATTATACAGGTAGTCAAAGTCCCATATCATGCATGTAGGTATACTGCTAATTGGAAAAAATATTTTTTAAATAGGACAAAAATTACAGATTTTCCTATATATATATATTATGAGTGCAGACAGCTTGCCTGGTGATTGAATCGACAAGAGTGGGTGGATACTGACAGCTCGTGTGGCAGCGAAATCGAGAAATTAACGCCTCCTATGTGTTGAAAATATAATCCAATATGGAGGGTGCCGACAGCACCATCTATACTTTACAAACATAAACAATTTTTACCACCACCTGGTGGCTAAGTCACCGGCTCGCCTAGTGGGTATATCGGTAATTAATACACTAGCGTCACCTAGGTGTTAAAAATTAAAACAAATGACAAACGAAAAAAAAAAAAAGATTGCTGCATACGATGGAATGATTATTGGTTAGGCGAGTGAAGGCCTGTCGCCCTAATATTAAATCGAGCCAGGCTCATGCTTACTATTTTATGGGTGAGGAGGTGGGAGGGGGTTAGCCTCTCTTTACCTTCTCATTGCAAATGAAAGACAATTGGGTGGACAAGGTCCCTCACAAGGGACTGTACTACCCCTGCGCTGAGGAGCTTGCTCCAGTGATGTAAAGCAGCAGGGTCAGTCGTCTGCTGGACGTGGTACCGAGGAAACCTCCAGAAATGTAAGTTTTTTTAAACAATTTTTTTAAAAAACATTTGCTTATTTTTTATTATTTTTTTTAAAACGTTTTTTAATTATTTAAAAATTTTTAAATACATTTTTTTAAGTTTTTTAAGTTTTTAGATTTTTTGGGGTTTAAAGTCATCCAGGGTCACGGGCACAGGGTAAAGGTCACGTATCAAGGTCAAGGTCACCTGTATCCAAGATAGCGTTTGAGTGACGTCACAACATGGCGGCCGGCTGGTGCCTGGCGCCTACTTCGGAATTCGTTGTGCCCGTCTTCCCCAAATCATTATACTGACTGTATTTGTTCTGTCAATGTGATTTAAAATGTTGTGCCAGGAACACAGCATAACAATAAATCTAAACTTCTTACTTCTTTACTTTCAAAAATATTGAGCTTGCATCTGATTTTGTTTCTTCGTTCATTGTAGAACTGGTTTCGTGGTAATTTGGCTTGTAAATTATCGTCTATTTCTCATTTATCTAGTGAGGATTAAAGTATTTTCCAAGAAAAACGCAAATTTTGTGGTTTAAGGAGTTTTCTTGCTCTGTAATTCTTTCACCTAACATTTTCCACTGGATGAAACCTTCCTCCTTGTCCAAAAATGAAATCTTATGATGGGAAGACAATCTGCTTGGTACACAGCATAACGCATTCTTTCACTTGCTGTATGCTAGCCATGTTCGCTTCACTTTTTGGGAGTTTAGTAACTGCTTGCAAAGCCAGTCTTTGTTGAAACTTCTCCCTTCCCTCATAACTTCGCTCATGTGTGGTTCAATATGATCTTCATCTGTCATACACGTGATGCAACACCTGCGAACAATATTTGTTGGCCACTTTTCATGATATTCAAAATGTAAATTAAATTCTAACCTAGTATTTGAATACTGTTGAAGAGAAGAGCACTTCATTTGCTGTTGTGTTTGGGCTGAGAGGTTGCTCTTCCTGGACATGCTGAGTTTTGTCGTTGGCAGTATCATCATCTGTGTGTGGAACAGATCCACAATAAGATGTTGTGTTATTCATGCTTCTAAAATAATAGAAACAGCAAATCAGTTATAGTTCTACCCAACAAAAAGAAAATGCAGGTTTAAAGATGGAATTTTTACAATCCCATTCAATAACCACTATAAAGGTAAAATGAGTACTTAGGTACTTTTTTCACCTAACATATTTGTCATTGATTCTTATGCTGACAGGGTAAATCGTATCAAACAATAAATTAATATATATATATTTTTTTGTGAAACAGATTTTAGTATGAAGATAACGCTAAAATATCCTAGTTGAATGTACAATGCTTCGTCATCATCTCACGCAGACAAATAAAGAGCTGATGGTGTAGTCGGCCCGCCTTGGGAAGGTATAATGCCATTCCTGCATAATTTTTATTTGGTCAGTTCCTCTATTCATTAAATTGGTAAAACAAGTTGGAAAAAAAACCTCATGGATACGCCTTATTATATTTTGTATAGGCAGATGTAAGCACTATGCTTGAAGAGTTCATTCAGTTTTGTTATTGAGATGTTATTCCTAAATAACGACTGTTTTTACATAGACCTATAAGTGCATGATGGTGATAAGTTTTTAAAAACTGCTTTGCTCTCTAACTGCGGAATATTTTTACTTTCTCCTCTTACCGGCCACCCGCAAGTGCTCAAGTTTAAGTGGAATAATCAGGCACAAAAACAAAAACGTGTTGAATCACAATTTAATATGATAATATCTCTTTAACACCACTTACCATGACGCACTACATTATGTCACTATTTTCATTAAAATGTACATAATATTAATATTTATTTTACTTATTCACTAACCTGTAATAAACAAAGACATAAAAAAATCAGGCGTCAAGTTTATCACATAAAAATCAAGAGCCGAGAATGTAAATAAAATATTGCTACCTGTGTTCGTTGACAAACTATACGATCCTCTATGAAGAGACAACAGTGTCTGACGAGGTTACACTATTAGTTATGTATCAATTCCCATGCTCTAGTTGTTGAGCTTGTTTGCTCGTTGCAGCCAAATGGTTTCGCAATGCAATTGTTGTACATTTAAATCTGCAAGGGAACTACTGTACACAAAGAATAATAAAAATATGGCAAATGCGATATTGTCCAATATTTAATCACAATTTAATAACAGTAGGTGAACTACCAATAAAACTCCATCCACCAACACTCACACCATCTGTACCGCTCGACAACATGTTTAAAATTATTTTGCTTATTCACAACACTAATGTCTTTGACATGTGTAGAAGTAAATGAGATATGCATGGTACAGTCATTTGGAATAACATTGTACCAACCTGGGCAACTATGTACCACCTACCATATCAAGTTTCATATGTGAGCTCAAATATTCCTCCATATTAAATCTTTCTTTATAAATATAAACGTTGTCCATTAAATTAACACCAATATAGGGGTAAGTGGGACCTTAAAACCTTCATTTTAAACTAAATGTGTGGTGCAAAGTTACCATTAATGTTATAAATTTATTCAAAATATCTGTAAGATTAGATAAATTATGGCCTTCATAGTGCGGACTTGAGTGAGTGACATAAACAAACGCTAACGTTAAAAAGGTACTTGATGTCTATAGGAAATTTTAAAACCCATATAGTAAAACCAAGAAATGGTTATTATAAATAATAGGTTTCGCTAACTGACCGTCTGGTTCTTTGGCATTCAACCATGCTGACATGAAATATGCTAAATTAGAATCTTACCTTCCCCTGTCATTTGCTATTTTCCGGTGTTCAGCTCCTGAAGGTTTTCTTAACATCTTCTACTTAAAAACCAGTCTTCTCCAGTTTGACTTTCGGTCACTTATGAGGGTTCGCTACCTACTGATACTTCTGAAATCTTTGACTGTGAATTGGGTGGGGGCCGCGGTGGTCCAGTGGCACGCCTACTCGCCTACTCTCACGAAGGCGAACTGTGTTCGATTTCCGGCGGGGTCACGCCCGGATTTTTGCGCACGGGAGTCTATGTTGGTGGGTTTTCTCGGGGTTCTCCCGCTTCCCCCTCCTGGGCATTTCGGCGCTGATTCATACCATCCTCGCTTCACCCTCGTCTGCTCTCAAGACCTCGTTCATGGAAGAGCCGCACGAACCACTCCACTGTGAATTGGTGCTGGAGCAGATGCACTTGCAGGCACTAGTCACGTTATTTTCCTTCCTCCCTCCTTTTCACCATTTTCTCACTCCGCCGTATTACTTCCCTGCTGAAGCAGCAAGTCAGTAGACCTCTCGAGCTTTCCCGCAACTATACCAAACCTATTGGGGACACTCAACGAAACCTCAGGCGTAGTCAAAAACGGTAGCATAGTTTCCCAAACTTTCTCACATTGTTTACGACAGCTAAATTACGTATCGTTCCCCGTTCGTCTCAGTGACTATTCTTTTTGATGTGCTAACTAGAAACTCTTCCAAGTGAATAAAGGTAAAACATATCTATAAAACAAATAAAAAAAAACAACTGTGTAACGATTCTGCTATTCGAAAAAAACACGGGATGACAAGATCACAACACTGGCCTGGTATATGTAATAAATTTAAAAAAAAACATAATTAATTACAACTATCAAGCACTTTTTATTCACTAATATACATCCTACTTATAAATCGGAAGACTAACGTGTTCGCTTTTCACGCAGCAAAAACTATACACGATACATCTTCACACTACTCCTCGTCTCCGACTGGCGGGCGACCAATTCTTGTCACCTTCGCCCTCAGCACCTTACTTATCTACAAGGCCGTATAGTGTAATTAATTCTTCCATGCAATGAACAAATTAAGGTTAAGGGGTTTATCCTAATTTGTTCCTTTCATGGAAGAATAATTAATCCCTTTATATGCCCTTGTAGTAATGCATTTGCACCTGTGTGGTTCCCCCACAGTTCTGGGCCCGGATACATGACCCGACTTCCCCCCCCCCCCC
>NQII01001426.1:301108-498059 GCA_002778355.1 Clitarchus hookeri
TTCTACCTTTTACATTAAGGTCCGACTGTGTATAGGCTGTTCATGGCTATTTGAGCACTTTTGAAAGCTTTTCTTAGGATATACTTACCCTCTCATTTTATATCCTTCTGCAATACGTAAAATTGACATTGCCAATACCCTGATCACTTTATTCATGCACCTTCCAAGTAAAACCATGGATTTGTTACGTATGTAAATCCGTCATTAATATGCAAATTCATATTACATTAAGCACAAAACAATAAATAACAACTTTAGTACCCATACATTAGAAATTACACTCGCAATGCAAAGTCAAGTGTTAGGAACTATTTTTAATTAGTTCGCTGCCGACCTAACTAGAAGCATGCATGCCAGTGTGCATGTAGTTTAATCTCATGCAGTCAAGAACAATAATTACTTTAAATTTGTTTGTTTAGAAAGTTCTTACTTTACGATGAACAGCATATGCGCAATAGTACTCAACAGCAAGGGGTGGCTTTGAAAATAACAAAGGTTGTGGGGAAAAAGTAGTCACCGTGGACAACGCTTCTCTGTTAATCTTTACTTAATGTGTTAGACTCTAATTTTCTACCCTTGCGCTCTATCCAATGTATTTCAGGAATCATCAATGACGCCCCATGTGACGTTGCTTAAGCTCGCAGATACCTCTGGCGTGCAGTATAGGAAACCAGTTTGATACCAATTTTACCGGGACTTCCTTTTCCGGTTCCTAAAATCTGTACTTCACTATCTCGCCGGGAAGAGAGCAAATAGATACCATCTCAGCAATTCCATCAATTTTTTTTGCACTCTTCTCCCGTTGTCGCAGATCGTCTTTCTGCGCCCTCTTTCCGAGCCACGTTAGGCCCTTCCTTTATTGTCTTCTCCTCGCGCTAAGTGTCTGATGGCGAGGTTCGTAGTTTCTCCCCCCACCCCCCTCCTTGACTTACACAGGCAGGCGCACACACACATCTACACACCTGAGTGTAGCTGATACCCACACAGAATTTATTGATCCACTGGTAACGAATGTTGAGTAAGTGTGTAATTATTTTTCGCACTCTGTTATAAGAAGTACGTATTATCAGGATGTCACTTATGTTTCACTTGTTCGTCCACTTTGATCCTAACAATATTACATTTTTTTACGCCGTCATATTCCCGAGTTCCGTACTCAAACAAAACAAACTCAAACAGCTGACAGGCGTACTCGTTCAAATTGCAGAACACCTAGTCCTGACTGCTGAGTCCTTTCTAAACCCTTTTAAATAAGATTACAACACGCGCTATCTTACAAATTCACAAGTTAGTACAAAGTATCCATTTCGGGCACCATAATGTGGAACAAAAGTAATAGCTAAACGCATGGATTGAATTTTGCAAGTTTTTGGAAATCAGCGTAAGAAAACTGACAAATTGCAATGATAGTTAAGATTGTTGCCACACTTATAAAGAATACTTGACCAATTATTTTTGTTTGCTAAGTATATATATTTTATTACGGCGCAAGATAGAATTCTTAACGATTGCATCCCACGGGTTTTTAAGTATTGATTTTTTTCTCGATACGATGTTGCTGAAGTCTTTAGCGCCAATANAACGATTGCATCCCACGGGTTTTTAAGTATTGATTTTTTTCTCGATACGATGTTGCTGAAGTCTTTAGCGCCAATAGCGATGCAGTGAGGTAGAGATGTAGTAATGGAAGAAACAGGACTGCCCCAATAAAAACATACCGGCCAACTGCAGCNGCGATGCAGTGAGGTAGAGATGTAGTAATGGAAGAAACAGGACTGCCCCAATAAAAACATACCGGCCAACTGCAGCGTCCACCACATTAGTTACATGTGGTAATCTGTGTTTGTCTCGAGCCGGTAATCAAATCTGGTTCGTCAAGGTGGAAGGTTAATGATTTGGCCAATACACAAGTGTTTCATTAGAGAACTCTCACTCGTGTAGTTTAAAATGTTGTAAGGACAGTTGCCCATTACTCGACTATTTTTTGTTTAGTGCTACTCGCTAAGTTTTCAGGTTACAGAACTGCAGTAGCAAGAAATACTTTTGCACAAAATATAGCATAGAATTAGATGTTATTTTACATGTGAAACAAGCGTTTAGTTNAGTAGCAAGAAATACTTTTGCACAAAATATAGCATAGAATTAGATGTTATTTTACATGTGAAACAAGCGTTTAGTTATGTGATATCGTTACACTTGCAGTTAAAATGGCTACAAAATATATTTCCAAATTTTCCGCTCCACAATGTTATGTTTCGCGTTTAGGTGAGACGAACAAAATAGGACATCAAGGGTGTACGGTGGACGTGAAGTCATCGTAATCCCGACCTTACGAAGCGCCACGTGGCGAAACGGTTATAAACCTGTCGGTGCGCAAAAGCAGGAAGATTCGCCTCAACGCAAACGGGTTGATTACAGCACACACACGGCACTACAGTGACTAGCGGTTTACTGGGACGACACACTAATCGGAGCCGGTAATTACTGTCTCCGGCAAGATAACACGCTCGTCATCGGCCAAGCCAAGCCATCATCCAAGTTTAATTACGTCGAGGGACCAGGTGAGCTTTAACGTACATCCGGCTGGAGTAACCACGCGTCCTGGAAAGATAAAACACTCGTGACCCACACAAACTGCAGCTCTCCTACCTAAATACGAACAGCTCCACAAAACTGATTACCAACACGTTTACATGACGTAACTTTCTTGCAAAAGTAATAAGAGGTTCAACGTTTTGCAGTGCTGGCAATCTCCATCGGCGAAGATGTTCTGCGTTTGACGCCTGGATAAGATGTGAATGTATATCTACCGTTTTTAGGGCTAGGGCACAGTAACAAGGAGGGTTAGGGGCCAGAAATAGTTTTCCACGTCTTTTTAGCCGACACTGATTAAGCATGAACGATTCGCTATTTGTAGAAAGCATTCGTAAGTAACCGAAGCTACGCCAAGTTATCTAGCAATGCCACATTTAACAAAAAACTGCGTTTGCTAAATTTCGCAGAGATTCTTAATTTTTATTTTACTCTAGACATACGAGTAATTTTTTATTTAAAAAAAAACGTGTTTTCATATTAACTACTGTGCCAGCGTCATGGATGTAGTTAAATACTTTCATATTTTCAAAATATATTTTTATCGTTACGGACAGCGTATTGTTAGAATAAAATCATATAATAAATTTATAAATAATTATAACAAAAAATTTAATTGGCATGTGTTACATTTTTTGGGCACAAAAGCTAGACTGAGGTTGGTTTTCTCTGTTTGACTTTGTACTTCTCCCTCCTTCCCACACAGCCCAAGATCACATGATTGTGCGCAGTAGATAGATTTGGCCGGTCCGAGGGCAAAGACTGAGGGCTGCGGATAATCTAATCCACCGCCATCTTGGAATTTATAGTTTTTTACTCAAAATTTTCCGCTTTACCGCAAAAGTTACTTCACAAATTAATTATTTTACTCAAAATTCCTAGAATTCCCCCCCAAAATTTATATTTTTTCCAAAAGAATTTTGGAAAAATTCCTTGCTTCTCAATGTGGATGACTGGAAGCCCTGAAAGCCAATTTTCGAGACATTTGAAATATTTGGAGGGGGGCCTTGCTTAGTAATTGTAGGCAACCACACTCTCACCCCACCCTAGCCATGCTCGCCTCAACCCATTCCCAACCACCAATCATGAAAAATAAAATAAAAAAATTAAAAATCTAAAAAAAGAAAAAATCCTAAAAATCGAGTAACATATAACATTAAACGCCCCTTCCATTTCTCACCCTACCACCACTATCCCCTCACTACATCTTCATCCCACACCTTCTGACTATTCTTATAAAATTTTAAAAAAATTAAAAAATTTTACAAATTGAGGAAAATATAACGTTAACCTCACACTCACTCCACCACCATAACCAACCACCCACCCCATCACCGCAATCCACCCAGTCACAAAAACTCGGGAGTGATCGAAAAAAAATTGATTGTAAAAATCGCAGAGCATATCATGTTAACCTTACACTAATCCCGCCACACTCACATCACCACCTTCCCATCGGCAAAATATGAAAAATCAAGACAAATCACAAAAACGAAAAAGAAAAAAATACAAAAAAAAAAAATTACAAATTCTTTAAAGATGTACAATGTACATGTAGGAGGTCCGGGGTTCGATGACAGGTGGATCGACTAAGCTCCCGACACGACCGGCCGTCGCCAGGTTGACCAATGTCCCCCTCGTCAGCCATGTTGGATCCAGATGACCTTGACCCTGAACTTCTTGTCCTTGACCTTAAATTACCTTGAACGCAAAATATTCCAGAAAATACCAAAACATTATAAACACTTTAAAAAATTACAAAATATACCAAAAATTTAAACAAAATTATAAAATAAAGATTGAACATTTATTTTAAAAACTTACATTTCTGGACATTTCCACAGCTCCATGTCCAGTATACGACTGGTCTCACCGGGGGTTGGGAGGCTCAATTTTCTAGGGCAGAACAGTGGTGGCCATATTGGTTTAATTGGCATAGGGTATGTAAAATAGAAAATCTGTATTTATTATCCAATTTGAAAAATTAGTTTTTTATTAAAAATTGTTTATTTATTTTTGATTTGTACTGAAATTACACTTAGAGTATTGTGGAAACATGCAAACAACTCTCATTCAGTTACAAAAATTTCCAGTCTCTTATATTAAAGTCTAAGTATTATATGATTCCAGAATATGCAAATTATTCAAAGTCTCGACTATCAAAATTATTATTTTAATATATGTATGTGTGACACATCCGACGCCATCATACGAGTAGCAACCACCTGCCCAAGTGATGTTATAATAATTGTATGGACCAGTATCTGTAATCACTAGTACAGGCATACTTAGCATTAATTGAAATACCAATAATGCTACGCCCTTAAGATTTGGAATGTACAAGGGCGATAAACAGTCTTATCTTCTGTGCTCTTCTCGAACATCAATCCAGCAATAGCACACTGGATGCCCGTTGATATTAATTACTGTTTCCGTGTGATTTTCATTGTGTGGTCATTTATTCTGATCGAAAGAAATGATCAATCGATCAGCGCCTTCCAAGCTCGAAAGAGCAAGTCCGTTTGCAACGGTAAAGGAAGGCGGAAGGAAGCAATTTATATTTTTAAAAATCTTAAGCGAGAAACGTTTAGTTAACATGGAACTTGTCTCACAGTGGACAGTCGTTCGCACGCGGTCTTAAGATGGATAATAAAATAATAGCAACCAGTTAGATTAGGTAATACTAATTACAAATTACAGTCGTTCGCTCGAGACTAGTTCATTAGGGTTATATTTTTCTCTTGTGTTCTGACAAAACCTGTCAACAAGCATAACCTTTTGTGTTTTCCCGTTGTAAATAATTTTAAAACTTGCATATTTTTCCTTTGGCAGCGTTATTGCGTAGAACAAAGACGGAAGATGGAATAATAATCTTTCTAGGGTGTTGTTGATTTTGCGTTTGAAAACGTTCTGAATAAAACTTTGGGAATGTGCTACCATCTGGATGTTCGCTAAGCAGTGTGTGGATTATATATATTTCTTATTTTGTTCGTTGATTTTTCACTTAAAATTTCCTTGTGTTACATAGATAGGTCGGATGTATTTGGTTGTGTTTCCTTACAGTTCTGTGTTCGCCTATAACGACAGAGATTTACAGTTGCAGAAATGAATTTCATGGAGAGCAGTGACGCGATATAGAAACAGGCGAAGAAGATGGAATACATGTTTTAACCTATCACCAACCTATCACCATCTTATCGTCTTCTGAACGAGCAGAATTTTACCTGTTGCAGATGACAGCCGTGGTTGAAATCGTCAGGTTGGTATTAGACAAACTGGTTCCGGATTCGAATTCAAGGTAATCCATTGCTGCGTTTTTAGATGCAATTGAGCCAACTTGAAATCATCAGGTTGGTAATGGACAAATTTGTTCCGGGTTCGAATTCAAGGTAATCCATTGCCTCTTTTTTGGACAATTTAATTCTTTTAACTAACATATTGCAAAGCCATCCCTTTAACTCCCAACTTTCACGCATTTGAGTATTTCTTTATATAAAGCGTAGTTTATAATGTTTTAAATTATGCCAACAAATAAAATGATTGGACATTCTACTGAGTCCCTGTAAATATCAAATTTTAAAGCTCGTTCTCGAGCGTCAAAAACTGTTCAATAACAACAAAATTCTAATATTATGAATTTCTAGTTTATTTTATGTGTTGTGGATGATGAGATATTAATTTGTGTAAAGATATTGTATTATTTCAAGTATTGTGTTAAAATAATTCGGCTTTTAATTTTAATGTAGTCAGCAATGTATTTAGCACTGTATTTCGATGCTCTTGAAATACAGCGACTTACAGAACGCCAGATATCGGACCAGTTAACAACTTCGTTAGTAACACACCTTTGTTTGTCCTTCTTTTCTTTTCGACAAGCAAAGCGCGAATTTTTTAAAAAGAAAACACATTGTGTTATGTACCACCTTCGCGACAGAAATGTGGGCACTCTTAGGTACCCCGCATTGACACGAGATGACACGTTAATGGAAGGTGGAATCTAGGTTCCTAGGTAGACAAGAGTATACTACACGAAGCAAGGTAGGGACGTGATCCTGTTTTACTTCATCAAAGTCATGAATTGGCATTAGGTACACTGATGGTGAAACTTTAACTTTTCAGCCACAACCCTACAGTTAGAAACTCATATTATATATATACACTGAAGAGCCAAAAAAATTGGTATAGGCGTGCGTATGCAAATAACAGAGGTATGGAACCAATCAAAGTAACGCGACGCGGTCAACAGCTAGATCGGTTACTGCTACTACAATGGCAGGTTATCAAGATTTGAGTGAGTTTGAACGTGGTGTTATAGTCGGCGCACGAGAGATGGGACATAACATCTCCGAGGTAGCGATAACATTTGGATGTTCGCGTACGACCATTTCACGAGTGTACCGTGAATATCGGGAATCCGGTAAAACATCAAATCTTCGACATCGCTGCGGCCGGAAAAATATCGTGAACGAACGGGACAAACAACGACTGACGAAGAATCATTAAACGTGACAGACGTACAACCCTCTCTAAAATTGGCGCAGATTGGATTTATGGACTGCCTTGCAGGATTCATGGTGTGAATTGCCTCCTGCATACCTTCAGACATTAGTCGAGTCCATGCCCCGTCGTCTTGCGGCACTTCTGCGTGCTCGGGGAGCCCTACCCGATATTAGGCAGGTGTACCAGTTTTTTTTGGCTCTTCAGTGTATATACAGTGTCGAATCACATTATTATGACCACCAGCTAGTATCCAGAGTAACCACCCTCGCAGCACGGACAGCAGCTAGACGAGCTGGCAGTGACTCTACCAGGTGCTGATAGGTCCTCACGGATATCTGGAGCCATGCTGTCTGCAGTGCGTCCCACAACTATTGAAGGGTGCGTGGTGGAGGAGACAGCCGGCGAACACGACGATCGAGGTGGTCCCACAGATGTTCAATCGGATTGAGATCGGGACTGTTTGGGAAGCCAGGGAAGAACTTCGAAGTCTTGATCGTGTTCTTCCAGCCACGCGCGGACACTTCTAGCCGCGTGGCAAGGCGCATTATCGTGCTGGAAGAGCCCATCCTACCGAGGAAATAAAATATCCGCTATAAAACTTAACCCGTACGGCGGATAAAAACTATTTCATCCTAAGATGAAAAAGGATTCAAAACAAGAAGAAAACGCAGGCAAATACATGCTGTGTGGTGAGAAAACGAAGAAGGAAGTCGCATATGTATATATATATTTAATATTCTAGTTTTTACCCGCGGCTTCGCTCGCGTGGTTATAGTACCAAACTTAAAGGAAAAAAAACGGCATTTGTTAGTAGACAGACACTGATCATAAACACAGAACAGAGCACTAACGATGTCATTTTTTGGTGCTAGAATCGCTCTTTTGCATAGCCACTGGTCGTAATTTATATTTCCTTGTAGATCAGGGTAAACGCTAGCAATCAGTTCCGTATCACTCTGCACCAAATTACTAAAATCCCCCGTTAGTAACACTNTAGATCAGGGTAAACGCTAGCAATCAGTTCCGTATCACTCTGCACCAAATTACTAAAATCCCCCGTTAGTAACACTCAGACCTCGGCATCTTATTATAACCGCCCATCTCCAATTTTTAAAACAGTATCGGTATATAGTGTCCTGTATCAACGCCATTGTAGAGGTGCACTCTCATATTGTCGTCAAGCTGAATTTCTTGGCATTTGCCCATAAGCTTGACGACTTGAGACAGGCTTTGATTCCATTTGCAGGTGTGCCGCTCTGAATCACAGGTAAAGTTTGGCGGAAGTCGCCAGCCAGTAATACAACCATTCCTCCCATAATGTCTGTATTGTTTCGTATATCCTGTAGAGTTCGGTTTAGGGCCTCCATCGCTTTTTTGTGTGACATTGTGCTTTCTTCCCACACTAACAACTTTCAAAGACGCAGCATTGTACCACGAGCGCTATTTTTACTACATACAAAAATTTTCCTGAGGGAATGAGATATTTTTTCGGGATAAAAAGTAGCCTATGTCACTTCCCGGCCCTCCAACTATCTCTGTGCAAAAAATCACGTCGATTCGTTGCTCCGTTGCGACGGCAAAGAAGGACAAACAAACAAACGAACACACTTTTGTATTTATATTAGTNTTCCCACACTAACAACTTTCAAAGACGCAGCATTGTACCACGAGCGCTATTTTTACTACATACAAAAATTTTCCTGAGGGAATGAGATATTTTTTCGGGATAAAAAGTAGCCTATGTCACTTCCCGGCCCTCCAACTATCTCTGTGCAAAAAATCACGTCGATTCGTTGCTCCGTTGCGACGGCAAAGAAGGACAAACAAACAAACGAACACACTTTTGTATTTATATTAGTTAGGATATACTATGACATGCTAGACTTCGTTGTCTCGCACGACCAACCGATACATATATCTAAGGTCTAGAAAGATGTATATACATCACAAAGAAATCTTTTCATTTTAACAATTAAAAATTTAGACTTCACAAACAATATTACATATATAAAACATTACTTTACACAAAGAAAAATATTCTTAAAGAAGAAACATAAAAATTATAACCATATAAGTGTTTAAACATTAGAATAATTCCAGATAACAAAGTTACTTTTACAACGTCACACTAAGTAAACAAAAATAGTAAGCTAAACTAGAACACATCGCCATAAAAAAACAGATTTGGCTAAACATCAATTTATTAAGAACTGAATGGAATTAACAGAATTACACAATTGACTTGGAATAAGTGCCAACACAAATGACACGATTTTGGGAATTTTATGGTAGTAGGGTATAATCAATAACCTAAATTTATCACGTAAGGTGAGTGCCAGTTATTTTATTTGTTGTCCCATACTAGGATATTAAAGTAGTTTTGCTAAAATATTTTTATTCTCTGTAAATTTATTGTGTTCACCGTTTCGCTTTTTACCGCCTGCGTTGCACCATGATACCTTCAAGCAGATGCTGTGTCCAAAATTACAACACTTCTAACAAATATTCTGGATGNGCCTGCGTTGCACCATGATACCTTCAAGCAGATGCTGTGTCCAAAATTACAACACTTCTAACAAATATTCTGGATGAATATTTTAAAGGAAAATAATGAATAATTTTTTTTCGTTATTTAAAAGGGCATTACTTTTGGTAATAACCCGTTTAAATTTTAAGCAAGGGATAACAAGTAAAAATTAAAAATAAATTCAAATCAAATATTAGCACAAAATAAAATTTAAAAATGTCAAATATATATTGAAATATAATTATTTCCTTAAATTGTAAATTATAAATGNGCCTGCGTTGCACCATGATACCTTCAAGCAGATGCTGTGTCCAAAATTACAACACTTCTAACAAATATTCTGGATAAATATTTTAAAGGAAAATAATGAATAATTTTTTTTCGTTATTTAAAAGGGCATTACTTTTGGTAATAACCCGTTTAAATTTTAAGCAAGGGATAACAAGTAAAAATTAAAAATAAATTCAAATCAAATAATAGCACAAAATAAAATTTAAAAATGTCAAATATATATTGAAATATAATTATTTCCTTAAATTGTAAATTATAAATGCATATTCGTTTTGGCTCTATCGCAAAAATGTAAATTTACATTTAAAGTTAAGTATGACTTCAGCAAAATATTAAATAATTAAGTTTAATGTTGGAATTTTATAACGCGAATTAATATTAACTATGATAGTAAAATTCAAAATTTTATTAAGGGAACTTAAAATAACACAGAAAATCAGACAGTTGATTCATTCAGGAATTTACGCCTCTAGTTATTCAATGACCGCAGAATAAATTTGCAGCAGATAAGAAATTATTATTATATTGTTTTTTCACCCGTACTACAATTTTTAATATTTAATGAAAAAATTGGTGACGTGAGCATTTTTTTTTTTTAATTTTGGGATTTGCCAAAGTTATATTTTTTCTTAAGAAATAGTTTTCCTTCCTGACGTAACCGAGAGTTGGGAATGTACAAGATAGCGAGGTAAGTGGCTTATACTACACAGCCAGATCCTCCCACACGACAACTGCCTCCTCGGGAATGGTCTGAAGATGGTACAAATCTTCGCCAAGTGTAGTTTGTAAGCCGTCTTACCCCCTCCTCTAATTATCTTGCTGACGTAATCTTCCATGGCTGTTTATAAGGCCAGTAAAATAAATGTATTTCCTCTACACAGTTCTGCACGTAATTTTAATAACGTACTCGAGATTTTTTTTAATTAAAAGGATGTGTTAAAAAATATGTTTAATATAAACGCATTTTCAACCAGGTCTGATGGTAATCGGTCGAGCATTTTGTAAAATTTAATGGAAAAAAAATATTATTTTGTTGCAGTATAAAAAAAATCGCGGACCCTAGAAACTATTACTTGGTACATTTGGTGCACACAGTAGGTAATTCTGAACTCTAGAATTGATTTAAATCGGTAAAACAGATATGGCATATAATGCTACAAGAACAAGACCAACGTTCCTAATATAAGAGAGAGTATTAGAAACAATTTATGTGGCTTTCTATATTTTTATCTACATGTGGAATGAAACAGGGCTTGGTTGAAAAGTTATCGATATGCAATAATTAAGTAAATTTTTCTGGTAACGTAAATTTTTAGCATGACTGACTAGAGAAGTTACCAATTAGTGCATTTTTGCACATGATTAGATGTTTTGGTGCGTCAGCTGGGTTTTGAATCGTTTCAATTGTCCCAGTAATATACTACGTAACACAAAATATGACGAAGCAGGCATTTTAAAAATAATACTCTCACTCATTTAAAATTCATTAATTCAGGATGTCTTTGTCTGCAGATTTTGTATGTCAAATCTGTTGAAATTCACTGTGGTAGTTTCAAAAACGTTATATAAAAGTTATATATTTCAGGTGACAGTATCTTTCAAAATAACTTGCAGAAGAGGTTAAGGATAAATTTATTTAATGCGGTAAGTACTGCAAACGTATCAAACTTTGGCTAAAATATGTTACATAGTTTGATTGTATACGGCATTTTAACGTTAAATATATCCTTTCGAAAATACGTTTCTTGGTTACTAAGGTCATGCAGTTTAGGATGGCCTACCCTAGCACTTATTAAATGCCATATTAAGGGGAACCGGTTGACTAGTTTCCGAGTTATGATGTAAATGCTTTATTTATAAAGGTGGCACTGTATTCCAAAACGGAGAACTGCTGACGGCATGAGTTTCTGGATTATGTGTTGCGTGAAGTGTGAACTATCAACCTATTACATTTGGTTCATATCGATTGAATACTTCCTGTAATATGGCATTGGACATAAAATATTAGATGGGGTCATTTGAATATAGACATCCAGCTATGAATGCCAGGTGTTCTTTAACAAAGGTGTTAAAAAGATTTGTGAAGTTCAGTCCTCGAATTCAAAAGTTTGTAAGAACACCTACACGTACACGCACTCAAAAAAAGGTGACAAAAACATTTTTTTCTTGTGAAAACTAGGCTATAAAACAGCTCCACGTCACTTTAACTTTTTTAGCTGTATGTCAAATTATGAATAAAAAAGTATTATGGCGATACACTATTTTAGAGCAGTGCTGTATGTCTAAGAAAACCCATAATATGACAAAAAAAAACACCGAATTCAGAGAATTCAAGAGGTGTGACTGGACTTTCCGGCACATTTTTTCTACCCGTCTCCAATTTGGAACCCACATTGTTGTGGCGTAATAGTTTTTCTGCACCAAGAAAGTGTTTTCTTACATTCGCAGCCAGTGTCAGAACTTTGGTGAGTGGCAGAAGAACCATGTTCCCACAGCTGACTTAAGGACAGTCACCGAAAGATGCAGATTCGCCTTGGAGTATTTCTACTTACTAAACTCTCTTGCTATGCGGGTTGCTGCCTGCAAGAACTTAAGGGATTGGGTTGTGCACCAAGGAAGTGTCATTGCTGGTCGTATGTGATTGACGCGGGGTTCGCGGGGAAGGGGAGTCACCCCAATGCGAACTCGGTAGTTTCGTGTTACCATAACTGATGCCATCCTATGATGTGGGGAGCGAAATGCTACAAGAGTTAGTATTAAAGTGGCCGCCTGATAAACCAATATTGCACATCCGAGGCCTAGAAGCGTGGGAGCGCTAGGGGCGACCGAGACATGCGCATCAACTCTCTCATCGCCTCTACGCGCATAGCACTGAACTGGCGTGCAGTCTTGCCGTCGATAACGCGCCTCTATGAGACTTTCAGCGGAGACCTAGTTAGCATTTTATAACGTAATAATACAAAGGATCGATGCACGTTTCTCTTCCTCATAAATGTTTTGCACCGGAATGTTCATACCTAAAAATGACCGTGAAACACCCGTTTCAGCAATTTTCACTATCACAAAAACATGCTTTACAGAGAAATGGAGGGACTGAAAAACGTATACAGACGCGTAACATTTCTTAAATTCTATTCGTAAATAGACTTCACTCAGACACGTTGGAAGTTTTATAATAAAACGTTTTCTGCTGTAACTCTGCTCACCGTTCAGAGGCCTACCCCTGCGGCCATCTTAATGTAGGAATTTAACTTTATCTGAGAGGAATTGGGGTTTAATCGTGCAGTTGGGGAGTTACTTTCCGGAAAGGACTGGGCTACAAGACTTAATGTGGGAATGACATTCGCATGCTTTTAGGAAGGAAGGAACTCGTGGGCACGTTCTGAGATGAGTGACCTCTCGGGAGAGTAGTAGTGTCAGGGTGGTTCGGGGACGTGAAGGAAGCTGTACAGTGTAGAATTACAGAGATGACAGACTTTTTGGTGTTGTGCGAAAAACAGAGGTGTGTGAGAGTTGTGAATCAGTCGAGCACTACCCACATATCAAGGTTTTTGGTGGATAAAGTATCCCCGGCACTGTACTTATTAGTGAGTGAGGTCCAACAATGAAGCACTACCAATATCCTAAGGTAACAGGTGAGGCGAGCATCCTCAGCTCCAGGACTGACAGGATGCTGTTATAAAGGGGAAATGTAAAGAATGGGAGGGAGTGAAGGGCTTATTTTTTGTGCCTCTGGGGAGCCTCTTGTCTAAAGCCTGCACAATTTCATGCAATGATAAATCTAAAATATATTGTGTATAATCTTTTAAATGTATTATGTTGAGTGCAAACTTCTGAAGAAGCAAGTTGAAAATTGGTTATAGTATTGTATATTAATCTAATTGTTAAATTAATTGGTTTGTATCTTTTGTAAACATAGTTGAGTAGTGTTTCGGAAGTGAAGAGAAACTAAAAGCCACAATTATACAGCAAAAAAGATATATCACTGTTGTTTGCTATTTCACTTCTACCAACACGAGAAGGCTAATATTGGGTCAAATGTGTTCTCTCCCTTTTTATGAGTTTTTTTAAATTAACGCTGCGCATCCCTTCTTTTTTCCCAGATATCTGTGGGGCAGGATTTTGCGGAGGTTGAGAAGGGAAGCTGTGGTGGATGTTGAGGTGGGGAGAATCCACCCCAGAGGTAACAAACAAAATAAATAAAAATATTATATAAAGGATAATGAAACGAACAAGCAAAGAGGACAGTTTCTGCATATACTTAAAAATAATTCATTGACTCAGAAGTAATATATCCTATACAGGCATTTGGAAACTCATCCGAAATATTTCGGGAGACGATTCCTCGTGGAAACTGAGTTGGTACATGCGGACTCATTTGAACCTTTATGCGTGTTTACGAGAGATCACAACGACGAGGCATGTTAGTATGTATGCCCAACATACTATCGTATTTCTTCAGCACACTTACCACCACTTATATCTCACTTAAATCCACTCAATAATAGTGCTAAATAAGATAGCATTACAATTTCATAAAACATGAAGGTAAAACAAATATATACGTTTGGAGGGTGGTCGCCACTATTATTTTTATTAAGGCGGAAGTTTTAACACCGGGTTTTCAAAGGGCTGAAGATCTCGATAACACGAAGTATTATCCAGGGATTCGTAGCTTCATTCCACGACGTTTTTGATACTTTGTATAAATACCATTTATAGACTTTATTTTCAAGGGCGGAAATCTCCCTTAGGAATTGAACTAAGCTACAATTTGCAATGCATATGTGTACTTGATTTTACACAAAGAGTCACCTTGTATACGCATCAAAACTTGGCGATAGAGCTAGGAAAACACAGACGAACAAAGTATCGAAATGCGACCTACTATTGAACAGCAGCGACGGTTCAGGAAATTACGCATGTCCCCATCTCCGCCCCCACATAGAGAATAAGGCACAATAACAGACTGAATGTGAACAGTCGATCACCGCCCCCTCTCCTGNCATCTCCGCCCCCACATAGAGAATAAGGCACAATAACAGACTGAATGTGAACAGTCGATCACCGCCCCCTCTCCTGGTGGAACCAGTGACGGTCGGACACACTAATTAGTGGCGCATCTGACAGTTTATATAAATGGCTGGTATATTCTTGCAATAATTTGTTAATCTGTATTTTTATGATAACATCTGTTTGTTTTGTAGATAAGTATATTAATCTTAAAATGTAATGTTATTTGACTTAATATATTACTACTGATTTAAATAAATGCTCATCCTATGATTATTACTTTAATTAGGTATACGCATTTGTGTACAGTAGTAGGATTTTACCAGAGCATTTTGTAAGTATTGTTTCAAGTATGTTCGGCAGGTCTAAATATTTGGTTTTCATCCTTCGGACAAAAAAATGTTGCGCTTTTAAAAAGGCATTTAATACGGTCCAACACTTTTTCCAATGTATATACATCTGGATACACTAGGAATCTGATGGACACCGTCATGAGTTTGCTGTGCAATGACGTACAGCCAGAATAGTTTTTCATTAAATTATTTAATCTCATAGTAAGCAAATTCAAGGAAAATATAAGTCAGATAACCACTTACATATGAAACAGTATGCCATCGAAGTAATTGCGCGCATGTTGTTTCGCTCAAACATGCGACATGCGATTTATCATTCATAACAGTTTTGCCAACATATCCTGGCTCGTTTGTACAATGCCTTAATTTGACTGTTATCAAACCACCTACCTTTATTTTCCCATTGTCTTCAGAAGAATCGTCTTCAATACTCTATCGCACAAAATATTTTTATAAAATCAGAGCCATCACTTATTAGCCTTATACAATTATGGTGTTATCATTCTGAACAGATACAAATGAAATATACAATAAAATATTTTTATTGAGATTAAGATTTTTATCAATATAAAATGACACATTTTTCAACATACTGATACATTATTGATTTTTCTCAACAAAAGAAAGCTTAACGTGAATATAATTTAAATTCAGTAAAATAAATTGGGCCTATTTAGTAAATCAAATTTTGCGTGCTCATTTAAACAGCTTCTCTTATTTCATTCCCAACATAAAGCGTGAACGGTATTTGAATTACACTGCTGTCAACAAAGAGAAACATGTCTTATAATAGACAATATTTAAAAGAAGAATCGGTGACTCCAGTCTTTTGAAGATTTTGCTACAGTCTATTCCAGAACTTTGTCAAAAACAATCTGTCGTGAGGCTCGCTGGGCTTATTCTCAACTTACGGTTTGCTGGTGGGGTACAGGTGGACCGTTGCTTGAGCTAGGAGGCGAATAGGATCACTAAACATGCAGATTCGGACGCAAACACAAGGTTATAAGGACTTCGACTCGATACACAAAACTCTGGGCCTCAAGGACGGCACGTTATGAGAGATGGAGGACTTTGGTATAGAATTTCCACGGTAAACTCAGCAATTTTGGAAGCCCTGCTTAATATTTAGTTGTATACCACTTTTGTATTCGTCCACCGTGTGTAAAAGTTAATATTTTCATGGGCATTACTTTACTCATGCGTCGATAAAGTGAAACCGTGAAATTAACAGAGAAGTAAATATTTTACAAATCTGCTGATTCGCCAATGTTCGTCAAAAAACAGAAATAATTTCAGTATTCACAAATGTTTACCTAGTCATTTTAATTCAACATTGTAAAATGTAACTACTTTCCATCCGTCGTTGCCAACTTTAAAGAGCGCGTGACACTCGGTGTGCCCGTTAAGATACATGCAGACAGAAGCAGAGGCATTTATCAAAGGTTGACGTCAAAAGTGTTAAATCAACAGTAAGCAGCCCATAAGAGAAAACACGGTCATCCCTGCGACTTGGTGCTGAATCCCTGGTACTGGTTATTGCCTTCAGTGATGCGCTACGTGTGGTTGTAGCAACACAACAGTACGCCCTAGTCTGGCTCTTACTCCTAAAACGCTATATATATTAACATTAAATATAATTACTCAAAAGGAAATAACACAACGTTAAATATGGTTGGTCTTGGCCCATTTCATAGTACTGACTGACGTGAATACCTGTTAAGGTTATTCAAGAGATACAATTTGTTTATAGACTCTGAATGTATTTTATGTTTTCGAGACATGTCAGTGATAACTTGATGTAAATACCAACTCAATCGGAAACGTTATTTACCACGTTTTTTAAAATATAAGTAGGAGAATTTTAAATCTACATGTTGATTCAAACAGGTCTCGAAAAATAATTTTAACGCGTTGTTCAGCTTACGTGTTTGTTGAAGTCACAGGAGTGATGTGTTACAATATCTTTGAAAACTGGGGCCGCGGTGGTGTGGTGGTTAGGCTACTCGCCTCCCACCAAGACGAACCAGGTTCGATTACCGGCGGGGTCGCTCCCGGATTTTCGCATGTAGGGATCGTGCCTGACGATGCCGCTGGTTAGCTGGTTTTCTCGGTGATCTCTTGTTCCCCCCACCTTTGAATTCTGGCGCTACTCCATACTCACCTCGTTTCACCCTCATTGGCTCTCAAGGCCTAGCTGTTAAGAGCCGCCCAAATCTTTCCATTCCACTTTGAATTCCGATCGACACTTGGTTTACCTGTGGTAAAGGTTTGACTTCTAACTATTTCGACTTCAAATTTTACATCAACAGTTTGAATAGTAATACAAGCAAACCATATAACGAATTATAAAAATAATAATCTTCATGTAATTTTGATTATATGGATAATTATTTAGAGCTGTAGCTTAACAAAATAACTTTTCTGAGATTTGCACAAAAAATAGAATTTTTTTAATTCCTAAGGTTTCTTTAGTTAGTGTTTTAAAAGTTATTTTCCGACACTTTATACTTTTTATAACCTATTTTTTCATATAACAACGACGCGATATGTCATATTGTTATGTTTTTAATATTTTATACTTGTTACTAGGTCTATTATGAGGGAAGAACTAAAACTAATTACGGAGTCAGAATACATATTTTATTTGATGGATACAATAAATATAAGGTATTGGCGAGGGAGGCCCTACTCAATTAAAGTGCAGGACTAACCTGAATGATACCGTTTCCGGAGGCTGAGTGTTGTTCCGGAAATCGACGAGCGGCACGAAAAGCTGCGTCTTGAGGGCTTCTTCTCGGCGTGGGTCCACAGACAGACAGACAGACTGACAGACAGACAGACTGACAGACGGTCCCAGTCCAAAGTGTTGCCAAGTATTATACAGTTTCTGGTGGCGTGATTGTCCCAAATNTTATACAGTTTCTGGTGGCGTGATTGTCCCAAATGCCGTGTCGACGGGAGGGGAGCTTCGCTGGCACTTCCCTGGTATGTTTAATAAACTATTGTTGTTGTGATGTTGTTATGGATTCTTCGGCTGGCCTAGAAACCGGTGCGTCGCTGCAGTTCGCTAGGCTTATCAGCCTCTACTGAATCATAACAATATTCTAAAATTTCGAAAACAAAATTTAACTCGAATGCCGTTAAACTGACCGTTGTGGCTGTGTGTTGACCTCGGCAGGCAGGGCTGCGTTCAGAAAGACGTGAGACGAAAATGTTTCTATGTTCAGCCATACGTCTCGACAACGGATCGTTAGGGGCCACTGATCTGGAGAGTGAGGACCAGGGAAGTGACCATGCTTTGTAATAAAGAACCACCTCAGCACTCGCGTGGAATGATTTCAGAAGACCTCGGAAAGCCAACTCCAAATGATTGAACCGGTGATCAAGCAAAGGTTCTTTCAAAGCGAGAAAAAACCAGGGGTGTAGATAATGTTTTATTTGGGAAGGGGCCGGGAGTTTCATCGCTAAGGAAATATGACAAATTCAAGAATAAATACACTGACCATATCTTACTATAAGTAAATTTTAATTTAATAACTTATTTTAAAAGATCTTAAAGTGCATTAAGAGACAGACTGTTGGTTTGTGTGATTTCCATGGTCGCCATAAGTGCCTCTACCAGCTACAGTTATAAATACAAAGCTCCAATACATTTCAAATCATCCAACACATTTTGAGTTTAGTTTTGTTTCATAGCAGGCAGTCATGATTGATAGATTTTAACTTATTTTAAGTGTGAACATTTTTGTTCTGACTTGTGTCTCACCTTACGTATCATCTGGTGTCTATTTTTAATAAGGCGGTTTGAATGGTAAATAAAATATTTAATAACTTCCTTTCTTTGTATAGAAATAAATGATTTGTAAGGGTTTTTAATTCAGTTTATTACATTATATATATATACTAAACATAAAAAATTACTTAGATAACTACATACATTGTAAAAACATTTCTGGTAAACTTCCTAAACTCTAATGGAAGTTCTTAACCCATACACAGTATGGTAATAATACCACACATCGAGCTGCAAATATAGGAATGTTTAGCGTCGCTACTATACAAAGTTGGTAACTTCCCTACGNATCTCCACCCCCACATAGAGAATAAGGCACAATAACAGACTGAATGTGAACAGTCGATCACCGCCCCCTCTCCTGTCGGAACCAGTGACAGTAGAACACTCTAATTGGTTTCGCATCTGACAGTTTATATTATTGGCTGGTATATTCTTGCAATAATTTGTTAATCTGCATTTTTGTGATAAAATCGGTTTATTTTGTAGATAAGTATATTAATCTTAAAATGTAATGTTATTTGACTTAATATATTACTACTGATTTAAATAAATGCTCATCCTATGATTATTACTCTAATTAGGTATACGCATTTGTGAACAGTAGTAGGATTTTACCAGAGAATTTTGTAAGTATTGTTTCAAGTATGTTCGGCAGGTCTAAATATTTGATTTTCACCCATCATACAAAAAAATGTTGCGCTTTTAAAAAGGCATTTAATAAGGTCCAACACTTTCTCCAATGTATATACATCCGGATATACTAGGACTCTGATGGACACCGTCATGAGTTTGCTGTGCAATGACGCACAGCCAGAATAGTTTTTCATTAAATTATTTAATCTCATAGTAAGCAAATTCAAGGAAAAGGTAAGTCAGATAACCACTTACATATGAAACAGTATGCCATCGAAGTAATTTCGCGCATGTGGTTTCGCTCAAACATGCGATATATCATTCATAACAGTTTTGCCAAAATGTCCTGGCTCGTTTGTACAATGCCTTAATTTAACTGTTATCAAACCACCTACCTTTATGTTCCTATTGACTTCAGAAGAATCGTCTTCAATACTCTATCTCACAAAATATTTTTATAAAATCAGAGCCATCACTTATTATTCTTATACAATTATGGTGTTATCATTCTGAACAGATACAAATTAAATATACAACAAAATATTTTTATTCAGATTAAGATTTTTATCAATATAAAATGACACATTTTTCAACTTACTGACACATTATTGATTTTTCTCAATAAAAGAAAGCTCAACGTGAATATAATTTAAATCCAGTGAAATAAATTGGGCATATTTAGTAAATCAAATTTTGCCTTATCATTTAAACAGCTTCTCTAATTTCATTCCCAACATAAAGCGTGAACGGTATTTGAATTATACTGCTGTCAACACAGAGAAACATGTCTTATAATATAAAATATTTAAAAGAAGAATCGGTGGCTCCAGTATTTTGAAGATGTTGCTACAGTACATCCAGAACTTTGTCAGAAACAATCTGTCGTGAGGCTCGCTGGGCTTATTCTCAACTTACGGCTTGCTAGTAGGGTACAGGTGGACCGTTGCTTAAGCTAGGAGGTGAATAGGATCACTAAACATGCAGATTCGGACGCAAGTACAAGGATACAAGGACTTCGACTCGGTACACAAAACTCTGGGCCTCGAGGACGCTACGTTACGAGAGATGGGGGACTTTGGTATAGACTTTTCATGGTAAACTCAGTAATTTTGGAAGCCCTGCTTAATATTTAGTTGTATACTTTTGTATTCGTCCACCATGTTGTTATGGTGTGATCAGGCCTTAGCTGAACGGCTTGCCTGATCACACCTTCAAACATGAAACCTGGAAACGAGCGGGATTGCAACGCCACCATTTGGTCGTCGATCCTTGCGAAACAAGGCAATTGCAGAAATCCCCCTCCACCGGTCACTGAGCGGGGCCGCAGAACCACGCGCTTGATATAGGCCGGCGTAACACCCGGAACGAGCGTCTTTCGTCTTTAGTCCTTTGGGAGACCCGACCAGCGAAGCAGACCAGGAAGATGGGTGTGTCCGGCCGGCGTTAACCGTCTCGCAGAATCAGCCTCCGGCTACAACAAGGTGATGTCTTTCCAGTTAGTTTTAATTAAAATGGCGTGAATCATAATAGTTAATTAAATAATAATCATTTTAAGTTCAATTTAAAGCTCTCCCGATCAACAACCATTTAAATAGCAACTGTATAATCTTCATGTAATATAACTCACCTTATACTGTTGTGCTCTACCGAATCATGAGTCATTATTTAAGATACGCCCCCAGCATACTCTCATATTGACATACCACATTGTTACTAGTTCGTAACAATGTGTAAAGTTAATATTTTCATGGGCATCATTACTTTACTCATGCGTCGATAAAGTGAAACCGTGAAATTAACAGAGAAGTAAATATTTTACAAATCTGCTGATTCATCGATGTTCGTCAAAAAAGCAGAACGCAAAAGGAATAATTTCAGTATACACAAATGTTTACCTAGTAATTTTAATTCAACATTGTAAAATGTAACTACTTTCCGTCCATCGTTGCCAACTTTAAAGAGCGCGTGCCACTCGGTGTGCCAGTTAAGATACATGCAGGCAGAAGCAGAGGCATTTATCAAAGGTTGACGTCAAAAGTGTTAAATCAACAGTAAGCAGCCCATAAGAGAAAACACGGTCATCCCTGCGACTTGGTGCTGAATCCCTGGCACTGGTTATTGTCTTCAGTGATGCGGTACGCGTGGCTGTAGCAACACAACAGTACGCCCTAGTCTGGCTCTAACTCATAACACGCTATCAATTAACATTACATATAATTACTCAAAAGGAAATAACACAACGGTAAGGACGGTTGGTCTTGGCCCATTTCATAGTACTGACAGACGTGAACGCCTGTTAAGGCTATTCAAGAGCTACAATTTGTTTATAGATTGTGAATGCATTTTATGTTTTCGCGACATGTCAGTGATAACTTGATGTAAATACCAACTGAATCAGAAACGTTATTTACCACGTTTTTAAAAATATAAGTAGGAGAATTTTAAATCTTCATGTTGATTCAAACAGGTCTCGAAAAGTAATTTTAACGCGTTGTTCAGCTTACGTGTTCGTTGAAGTCACAGGAGTGATGTGTTACAATATCTTTGAAAACTGGGGCCGCGATGGTGTTGTGCTTAGGCTACACCCCTCCCACCAAGACGAACCAGGTTCGATTAGTGGCGGGGTCGCTCCCGGATTTTCACATGTAGGGATCGTGCCTGACGATGCCGCTGGTTAGCTGGTTTTCTCGGGGATCTCCCGTTTCCCCCACCTTTGAATTCTGGCGCTACTCCATACTCACCTAGTTTCACCCGCATTGGCTCTCAAGGCCTAGCTGTTAAGAGCCGCCTAAATCTTTCCATTCCACTTTGAAATCCGACCGACACTTGGTTTGCCTGTGGTAAAAATTTGACTTAACGAATTATAAAAATAATAATCTTCATGAAATTTTGATTACATGAATAATTATTTAGAGCTGTAGCTTAACGAAATAACTTTTATGAGATTTGTACAAAAAATAGAATTATTTAAATTCCTAAAGTTCCTTTAGTTAGTGTTTTAAAAGTTATTTTCCGACACTTCATACTTTTATAACCTATTATTTCATATAACAACGACGCCATATGTCATATTGTTATGTTTTTAATATGTTATACTTGTTACTAGGTCTATTATGAGGGAAGAACTAAAACTAATTACGGAGTCAGAATACATATTTTATTTGATGGATACAATAAATATAAGGTATTGGCGAGGGAGGCCCTACTCAATTAAAGTGCAGGACTAACCTGAATGATACCGTTTCCGGAGGCTGAGTGTTGTTCCGGAAATCGACGAGCGGCACGAAAAGCTGCGTCTTGAGGGCTTCTTCTCGACGTGGGTCCACAGACAGACTGACAGACTGACAGACGGTCCCAGTCCAAAGTGTTGCCAAGTATTATACAGTTTCTGGTGGCGTGATTGTCCCAAATGCCGTGTCGACGGGAGGGGAGCTTCGCTGGCACTTCCCTGGAATGTTTAATAAACTATTATTGTTGTGATGTTGTTATGGATTATTTGGCTGGTCTGGGGCCTGGGCACCGGCGCGTCACTGCAGTTCGCTAGGCTTATCAGCCTCTGCTGAATCATAACAATATTCTAAAATTTCGAAAAAAAATTTAACTCGAATGCCTTCAAACTGACCGTTGTGGCTGTGTGTTGACCTCGGCATGCAGGGTTGCGTTCAGAAAGACGTGAGACGAAAATGTTTCTATGTTCAGTCATACGTCTCGACAACGGATCGTTAGGGGAGGTGGGGCCACTGATCTGGAGAGGAAGGACCAGGGAAGTGGCCATGGTCTGTAATAAAGAACCACCTCAGCACTCGCGTGGAAATGACTTCAGAAGACCTCGGAAAGCCAACTCCATAAGAATGAACCGGTGATCAAGAAAAGGTTCTTTCAAAGCGAGACGAAATCAGGGGCGTAGATAATGTTTTATTTGGGATAGGGCCGGGAGTTTCATCGCTAAGGAAATGTGATAGAAATGCAAGAATAAATACACTGACCATATCTTACTATAAGTAAATTTTAATTTAATAACTTATTTTAAAAGATCTTAAAGTGCAATAAGAGACAGACTGTTGGTTTGTGTGATTTCCATGGTCGCCATAAGTGCCTCTACCAGCTACAGTTATAAATACAAAGCTCCAATACATTTCAAATCATCCAACACATTTTGAGTTTAGTTTTGTTTCATAGCAGGCAGTCATGATTGATAGATTTTAACTTATTTTAAGTGTGAACATTTTTGTTCTGACTTGTGTCTCACCTTACGTATCATCTGGTGTCTATTTTTAATAAGGCGGTTTGAATGGTAAATAAAATATTTAATAACTTCCTTTCTTTGTATAGAAATAAATGATTTATAAGGGTTTTTAATTCAGTTTATTACATTATATATATATACTAAACATAAAANATAAGGGTTTTTAATTCAGTTTATTACATTATATATATATACTAAACATAAAAAATTACTTACATAACTACATACATTGTAAAAAAATTTCTGGTAAACTTCCTAAACTCTAATGGAAGTTCTTAACCCATACACAGTATGGAAATAATACCACACATCGAGCTGCAAATATAGGAATGTTTAGCGTCGCTGCTATACAAAGTTGGTAACTTCCCTACGNAATAATACCACACATCGAGCTGCAAATATAGGAATGTTTAGCGTCGCTGCTATACAAAGTTGGTAACTTCCCTACGCATTTGACTGTTTCCTGAGCAAATGCAGGAACGCTACAATGAATGCATAGGGGTAAAAATTACTACTCCCACTTTCTCGCTAAGTGTATATGGTAAATTTCCGAATAATTTCTTAGAGTGAATGTTTTTAAGAAACATGAAGACTACAGTACATGCTTGTTAAAATACGTAGTCGTTTTGTACCAAAGGCTGTAATGAAATAATCTTATCAACGAATTCCCGAAATAATCTTTTGCAAAAATACAGTATATATATATATATACATATATATATATGTCGTGCTGTTTCATGGCACATACTATACACACACATATATGTGTGTATAGTATGTGCCATGAAACAGCGCGACAGATATTTTCAAGTAGCAATGAAGAAAGTCCCAAGTGAAGGTTTTATTGAGCCACAGTAACTGAACACTTCACGACAAACACGACTGTGTAAGAAACACGTCTTAGCATACGATGTTTACATCGAGCAGCGCGGTTGTCGCCTGCAGCTGACAGAGTAGCAACACGGTTGTGAGATACAAGCGGGTTGAGGAAACTTAGCGCGAGAACAGAACTGGAACAAGACATAAAGTTTACGAACCCCTTGGGCCCTACGCGACACGTTCCTCAAGAGGCGACAAGCACTGCGAAAGTGGCACAGCGTTGGTCCTTCAAGGCGTCCGTCTACCTGGAACTTTTTCCCACGTTTAGGCCGAGGAGCGCGGGAGCGATAAGGGCGACACTGCCACGCGCATCAAGTACGCCATCGCCGCTAAGCGCAAGGCTCTGAACTGGCGTGCAGTGTTCTCGTCGTGCTGCGTCTACCTATGGGACTTTCAGCGGTGATCATATTATTTTATTAGTGGGAAGGCTTTAGGAAGGTTCAGTGCAGGCGCCTATAGTAGTTTTGTATGTATCTGATGCGTGCATTTTGAGCTACAGCGCCTTGGAAAGGCCGTTTTTTTTAGCGGTTTTGGAGTACTCTGAATTGATGTTTCTAACGTACGTGATATTTTGAAAGTACTTAACAGCTCTCGTCTGAAGTGTATGTTCTTTTCGTAGATAAATACATTGGACGCACGCTTAATAGTTTCGTTGAAAACCGCGTATTTCGAACACTCTGCAACGCAGTTCAAGCGCCAGGTAGACGGGCACCTTAAGGCAGAGATGGATGTGGGTTCAAAACGTAATGCACCGAGAATAAAAAAGGCCTTCTTGAATCAAATGTATTGTTTATATAGAGACAATAAAATATTTTGTTCTTGTTCGATTGCCCGAAACTACAAGATTTGGTTGGTGCAACTAAAGATTTGTTCGGCTCTACGTACATTTAGCAGTTTTGGCTGAGGTAAAAAACCTGAAGAGAGACCGATATTAGAACCTACATCATTTCAGCCAGCGCGCTTCACCGTAACAACTTCAGCTGAAGTCGCTGATGATGGAGCGAGAGTGTTTTTGAGTAGACATTTCAATTACAGGGCAACGCGCGTAAATAAATATTTCAAGTTTTACAAATTTACTTTTTAGTTTCCTATTAAACTTATTTTATTATGATTTTTCTACCATTATTAGACATTAATAAATTCACTAACAAATGCTGTAACGTTCATAATCGCCACAAAAGTTGCAAACTCTCGTGCTGTATTTTCGAACGAAGGCTATCAAACGAGTGGCCAAATAAATTAATACGGTTGATTCAAGTAAACATTTTTTAGAGTCTATTTTTTTTTTTGGCTCAAAACAGAGATTTTGTTTATTCAAGGGTGCATTTTTTTAGATGGGCAATATTAGTGTTTAAAATTTTCAAGTTTTGTTCACTTATCAAAATATATTATTGAACCTGTACAAACATAAGTTTTTTTTGGCCGGAACAAAACTTTATCTAAGTGTACAATAGTTACAAATGTTAAAATAGGAAAAAAATAGGTTTAAACGGCAATATACATTTGGCGACATGAAAACTAATCATTAATTCAGTTTAAATTTTAATGCAATAAATGGGTTAAATTTTCCTTGTGGATATTCACTTCAAATATAGCCGAGAGCTAGCCCTGGCTGAAACCTCATGCTACCCCACTCATCACATACATTAGTATACAATATCAAAGAACTTATGGGTAAATATTTGGCTTCGAACCAAAATTGGCTACTAAAGAAAAAAAAGTCATGAAGAGTTAACCTAAAGTACAACAAACAGGCGCACAAAGTGCAAATAAAAACAATTTATTACAAAATTATACAAAGATATAAAATATAGTTTCTTTGATTTCTTGAGTAATATATATAATTTTCACCGCTGAAACAGATAAAACCTACAATTAAAGACTAAGGCAATTGATTAGCAGACTAGAATCATACATTTAGCAAGGCCTCCTAACCTCGAAACCAAAGGAGGCAAAGAATACTAATTTAATTTTAATTTACTTAACTGCATAAAAAGGCACAGCAACAAATATACACTGTCATTAAAATTGTATACTCTAGTTTTCTTTCCATTTCAAATATAAATGATCACAATGTAGGAAATCTACTTTTAATTTCCTTCTTAGCAAGGCAGCAGATGCACACTCTCATTTCCTTTTTAAATATAAAAGCTCGAAATATGGAAAATATATTTTGTATTTATCAAACTGCATAACCGAAGAACCAGGGCAGCACATTAACACAATTATATTTACTCGTCTGCAAACATAAGCAGCAAAAACACAGTCATTACTATCCAATTTAACGAGTTTACATTTACTCAGCTGCAACACTAAGGAATCATTTAACAATATGGGCATAGTTAAAAATAATACTCATTCCAGATTCCGAAATGATTACATCTTAATGAACTACCAAAAGGTATAATAATATAAACTTCTATAAATCAATTAGACGAGGTTAAAACTCAAGTAAATTTAGTGTACGACGATAAAGCTACCCAAATATTAAAATTTACATGCTCATAAAATGGTACAACAATTCTGCGGTCTAGATTTTATGATAGATGCGAATTCCTTTTACAAACCTGGAAAAAGTATAAGGACGAGTTATCCAGTACCTCAAGTATGAAAAAACTGATTTGTGCAGGCTCACAGTAAGGGTTGAACTGGGCAAACACGTCACCTCGCGTTGATTGCATCCTGTTGAAATGAAACACTTAGGAATCTTAAGGGGCAGCGGTGGCGTAGTGGCCAGGGCACTCGCCTCCCACCACGGCGATCCGGGCTCGATCCCCGGCGGGCCCACACACGGACCTTCGCATGCGGGAATCGTGCTGGACGATGCCGCTTGCCGGCGGACTTTCTCGGGGCACTCCCGCTTCCCCCGCCCTTGCATTCCAGCGCCATCCCATTCTAGGGTCTCATCCCTGCCATGCCCGGGGATGACGGTCACTTACGGGTCCCAGCTGGAAAGACCGTCACTCGGAGGGTGTTGCCTTGCCCTGGGTGCACTTCCCACAAGCCATTTATTTTTTTAGGAATCTTATTCCAGTTCAATATTAATTGCAGGATGTCGCAAACGTTGCACTTCCACTTTCTTATTGGTCTAGCAAATACGCAACGCTGCAAATGAAAACAAACAAATCGCCGAGCACTGTCCACGTAGTGGAGAAAAGAGAACAATCACACCCACTTGTGCGTTTGAAACAGCTGGTGGGTGCTTTGCTGTGATATCTGGGAGCGGACAGGCTTTGACTGCGTTAGCGCCTTGTGCATCGACTGGCGGACGAAACAAATGGAAGGCTCTCGTCGACGTGCCAAACATTCTTTACATTTTGTCTGTTTAAGGTATCATTGGCGCGATCGATAAATTATTCCAGGTAGTAAACGTTCAACGGCGTAGGTCAAAAATTTTTCCGAAGAGAATCTTAGTGAAGTTAAGCTAATAAAAGTCATAAAAAAATTTATTTAGCGAAAGTTGTAATGTCAGCATGGAGGTAGCGGGTAAGCATGGAAGCCACAAAATAAGAAAATATTCAAAATATATATAATATTTCATTATTGTTACCATTCATTTTAAAAGGAAATTGGGCATGTATATATATATATTATACAATGTTGGCATATATATAATTTTAGAATATCAGTTGAAAAGATTTTAGTTAACTATTTAAAGATACAATTTTATACACTTTTGTTATATTTTGTATTTTGATCGTTTTTCACAATATTTGCTCTATTTTCAATTTATGGGCATTTTTACAAAAAAAAAAGGTAATACGCCCCAAAAATATGCCTGGAAAAATATCCGTTTAATTACATAATTTTCTCTTCTCACAATAGAGTTACCATCTGTTGCTACATTTAACGACTCGTAGGCTGGTATTTCTCTGCGTGAGTTTGGAAGCAGTTCAGTTCTGCTACTTTTCTATTTCTTATTTTGTGTATATACATCTTTAACAGGAAACTTAAGTATATATATAAATATATAATATGTTTGTGGATGTGATGGAAAAACTGGACAGCTTAGTCATCGTAATGTCATTAAGTAGTTTCCTCCGAGTGCTTCTAAGGAGTTTTTCCCACAGCCATAATGTTTCTCGAGGTTACAAGATGGGCTAAAGAAGCAGTTTTTTAATGTAATTGTGAGCACTGTGTTATATATCTCGAAGTATTAACACCAGAGAATGAACCATGTCCGAAGTACTAATCAGCACGTTGTTTTTCCAAGGATTTTTTTTTTTTTTTTTTAATATTTTAATTGTTTCATTCACAAATGTATTGTTACTTTCTTTCCTTGGGGTGGGGTGTTAATAATTATCTCGTCACACAGAATAGCTAATGTCTACACTTGATTTACTTTAACAGCTTAAGAACTCTTAGAGCTCAAACGATTTGTTCTGATACCAGTAATACACTTTACTATTATTTGTATAATTTAATTATATGCCAGGTCTTCATCTGGTAGAGCATTAAGACCATACTGATTCGGTAGCAACAACTTTAATATTGTTTAAAATATATTTTGGACCTCAGATGTTCATATTCCATGCATTTGTCCCATAATACATTTTTCATTTTAAAAAATGTGTTATCATGCAAGAAGACTGTGAACGGATATGTATATATATATTTTCGATTTGTTCATTAAAAAAACTAACTCTTACAAAATAATCTTATCAGACAAATTATTGTAGTCAGTTAGAAAGCCGTGTCTGTGTATAGACAGCAATCGCTTCGTTCACTTGAGAAGGAAACCAGTTGTTACACAACTTGCCAATCTTCAAGACTGCTTCAAATTCATCTTGAAAGTGCGTGCGCGAGGAGTACGTTTAAATATCTCATGTCAAGATTCAATAATTAACGTGAAACCGTGCAAATAGTAATTACTGTGGTGGAAATTTCATAAATAATACATTATTTACTATATTTGGAAGTTATGTCAGAAATATGGTCAGAAATGTAAACAACCTCAAGACCACGCGGTTTTTTAGTGAAAATCTGCTGTGTTGAGATGACGTCTTAGCTTTACTATGCTGAAAGCGTTATCACACAACACAAAGAGCAAATAATAAAGAAGGCAGGCAAATTCCTATTGATAAAAATAAATAAAACAGATAAATTCTTATTAGGGGATTTTTCCTGGAGAGGGGTTAACGCACACCTAGTGACATGGAATGAGACCCTAAGNCAGATAAATTCTTATTAGGGGATTTTTCCTGGAGAGGGGTTAACGCACACCTAGTGACATGGAATGAGACCCTAACTGCGGGAAACAGGACTACACCTATATAACACACCGGCCAAGACGCCTGCCAGTTTTCCCACATGAGAAAATCCGAGTGTAATCTCGTTTAAAATCGAACACGAATCGCCTTGGTGGGAGTTCGATGCACTAACCGAAAAGGGTGGTGTGTTTTAGGTAGGTACGCATGAATGATATCGAAAACCATGCACAGTAAATAAAGTAAAAGATAAATGCACCTTCTGCAAGTGGTTCAAAGTTCAGTTATATATATACATATGTATCTATATATATGTATGTGTGTGCGTGCGCACGTGTGTGTGTTTGTGGTTGTCGAAACTGCTCAGTATTTATGATTAGTTTTACGATATCATGAAAAACATACATATATTAGTTTCTATTTTCGATTTCCATCTCCAGTGTGTGTTCCATATCCAGTGTACATTAGCGTTTTTGTAATAATTTTAACGCATGGAAACTCCAGTACAGGGTGTTTTAAGTTGTGTATTGACGTTCACCGTACTTTTAGCTTTATTGTTACACCACAGAATGAATGGTTCATCGCTGGCAAGTAGCCGAAGGAAAGCCTACATGCCAGTTTAATGCCTGGCGCGTTAAAGAAATACGATGCAGGTTCTTGGTTTACCCTTAACGCCCCTGTTCTTCTAGGCCTTCAACACGCAAAAATTTTGCCTTGAAAGCAAACAAACATGACTTTTTTTTGGGCAGCAGATAATATATGTTTTGTGTTCTGTGTGACTTCAACTGTTTTCGTTTTGTCTTTCTGCCACCACAGATACAGTACAATGGTTTGAGTGCGATAAATATCAGCCGGTGGTTAAGAAAGTGATAGTCGAAGAATAACTTGACTTACTTCGCAATATGAAATGCGGGATAGTGTTATGTATACGCATTCATTAATAAAATAATACTTTCTTTTTGCATATCACTTTAATATAGTGCACTTGTTACGATAGCCATGATATTACTTACGACAAATCCTTCATGTTCGACGCAGAATTGAAAACAGCTAGTTATAATTTTATTGAAAACTTTTGAAATCAATCTTTAAATGTTTTTTTTTTTTTGCAATTGTGAATTGTTAAGTTATGTGTAAATGTATACGTTACCATGTCCCTAGTGACAATTGGGTGTTCTACGCATCATTAATATGGTGCTGGGTAACATACTAACATTAATATTATACTGTTTTATCAGCTCTTACTCTGCGGTAAAAAAAAACAAATTATACAGATTTCAGCAGGAAACACATTTTTGCACACCACTTTATGTGTTCGCCTCGTATCATTTTTCAACATACTTTACCAAATTTAAACCCGGATAGTGGAGAACCAATATTTTTCCATTGGAAGTAATCATTATCTAATAAATAGTAGAAATTGTATGCAAATAAGTGTTTCTATGTAAAATTACATATACATAAATATATTTATCCTACTCGACACGCTACTGCGCAGTAACTAACATGTAGTTTTCACCATTTATAAAGCACTTAATGCGCATTTTTCGAATCTCGAAATGCTTCATCGGGTGGCTTGATGTAGTATAGAGTACAATATAGGATGTCCGGATATGCAGTATAAGAATACCAGGACGTGAAAACGACAAGTATTCCAAGGCCATTTATGATGGTGAAAGTTCTGCCACGTGTTGCGTTGCATCCGAATTGGTAATTGAAGTTGAGCGTTTGGCAACATCGCATCGGAGTCGTGCCACGCTTGTCGCCCTAGGAGGACGTAAGTAGATGTGCCTTTGTAATAGCTCAGCAGGAAAGCGCGTTGTACGTCTTCGTTTGGTGAACGAGCGTGTGGTTTACAATCCCCCAACTGTGCATCATGTACCTTGGTTTGCAATCGTTCATGTACTGCGGATTTTATGCCACGAGAATGTTCAATTCATATCTTCACATTACTCAAAGTATCTGCACTCATTTGAGGATGTAATTATATCTGTTTTAGTTCATTTTTAAAGGGAACGTGACAATAAAGAGGTGCATGATTAAAACCAATATCTGTGAAACAATACGAATATAATAGCTAACTTAGAATAAAACCAATCAGAACGATTGTACAAATTTCCATTTAATTAAACTGTAGTTGGGGTTCGTAACAGCACACCTTGTGCTGTCTTCCTATGGTGAGAAGCGTAGCACGACTCCGATGCGACGTTGCCAAACGATCAACTTCAATTGCAGTTTCGGGCTCAACGCAACACTTGGCACAACTTTCACCATTATAAACGGCATTGGAATACTTGTTTTCACGTCCCCCAGTATCCTTATACGGCAGTTTACGAACATCCTGTATATGTTTCTCATTTTATGCAGACAACAATTCAAACATTACGCATTCAATAAACGCCAAGGCATGGAGCTTATTTTCATTATTTGTTGCCAACCTAACTCTTAAAAGTTTCAGTGTATGTTTGCTGTAAAGCATATGCGATTAAGCGTAGGTATATTTGCAAAGGTTGACATTGACAGTGTTCAATCAATAGCGAACAAATGTGTACGCCATTCTATATCACTTATTCTCCCTTTCCTTTGATTGCGTGACTGGCGAAATACTCAGAAGATAAAATTTAATATATTTGGATGCATTTAATATACCACTGCAACTAAGCTATTCCTCTAATTTTACTTTTCTGTCAATTCATGGAAACTGGTAAGAAAAGAAGTTTTGAGGACTCGGATGAATATGAAGAAGAAGAGATAAAAAAAAGGAAAGTTAACAACAAAACACGAACTGTTACGAAATTAACAGAAGCAAGTAATCAGTTAAACGAAATGTTGATATACTTATTAAAGGAAAACAAAAGTATCCCTGAAAGGATAATAAACCATATTATGGAAATAATGGAAAACTTACATCAGATTATATTAGAACAAGAAGTGGATATTATACAGAAGAATAATGAAATAGAAAGAATGGAAGAACGGAATAGAGAAGAAAATAAGAAAAGGAGAGAAGAAAGAGAAGAAACAGCAGTAGAAAAACAACAGATTAAGGAAGAAATCGACAAAAGAGGAAATGAAGGAACGAATAACGAAGTAAATATTGGTGTATGGAACAAGAAGAAAGAGGAACCTGTCGTACGGATTATAGAACCAGCAATAATCCGTACGGGAGGTAGTAGTGAAACAACGAAAAGCGAGATTATGAGAGTTATCAGACCTGGAGAGAAAA
Source organism: Clitarchus hookeri (assembly GCA_002778355.1). Taxonomy (NCBI): domain Eukaryota; kingdom Metazoa; phylum Arthropoda; class Insecta; order Phasmatodea; family Phasmatidae; genus Clitarchus; species Clitarchus hookeri. The sequence continues at coordinate 334,372 of NQII01001426.1, forward strand.
ATATTCAAATAAATAACATGTGGAAGATCAAAAATAATGTCCTGGGAATAGAGTTTCCGAATGAAACTCAGGCAAAGAAAATGGAAAACGAAATAATGAACAAAAAAATCAATATGAGAGTTATTAGGAGAGAAAAGAAGAAACCCAAAATAATAGTTTTCGATATCGACAAAGAGAAACGGGATGAAGACTTCGTTGAGGAAGTATATCAACAAAATTTCACAGACATACCTAGAGAGGTTTTTAACAAAGATTTTAGAATTTTATTTAAGACAAAACCCAGGAATAATTATAATAACATAATATTGGAAGTCAGTACACGAATTTGGAAGAAGGTAGAAGTGAGACCGAAGATATATTGCCACTGGAAAGTGTACAAGTCAAGGAATTTTTATCACCAATGAGGTGTGTTAAGTGTTACAGGTATGGTCATACGCAGAAGTGGTATAGGGAAGAGGTGAATACATGTGGAAAATGTGCCCAAACAGGCCAAAAAATGTTGAAGAGAAGTGTATAAACTGCATAAGGATTAAAAGAACGGACCGACTAATAAACCACAAGGCCACTGACCTGAATTGCCCATGTCTTAAAAATACTCGTGAACGACTGAGGAAGGAAACTAATAATGACACGTAATCTAAAAGACTGTTTGAGAATTGTGCAACAAAATCTTTAAAAATCCCGAGTTAACACATTAAATTTAATAGAAGAATTTGTCAATCAAGAGTGTGATAATGATATCTGTGATTGCGGTAAAGATGAACAAAATGTCTATCATGTATTGTAGAGTTGCGAAATGTTTGATAAGGAAAGAACAGCACTTAAAACGATACTAATAGTGCTTGAGGAGACATGGCAATTGACGAGGTTTAACATCTTTGATATTGAGGTATACGAAGAGATAAAGAAATTTCTCGAAACAGTATACAGAATCATTAAAACCATGAACGACGATCTTCTAGATTAGGATTAAATGGGGTAAGAAGGGAAGTACTTGATGGCTGCGTCAGGCGAGGCCAGTGGGGCGCCTAGGAAACTAGGCCAGTGGGGCGCCTAGGAAACTAGGCAAGGGCCCCGGCAGCGCCACGCTTGCTGGCAAGGCTGACGTAGAACGAGGAAATAACCTTGTTTGTGGAGTGGGTAATAACTAAACAAGAAAGAATATATTATGAGAAGTTTTGATATGAAACTTTTAAAACTTTTATTATGTTGTTGGTTTAAAAATTTTAACTGCAATTTTTAATATGTTATTTTAATATGTTATCTTAATATGTTGATAAGATATTTTAGGTCTTCTTTTCTTTTTAATATTTTGTGAATTATAATTTGTTTTGGTGTAGGAATGTTTATTTTAATTGTACTTTGTGATTTTATGGGAGGGAGCAAAGGTCTGAGTGACAGCCTCCCCGTGGCTCCCTGCGTCAACTGGCTTCGGCCAGGCTAATAGTCACTGCTCCCTCCCGGGAGATTCCCAAGAAAGCCGAACGTATTGGAATTTTAATTTTAATAATTTAANTCTGAGTGACAGCCTCCCCGTGGCTCCCTGCGTCAACTGGCTTCGGCCAGGCTAATAGTCACTGCTCCCTCCCGGGGGATTCCCAAGAAAGCCGAACGTATTGGAATTTTAATTTTAATAATTTTAATTGTTAAATTGTATCGTTCGTAGCAACGTTTCCTTGGTAGTGAGGTACAAATAAAAGGGATTTTAATAATTTAAAATAGACTATAAAGGAAAATATGATGAGAATGATATTTGAGAATTGTAGTCCGGAAGGCCAAAAGGCTCGGAGGACAAAGTCATATTACTGTACTGTCAATTTATTCTATCGTGATTCTAATGTTTCCTTAATGTTTAGAATTATTTTATTTACCAAGTTATTTACTGCTGTTGTTTATCAATTTTAATTAACGTAGTATTATTTAGATAAACATCTCCCGAAGTCTTCTTCGTTTCCACGTATTTCTCGATACATAATACTTGCGGAAACATACCGGTTCCTTAAATAATTGCGTAGTTACGAAAATCTTACGAAAATATATTTACGAAGTGGAATACGCGCATTGTGCGCAATTGAAGAATTCCGAGTGCATTAAGAAGATGCTGTATCAAAGAGACGTCTTGAAATCGGCGTTCTATGAGGGCGGAGCTCCCAGAATTCCGCGAAGTTTAATTTAATGGTAGACTAGTGTCTAACGCGAATGTTGGTCTGGGCGACAAGAAAACGGACGAGCGGAAATGACCATGACTCCCGGATAGCCCCATTATCGGGGACCTTCTAATCGAAGATCTGGCCCTTAACGAAGCAAGATGAGTTTGAGCACTAAGGCGTGGGGCAACGCTGAAAAGTTTTAAGTCGGAGCAGAAATTTCTCCATCTTGTGCGTTTCTCCGTCTGAGCAATGCTTATTTGAACTATTACTCCTGCAAAACTTCTACTAGTTTATGCTATAAGCTTAAATCCAGGTATCGCCCGTGATAGTGTGTTCTGTGATTTCAAAGTTTAAAAAAATGCAAAAACTGAGCATTTTTACTTTATTCTGAGGTTAAGATATAACAACTGGCATTATAGTGCATAATTATATAACAAGGAAAATAATACTTATCAACATTTCACTTTTAAAAAATCGTAACTTGTAAAATTAAATATCTTATAAATATATTAGCAATTCTAAAAAATTTTTCTGTAACATAATTCGTGACAAGAATTGCGTTCCAGTGTGTTTGAAATCCTTGTTTTTTTAAATGAAACCACTTAACGTGGCGCCCTTATAGAGATATTATAAAAGAAAAATCACCTCAGATGAGGGAATAATAAAACTCAAAATGCATTTTGGACATTATAAATACTATTCCTGAGCCTTCCAACATAGCTTGAAACAGCTTTTTCACACTGCTGTATTTTAAAATATACTGTTTGGAAACACTCAAAACTATTGCAGGACCATGCACTGAATTTTGCTGCAGACTTTCCACCAAAATAAAAAACTATAGGGTCAAAGCTCGAAGCCTCATAGGTACTCGCAGGACGACGAGAACTCTGCACGCCAGTTCAGAGCCTTGCGGATAAGAGCGATGTGGTACTAGGTGCGCGTGCCAGTGTCGCCCTTATTACTACCTACCACATGCAAAATAGCTTCAGGTACACGGCGCCCTTGAAGTTGGAAGATTTCTCCAAGCGAGATTTCCAGCCGTGGTATATGTAGCCGCATAACTAATGAGTGGCGTTGATTATAGTCTCAAACAGCTCATTTTGCTATGATTTTTACAAATACTCTAATGGCTTTCGTAGAACGACAGAAAAAAAATTATAATGGGCTGCACAAACAAACTGAACCTTAATCCGCAAGTAAATCGGCAACGTAGTTTTGGCTCCCTTGTGATTTTGACTTAAAAGCTCGCATAACAAAGGTAACTCACCGACGTTAGTCACATAGGGTCACATCTCGGTGACAGCTTGGTCCTGCTGATTTGTTCCGCTCTGCGAGAGTTACACAATTTTCAGTAATGTAATACGGTTATTTGCACACAGGAATTTTCATGCGAATCACTTCAATCACTCCGTCTGCTTGACAGGCCACACTCGCTTGTTACAGAGTCGTGGCTCACTATTCACGTAAAGATAAAAACGAGTATATAAATATAAATAGGTAAGATATAAATATATACCATTTTATTACAAGGTCTTTCGCTAGTAATAGTTATATATATATATTTATATATGTGACTTTAATTTACGTTATCGCAAACTATTTTATGTATAAAAATGCTTATAAAATATACTATCCTCTCTTAATCTGGCGAGTCCACGGGCCGTTTATTTAATAGCCCTGAAGGACGTGAATTCTGGAAAAGGGTTTCCTCCGTTCAGCGTGGACTTACTCTCCAGCAGCAAAACAGTCCCAAGTTTGTTAAACTTAAGAAATAATTTAAAGTTGACCTCGGTTGGCTACAAATGAGGTCCCCTTACGTGACTTGCGAGCGGTCAAAACTTAGTTCCGTCGCGGTAGAGGTCGAAGGGCGCATTTCGCGTGGGCGTAGAGAAAATGTCAATTAAAACGCGAAGCGCCACCCGACGCTGGGAGCTTCAGGGCAGACGATTCTGAGAAGGAGATCCCCGCGGAAAGATTAGCCGTCGCAGTGATTTAAGAAAGGCCAAGTCAACGAGCGATCGTGTTTAAGTAGCGAATCTGCTGAAAGTGACACAGAGTGGTTCGTCGCCCGAGGAACTGTTTCCCGTTCAACGGGATCGACTGACCAGTATATCGAATTCACCCATGTTGAAAATTGGATAGGAAAGAAAACCTCGGAATAACTCTTGACCGAAACGGTGATGATGAAGTACTAGTTGCTAAAACACATATAGAAGTAAATTTTCCCACTATTCATCAACGCACTAGATCGCATAGAAAAAAATGAATTAGACAACTACGCACAATTAGGCCAATACTTATTTCTTATAACAATAAATTTTATTTAAAACGATGCTGATCACAACATACTTGTCATGTTTTTTTTAAATTGAATTAGAGTTCTTACTTCGGNTTCATCAACGCACTAGATCGCATAGAAAAAAATGAATTAGACAACTACGCACAATTAGGCCAATACTTATTTCTTACAACAATAAATTTTATTTAAAACGATGCTGATCACAACATACTTGTCATGTTTTTTTAAATTGAATTAGAGTTCTTACTTCAGTCTGCCGTAGTGCGTTCAGTGTAGTCAAAAACACAACTTTAATTTTAACACGGACGTAGACTTGTAAAGAAATGTGGAATAGTACTATAGAGTTAAAAAAAAATTAACACCCGTGAGAATATACAGTATATGTATGTAAAGAATGTTCACGATTAAATAAGCACTTTTGAAATCAACCTTTGAGAAATGCCACTGTCCCTACCTGCATAAGTTTTAACGGTCACACTAAGTGCCATGTGCCCAGTAAGGTTTGAAACGACGGGAGCGGGGAGGGGGAGTAGTCCCGTTGGTTTAAAAGTTCCAGGTAAACATATGTTGTTACTCAAATTATTTATTTTGCTTTTTGTTTTTTTAATCCATTTAAGTGTATGAATAAGCAAACGTGTAAAATATTTACTGTTTTAATAATCTCACAGTTTCACTTGACCGACGCATAAATACATAACATGCATGCAAGTTGAGGTTATGTAGGGCCTTCAAAAGTGCTCAGATTACCGTGAACAGCCTATACATACACATTCACACATACCTAAAACGATTACGTGAAATTCAAAATAGAATTCACAGGCTCACCACGAATGAAAGAAAATACCGGTGGAAAAATATTCTCGTGTGGTGAGAGATGACAGTTGGTCCGGAACGTGACGAAACAGTGGTTTAGAGTGGTAGTGCCACACCACGCCTGTCCGCTGGATTTATACTTTGACGTTGTGAGCAATATTTAGAGCATTTATACAGACTGCCTTCGTCACTCCTCTCCCGCTCTGGCATATCTCGATACCTGGCCATAGTTCGTCCATACAAAGAAGTTGAAAAATAAATTTTACAAGAAGTTATCAATATAACCGATTAGCCTACTTTCCTCTAAANCAAGAAGTTATCAATATAACCGATTAGCCCACTTTCCTCTGCATATATGCGAGTAAACATGATGAAGTAGGCCTTAATTTAAAACTTGGACAAAAGGAACGTGTGTGTTAAAATGAAATATTTATACTTTCATCATTTTCAAAATAAGTTTCTGGCCCACTTAAAACATATACTTTTACATGGCATACCGTAGTATTTCTTGTTTTCTCAATTTGGCAGGCATCGGTTAATTATTTCGCGAGGTATGACGCGAAAATTTTATTTCTCCATGTGACGCGATCTTACCAAATGGTGGACAAAAGAGGCTATTCAGTAAAGTATTTTATGCGTGTTGAAAATACTTTTAGCATACCAAGTTTGGTATCAAAGTACATTAAACTTTATATATATATAACAGTAACCTAAAATACTATATTGCTGTCATGTTGAAAATAATTTTTTATCAATTTAAATCACATGATATTATGTACCTGCTAGCATAAGAAAATTTGGCTGAAATTGGTTACAAAGTTTCGTACATAGGCCGTATAGCATTCTAACCTATATATTTATATGGCCATCATTCAGAAAATAAGTGTCTTGCCCATTAAAAATATAACAAGTTGTATGGCGTACTGTAATATTTATTGTTTGCCAAATTTGGTTGAGTGTTTCTCGAGCAGTTTCTTGCTGAAGTGACTCAAAAAATAAAACGCTAAAAATACTTTAGATAACAAAGACTTTATCTGAATACTTTACGAGTAATTTATTTACATATGTTTGATTTTCTTTGTAATATTTGTTCATATATGAGCTAAACACATAATGTAAAAGCTGCTGTTACGTTTTTCTCAACAGCCTTTATAGAGTTGTATATTCAAAATGCATTCATTTCCATAAAAAAAGTCGCACCCAAAATGAATTTTCCATGAGGGGCGAAAGTTGGCGTACAACATCATCACTAATACGTTTATCTGCGATTGTCCGCGTAGAACTGCCATCAAAAGGCGCAAATGCTGCTACAATACTACTAATGTGAACAGTCGTAGGACGGAGTTATGTGCAGTGTAGTCAGTTTGCGTGTGGATTGATCGTCATTGAGTAGCTAGCAGGCCTCAACGACATATAAGACTCAGGTATGAACAGGTTTACCAGGATTTTCTTCTTGCTGTCGACAACCTTCCTTGGTCAGCCTGTTCTCCAGACTTGTCACACATAGAACATCTTCAGCCATTGACGGATCTGCATGATATAGAGGGGCAGTTGGAACAGCTGTGTGACGATCTTCTACAGGACATTAGACATGTTGTGTTTCCGTGGCGGAGAGAGTACCGCTGAATATGTCCACGCAAGAGATGGCGCAACAATATCCTAAAAGTACTTTTAAACTGAACAATTTTGTCAGAAAAAATGGTCAATTTGTCTTGATGTTGTAAGGAAGGCTACTCTGAGGGATACAGCGGGCTGAGTGAAGGNTGAGTGAAAGACAGTGGTAACAGAAAATGTTGTAAAAGAAATAGACTGGCTGGACGAAAACAACAGAATAGATGTGAACGAGCAGATTGTTCCAACTTGGTGTGAAGCTGGAGATACAGCTGAGGAATATCAGGAGACAAAAATGATTCATAAGTTGTCAATATCGGAGGAGCCGGCGATCTGGAGTGCGGTGCTTGTCAATTATGTAAAAGGTATCGAAGGAGGACTGCTGGTGTTATTCCCTTTTTTTGGAGCATGTTGATAGGATGCTCCTCACCCAGCGTAGACTGCACACTGACTATACTATATTCCTTTACAGTACCTGTTGACCGATTGCCTTAAGTGGAGAGGTTTGATATTCGACCCCGCAGTGGGCCTATAGAGATGCAGTTAGGGCATATGGACAACGAATATTTGACTACGTTAAGCCCTTACAGGACTACATTGTGNGGCCTATAGAGATGCAGTTAGGGCATATGGACAACGAATATTTGACTACGTTAAGCCCTTACAGGACTACATTGTGGTCCAGTACTTGGCTTAACTTGCGGGATTTGATGAATTGATCAGTATGCGACTCACTGGCCTGGCTAGTACATGTTCATGAATAATTGGTTAAATACCAGAACCTGATTTGACAAAAGAGTGCTTGCACGAGAGTAAGAAATTAAGAGTTATATAGGAGAAGATTTCTCCAATTATTGGGATGTTGGGATCCTTCTGAGGACCAGAATTGGTCAGTGTGGTGATATTGGTAGGAAGAGCCAGTCCGGGGCTGGTTTGGGATCGTGACGAGGCTCAGGAATACACAGCTTGGTGCTATAACTGCTGCGCCCCGAGAAACTCTCCCTTTCCAGCTACCAGTGGAATGGCTAGCTTTGTGGGTTGAATGAGAACGATAAGAGGAAGAGCTAAAGTTGGAAGAGATCTGATCTGGTGGTGGCTTGGAATCGCGAGGAGACTCGGGCGCACTGTACTTGGCGCCACAGCTGTGCAGCTGTGGGAACACATTCCTTGCCGGACCAGTCTTTGTCAGGTTTTCTTACATGCTGACATATTTTGCCGAAACGAATAGATAGACAGCAGTACAGTGAGATGTACTTTTCCCCGTGGGAGCACGATTTCGGTTGCCGAGCCTGTCCCAAGTCTGAGTTCCAGGAGCGGGGACATTGAACCGTGAATGAAATAATGAAAAATACTGCTGTGCTTAATTGAACATGCAAAAGGTAAGGCGTGGCGCGAATAGTAAATAAAGTAGGTGTTTTGTATGTAGTAGTAGAATATTTTCGTACCATCATGCATGACAGTTTTAAATTTGCAATGCTCCCGGTGGTACCTCAGTAACTTGGACTGTTTGGTTTTGCTTGTGAAAATTAAAGTAAGCTAGAAAAAAGAGCTCTTGAAATACCCTTTTAGGAGCCGGCCCACCAAGAGGGGTAGCTAGAGAGACCCGGTTCCCTGGGAACATTGTCTTGATGTCGTTATCAGTTGTTTGTGTCATAGTTATATTTTTTTATGCAATTTACTATTCCACTGACACCCCCTCTTCATCGCGCAGACTGTAGATTTAGGAAAACACTCCCAAAGAACTACAATCAGTATAAGGCTGAAAGGTGATCGTTTTATGTTGGTTTGCCTGTCCCCTCGCAAACGTGCAATGACATGACAATTCCAACCCCTCAAACATAATTTAATTAAATAGCGTAATTGCAAGCTAAACTGTTAAGGAGAAAAAAATCATAATTACAAAAATTTGAAATTATTTTTGAAAAACATTTTATATGGCTACCTTGTACGACATATGTGTAATATCTGTAACTGAAAAGCTAACAAAATACTTATAATCAAATCTAAAATATCACAGCCTACCTTCATAATTATATTATTCTTTAGTATTTTTTTTACAGTATCGTCCTCTTCAATAAATCCCTAAAAAAATTTGCTTACTTTACGTTATTTTCCATTTTACTAAAGTTCAATTAAAGATATTTAAAAACATTCTGGCAACATGTCTAATCCTTAAAATTTCTACTTTCTTTGACATTTGCAAGTATTTTAAAAGACCCCAAACATTAAAATACTTGTCATTATGTGCGAACACCTCCAGAATCCGAGAACAAAGCACCGCAACTCCAAGAATGCATACCTGTTTATTTAAGAACCCGTTCTACACCCCTCGCCACTACTTCACATTAACCAGATTACGCAATAGGGTATTTTAATTTTAATTTGATACATTACATTTAATTTTAACCAATAAACAACATGTATCTTGAAATAGAGAGCTCTCGAAGCAACACTGCGACCGTCTTTTATTTCCGTCGAGAACATTTTCTCTCTTCAACCTGCAACTCTTGGCAACACCGCTGACGTCACCAAGAAGTAGCCAATAGTATTGAGGCACGTCAGTTTTCGTCTGGCTGGGCTGTAAACACGAGGCACTTTCTGCAGTCGCGAGTTCTGACGCTGGGGCGGTCACTATGATACTCAACTCGTTGCTGCTTCGAAGACCCATTTGACTCCGGTGCTAATCTGCTATGTAGTTTTCACCGTAGACGAGGCAGAATACATCGTGGTCTTCCATAGCCGTTCCAAACTACTCGCCAAAGGTAAGACTAATACGATGCGTACTGCAAAAATATGCGTTTTGATTAATCGTATACCGTTAAACATGATGATGGAAATTACATCTCCGTACCTTTAAGCATGTGTTACTACGTTTTGGTAAAATCTGTTAAATACTGTATCGCCGTAGCATGCTATAGCAACTAGAATGTCCTACATTCAGAAATGTGTTATTACCTTCCCATAAACTCTCCCTTCTGCGTGCCCTCAAAAGGAAAAGGCTACACGTGGACAGGTGTGCAGTATGTGGAGACCACAAATATTTGATGAGCTCACGAAACCCTTATTAGTCACTAACAAAGATTGGTCTGTCTGGGATCACTTCACGTGCTCAGTGCAGCACTCTCCTGGACTCAAGACAAGCACATTGTCCCGTCGGATAGAGCAGTGTACGATTCCCGCTTACGAGGAGTTAACTGAGCAATGTTTCGTTTAAATAGTATTTGAAATGTTGACGCTTGCCCTTGGTTTGTCGTCTCAAACGATAGATGATTTAATTACAATCCGCTGTGCGGATACTACAAGCCACACTGTTTATTTTTACAGCAAGTGATGGTCCTTGTCATTGAATAAATATAACAACGTTTTGTTTGATATATTACAGTCGACAGCCGTTAAGCTCACAGAGACGCCAGGCAGCTATTTATTCATGAAATAAAATTTTATACACACACATATATATATATATATATATATCTGTTGTGGCAAAGAAAAAGTTTTAATATAACAGTTGTTCAAAAGAAACAAGTATTTTATTCCTTTGTCCTTCCTCAATAATCGCCAATGGATATTATATAAATTTATAACTATAATGGTGTGATTGGTCAAATTTGAGCTACACCNCATATATATATATATATATATATCTGTTGTGGCAAAGAAAAAGTTTTAATATAACAGTTGTTCAAAAGAAACAAGTATTTTATTCCTTTGTACTTCCTCAATAATCGCCAATGGATATTATATAAATTTATAACTATAATGGTGTGATTGGTCAAATTTGAGCTACACCATGAGTGTACCTATTGATTACTTTATGTCATAAGTAAAACAGGAGCACGCCTACATTTCTTTTCTTTCAGTAGTAAACGGTTGTCTACACAGAAATCTAGATCCCACCTTCCATTTACGTGCCATCCTTGTGTTATAACGAGAGTACCTGTGGACGCTCGAGTTTGCGACACGAAGGTGCTACATAACACTTCCCCGCTCCAGCATTCCGTCGCTGCTCCATATTATCTTCATTTTACCAAGCCGGCGTTGAAAAAATTTCCTGTAATATGTCCATTCACGGTTACTTCCAACTTTTCTGAAGCTCTGCTTAAGTTCTACTTCCAGGATATTCCTCCGCCTCACGTAAACAAAGAAAAACTGAGTCTTTAAAAATTACACAAAAGGGACAACACACCGCACTCGTGCGCAATCAGTGTAATGATATTTTAAATGATAATTATTTCTTACTAAGCAATACCAACACACCTTTTTTCTGACCATTTTTATTCATATTAATAAAAAAAATTAAATATTAAAATTTAAAAATAAAATATAAATAAAATTTTAATTTTACCATGCATAAGGAAATTTTATGCTATTTTATATTAATACTAGTACAACACGTTTGTGATACATAACATGATTATGAAAAAAAAAAGTTTATATGGGGTGATTTTACAAAGGTAGCATTCAAAAAACGTGAATATACAGCGAATAGGCTATAAGCACCGACCGAAATATCTCAACTCTCAAATTTACAGACTGAAGATTTTTTTCTAATGAGGAGTTTGTTATGATATTTTCAGTAGTTTAATAAATAATTCCCAACAGTTTCATTTCGTAACTATTTTGTCTTGTTTCGGCCTACAGCAAACAAAAGTTATCAATTAGGAATCAGTGAAATAAGTAGGTTCAGTGTTCATACAGTGAGCTTACCCGTCACAGAAATAAATGTTAAGCCAGATGTAACACGCAAAGTTTAGAACAGAAACAGAATAAATGGCCTGTTTTAATCTCAGGACAGCCAAATACTGCTTACGTAAAACAAGGAATTAGTGGCGGTTATTCTAAAGAAATATTCTCACAACGAACTTTAAGCATCTACGTTTCCTTCCACATGATCTTGTCTTAGAATATTAAACAATTTATTAAGAATTGATATTAATATTTTATTTTGAGCAACATTACCCTTCTAGACGACATTTTCTTGGTACACGAAGTATTACTTGAGAGTCACATTTGTTATACATAAGCTCCAAGAAATTATTCGTAAATATACCATATCAGTCTGTACGTGTATATGTAATGTGAGCACTTTTAAAATACACCAGCATTTAGTTAAACGGGTGCACTGACCGGCATGAGTCCAGTAAAGTTGGTAACGACAAAGGCAAAGAAGTGCTGTGCCTGAACGATGTATTGAAAGTGTTAGGCAAATATTTTTGTGTACCTAAATTGTTTTTTTTTTCTTTCTGTTTTTAAATACTGCTAATGTTGAAGATTCTTGTTTTTACACACATTAGAGTATACGTTTTTCATCATTATCAACACATTTACATTCCTAACATTTACACGGTTTCGCATGCCTGACGTATAAATAAAGTGAGACGGTCCAAAGAAATGCTAATTTTGCATGTGGCGAAATTGTACAAAATCAGAAGGAAAGTAGATCCCTAGTAGGGTTTTCTAAAGGGCTCAATCGACCACGAGCAGCTTATGATAAGTTGGTTACAAGAGAAAAATTTTTACGGAGCGAAAGTAGAAAGGAACCTTACGCGGGCAGACGTGAGTATGAAGAAGGGACGGAATCACGTTCAACTAACGACCACGTCGCCGGTGCCCACTAGTCAAGTCCACTCCTCCGCGACCCGAGAGCCACTCGTAACTTCATCAGCCCCTGTTAGCCGATACTTCGGGGTCAACGATTTCATACGAGCCGAGTTAGCCGAGAAGAAGATTGCGAGCAGCCCGGCGGAGATGAAAGAAAGGTTTTCCTTGTCCTCGGACGCGGATGGCGCGGAAGGTGTGATTTCCTCCTCTCGAGGAGGGAGTAATAGCCTCGCGCATAACTCTGTGTTCCTCCCGTTACGAATATACAGGCTGAGTATGAAAGAATACCCCAACTTTGAAGGTCTATAATATCAAAACCATACAACCTACAACCTTGATTGACCAATCAAATGAACCGCGGAACCGTGAAGTTTTGTTTACCATACATTCATACATGTTCAATGTGACCACCACGAGCAGCCCGAACGACATCTACGGGATATCAAACTCGTTCCACGCTCTTGTCAGCATGTCCAGTGTTACGGTTTTGATGGCGTCCGTAATTCTCGTTTTGAGGTCGTCAATGTTAGCCGGCAACGGTGGACGAAACACTTGATCCTTTATGTACCCCCACAGAAAAAAAAAACGCACGGGTAAGATCCGGGCTTCTTGAATAGCCTGGTCACCAGCTGCTCCTCGACCAATCCAGCGTTGCGGCAATGTCTCGTTCAGGTATCCGCGAACAGCTAGGTGCCAATGGGGTGGCGCACCAACCTGCAGGAAAATTAAGTCCCCCACCGCCTCTTCTAACTGAGGAAATAACCACTCTGTAAGCATGTCCAAATAAGAGATTCCAGTAACAGTGGACTGGTGAAAAAAGAAAGGGCCGAAAGCAGTGTGTGTTGGATACAGTGCAAAACACGTTCACTTTGGGGGAAGCGCGCTCGTGTTCGGTGGTTTCATGTGGAGGCTACTGACCACATATCCGCACGTTGTGCCGGATCACCTTACCATTTGTATGGAACAGGCAACGTCTACCTCGTTCTGGGCAAGAACGAACGCGCAGAAATCACGTCTCAATTATTTATCCCTTCCGGTAAGGGCCCGTAAAAGCTGTAACCTGTATGGTTTGTACAGCAATCGCTTTCGCAACACTGTACATACCGTCGATTGAGGGATTTGCATTTCCCGGCTAACTTGTCTAATTGATTTTCTCGGACAGCGAATGAACGCTTGTTGAATCCGTGGCACATTCTCTTAGGACACACGTGGCCGCCCGGAACTTTTTCCTTTGCAACGGCACCCTGTGTCACGGAACTGACGAAACGAACGTACGATACTCCACCTATCGGGAGGACGACGTACGTATTTGCGACGGAATTCACGTCGAACCGTCGTAACCGATTCACATTTAGCAAACTGAATTAACACAGAACGCCTTCTGTTATTCCGTCGCCATCGTGATGCGGACTAACACACAACACACGCTCATAGTGTGACGACAGACGCTCCCAGTGCCATCTATCGGCACATAAAGGAAACATCAGACCATCCCGTTCACATTGACGCGTCAAATGCGAGCTCGCGACCCCCTCACCGCCTCAAACCGAGAGTTACGAACGCCATCCAAACCGTATCACCGGACATGCTGGTAAGAGCGTAGAACTAGTTTGATTATCTCGTAGATGTCGTTCGGGCCGCTCATGGTGGTCACATTGAACATTTATGGATGTATGGTAAACAAACGTCATTGTTCCAGGGTTCATTTGTTTGGTCAATCAAGGTTGTAGGTATCAAAACATTATAGACCTTCAAAGTTGGGGTATTCTTTTATACTCAGCCTGTACATGTATGACGACGGCGAGCTGGTAAAAACGGGGTTGGGTGGTGAATTGTGGACCGTGGCTGCAGAGCAAGTCCAGTGTTTCCAGATGATAACAGTGAAGCAGACCTACCATCTGCTGGCTATAGTCTATTCGTGATTACTTCCAACTTTCCTGTATTCCTACTCAAGTCTACTCCCAGACTATTCCTCAGCATAGCTAAGTCTATAAAGTCGCGACAAAGAGACAACACGCCGTATTTTTGCGAATTTAGTTTAGTAATAACGCGTATGATAACTATTTATTGCAAGACATTACAGAACACGCCTATTTACTCCCTTTATTTATTCATACTGATTATAAATGAAATATTGTCTTGTATAATTAAAATATAATAAAATATTTGTTACGTTAACTGAAGTATGAAACGCTTGTGATCGGTGACATATTTCGGAAACATCTAAACACGTCGTGCGTTGGCGAATTTTCAAATGTTTGATTCATGAAACGTGAAGAGACTGCGAATGTACTCTAATAGTCGTATCCTGAAGTAAGAAAGTCGTACAGACACCAGTTTGGAATATAAAAACGTAAATACGTAGTTACGGTAAATTTAATTGCACAGTTCCTTCCTTTGCGTGTTGCGAATTCCTTGGGAGTTTAAAACAAAACTTGTTGAGCATAGTTTACTTAACGGTGCGTGGAGGTTAGCAACCCGAAGGCTGCTCGGATCCAAGGACACAACGTGGGAATGGAAGTCGCGTCACGGCCAAGACAACTGGGCAGGATGGAACAGCTGTGGTTTACCATTACCGTCCGCGGGATGTACGAGGTGAAGGGAGATGAGAATGGAGCAGCGCCGGAATGCAAGGGCGGGGGGAAACGGGAGATCCTCGAGAAAACCCGCCCACCAGTGGCGTCGTCCAGCACGTTTCCCACTTGCGAAAATCCGGAAGTGACCCGGTCCGTGATTGAACTCGGTTCGCCTTGGTGTGGGAGGCGAGCAGGCTAACCGCTAAGCCACCGCGGCCCCTACTGAACGGTACGCACGCGAACATATAAATTTTGAAAATAAAAATGACTACAGTTTGCGTTACAACGGAGTCTGTTTACATCGAATGTCTCGTTTTAAATTGTGTACATCTCAGAAATCGATTTCATTACATTGTTAAATTTTTATTAGTTTTTTGGGGTTCTTGAAAGCTACAAATGTATTTTAAGTAATTTTACTTTTAAAAATGTTAATTTATGTATTTTTTATAACTGAATTTTTTTTAGAAAGTCACACAAGCAGATGTACGACCCTGTGTCCAATCATACGTCGTACAGCACTTAAATATTGTATGCGTACGACTATACTCATACGTATGGAGGGCCGCGGTGGTGTAGTATCCAGACTACTCACCTTCCACCAAGGCGAACTTGGTTCGATTCCCGGCGGTGTCGTCTCCAAATTTCCGCATGTGGGAATCGTGCTGGACGATGCCGCAGGTCGGCGTGTTTTCTCGGGGATCTCCCGTTTCCCCCACTCTTCCATTCCGGCGCTGCTCCATGCTCACCTCATTCCACCCTCGTCTGCTCTCAAGACATCGATGCTGAGAGCCACCCAAATATCTTCACTTACTCATTCGCTCCTTGGGAGTAAAAAAAAAAAAAACTTGTTTAACATAGCTTAAGTAAATGGTATAAAATACATTAAAATAACGACAAATAAAAACACTCTGCATCACAACGCATTCCGTTTACATCTTACAGAAATGTTTGGTACTATTGACGTGCAATCGAATGTCTCGTCACGAATCATGTGTACACCACAAAAATCGATTTCATTATGATGTTAAATTTTTAGTAGTTTTTGGGATTCCTTAATGCTGCAAATGGATTTTTTTTTAGTAAATTTTACTCTCAATAGGTTAAATGTAAGCCTTTTGTTTTAATAAGTTAAAACAATTTGGAGAAAGTTGCACAAACAGGTGTATGGCCCTGAGTCGAGTCACACGTCGTTCAACATCTAATTACAGTCGCATGCGTACGACTGTAGTACGTATGACATCCCCGTCGCCCTCCCACACGAGGCGGAGGGAGTTGGCAGCAGTGCGCAAGGACTGCACCCCTTGGTGGTGAGGGCGGGGGGTAGTCGGAAAGAGTGCTGTTCACACCCACACTCCGGTGCGCGCGAGCAGCGCGCGCTATTGCTCGCGAGGCGCTATAAAAGCGACGCCCCCGACCGGCGTCGGACGCACTCGGCGCGTCGTCGCTCCGTCGATAACAACACGCGACCCTCGTCACCGCGATCGACCACGACGTCGACCGACCGCCGTCGCCGGAGCACTCCCGCTGGCCGCTCCTCCGCGCAGCTCCTAACACAGACAGACGTCTCTGACCGTGGGTCTTTAGAAACATTTTTTTCCACGTGGTCATTCCCGCTCCAAAATGATGTAAGTAACGTGGACCATGTTCCGAAAAACTTATGCCTACGTTAACAGTGTGATTGTGTATGGTGTTACGTTCTTAAAAATGTGATATCGATAAATCAGTGCAGCGTTGTAACTCAAATTTGTAATGTATATTTTTTTTAGATGGGGAGGGTTACACTGAGCACATTTATTACGTATACGGCCCACGACTACGGGGCTTTCAGGTAATAGTAGTTTCGTAACTCATGTGCAACGAATCAATTCGCATATCGTTTTTACCGTCAGCACGACGTGTTCTCCAACTACAATTTCGTGAACTGCCCAGCCCCACGAACTTTACGTCTTAAGAAGCCACGGGACATAAGTTATCTTAACAACTGAAGAACTTGAAAAAACTATCATACATACTTATTTTCTGAACATGTATTTTCCCCTGGCGTATTTCTTTTAAACGATATCTGGTGCCACAGCGAAACTATGATTTCACCACAAAGAAAAATCCCGACCGAAATGCACACCACTGGCAAAATATTTGCTCACGAAAGTTGCCATAAATTTTGGTTAGCATTTCCCTTTCTTAACTTTTTATATAGGCTTCAGAACACCCGTAGGCTTCACTGTAAAATCAAAAGAGTTAAAACTGCTCCATATAAACTAATTTGATTGCAGACCAGTTGAAACTGCTTCACTTGAAATAGTAAAATTCTACTGATCATTTTAGTTACTGGTATTCTCTGATAAAACAGTAATTTCTTCTGATTCTTAGTGAATCATACTGGTCTGGAAGTAATAACTTTAGTGCCTTTCATTGATTTGCCAGTTAACTAAATATTCAGTAAAATATTTGTACTGTTTGAAATCGCCGAGTCACATTTAGAGTGTTTAGTTATCGTGCCCGGTGGTAAAAAATGCCCCACGTGTTTTAAAAAATATGGCCACCGAAAACCCATTAATCTATACAGTCAGCAATGTAAAAGTTCGCTTTTATACATTTTTAGCAATTAAATGCTTTAGAATTGTGATTAATGGGACACTGCAAGCTCCATGTTGTAGACTTCCTAAGGATGGCGATAATGAAGAGACACTGCAAGGCGCGAATCGTAAACCAAAGTAGAGAACACATTTTTGATCCGGGATTTTGACGCAGGCTCTGTTACATTACGTCTTATAGGTTCTGCGATTCATTTCAATACTTCCAACGTCATATGAATGTGTTTAATTCAGGTTAATTATTCTGAAAAATTTTTTCACTGCCATGACTTTAGGAATGTTTCGGTAATTTTCATGACAGAAGAGACAACTGTCCGGCACGAATAAAGGCTAGAATTTCAAATTCCCCTAACTACTAATTTAAATTCATACCTATTTTAAAAAAATTCAGAATTATGTCACAATATTAAACTTTCTTTTTTTGTAAAATAACTCATTACATAAATGTTAATTAGTTCGGTCAAGCATTTAGATACTCCGTATTTCGATCTTTCACAACTACCATCTGAATTAGATCCAAAATAAATACAAACTCAGTCATTTCAGGTTACAATTGGGGTGAATTATCCCACTGATCAATATATTATGTGGATATTTTTAGGTTAACTTTAGTTAAATTCCTCGTAGTTTTAACCGTGCAAACGCCATCTCAGTTGATCCGCTCGATGGTTTTTTTGTGCCGGGAGGGAAGAGAGAGGAAGAGGTTATGACTTTGGATCCACGCCACATTTTAAGAGCCGATACGGATTCGTTGATTAATGCCACATTGACGAAGATTGCACGGTTAGCAACCGCCCTCTACATTTTTTAAAGGCTGTTGTTCACTGTAAAGTGAGTACTTTTGAAACCAACCTCTGGGAAAAAATAGTGCTCATTACTACATGTACGCTACAATACACAATGGAATGCAGGCTACCAGTTAAGTTGACAGCGAATTAATATAAAATAGTTTTAGGGCTGGACGTTATATTGGGAGGGTAATAGATACAGTTATGACTTACTGAAGGCAGTGTTTGTTTAGTACGCGCAAGATAACGTATTTTCGTATTATCAATACATTGACTTTCATAAAAAATTTCCATTAAAATTTTTACTTGGATGGCGTATGAATAAAGTTAGACGGTCCACGGCGATACAAATGTTACATATAGCGGAATAATATATAATGGGAAGAAAAGTATATTCCAAGCAGATCTTTCAAATGTGTTCATTTAACGGCGAACAGACCATATCATCACGCTGAATATAGAGAGTCGTGTATACGCTATAGGCCTACTGCGTAGCTTCAAGAGGGATTAATTGTATTAGCGCCAACGTCATAGATTGAAAGCAGCACCATAACATTTTAAAATTGTAAACTGTAATCATTGTGAGCTGGTGTGGTGGACGAGGAAATTCAGTCACGAGGAAATTTTTTGAGCATCTGATATGATTTAAATTTGTGGTGTGTGTAAAAAAAAAATTACTGAAAATAAATTTTTTAACAAATGATTTTACCCTTCCAATTCTTTTATTTAATGCTTTGACTGGTGACTTAAAGAAATATGTTTACATTATTATATTCTTTAACTTTCTATGTTTTAACTTAATGAATTTTCTTGTTGTAAAAGATTAAAAAATTACAAATTTCACAATCTAGCTATCCTCTCATCTATCACGTTTGCCATCGCATTATTGGCAACCTGGTGTCGATTTTAACTGCAAGTGAGTTATTAACGAAAAAATCATAAGTTAATAGTTCGGAATTTTTAATGCCAAAATAGTTTTTATTACATGACATTCTTTTGGTCTAAAATGTGTGTTAAAATTTTGTTTCATGCAGAATGAGACTTGACTGATGTCCTAATTATTTCACCTAGCAGTGTCCAGAACAATTAAGTTAAAAACCATAAGGAGGCGCGCAAAGTAAATGTGATGTTCAATGTATACAGAAATAAATAAGTTGTAAATTATACAAAATACATTAGTCCGCGTGACTTTTTTTTTTTAAATTTAAGCAAAATGTTGTTAATATGACTACATTGCTTACCAGAACAAATTAATATCTTAAAATATTATCTGTTGCATTAAAAGTGCATTTAGTTGGTTTGACATTTGTGATTTAAGTACGGTACAGTGAAACACATTTGAGACTGTAAATTGACGTGAGCGTTAGTTTTGGGTACAAATAAGTGGACCATGACGTTCCAATTTTATCGAAGCTATAAATATGTTAACTAATATTTTGTTATGCTGGCATGTTATATCACAAGTCAGGAAAGAAGCATGTTATTCTGACATATAATTTTTTTTAAACTGTGAATTATTGAACCGAAGCTTAAAAAAATCTGCCTCTTCTACAAATTAAATAATTTACATTAATATATCAGCACGATCAAAGAAAGATAATTTTGTAATGAATGTCAATGTAACAAATTAAACGATTTGACGAATTATATTTGCTTTGATCAAAAGTGGGATATTTCAATAATTTTATGACTAATTACTAGTTTGTATTTACGAAAATTATGTAAGTTTTTTTTTATAAAAGGTGGCATACTTTCTTTAAAGCGTCCAGGGATAACACTATGCACAATTAAATTTTTTTAAATATGTTTCAAAATGATTGCTGAGTGACATGCCCCATTTCCGATCCTAACGCATTAGTTATATGTATTTATGTCTGGTTGCAAATGTCACACGCATAATGTATTTACTTCCAATAACGACAATTTAATTTGAAATTGGATTGGTCAAGGTGTATGTGCTTTTCTGCATGTGATATTTAATAAGTTTTTTTAAGCGATACGCTGACTGAAATAGAGCACGAGTACGTATATACCTAATAATTTGGAATCGAATTGGAAAATTCCTACTTGTGATAGTTACAGACTGTTTTATGTCGAGGTCTCCATTTAATATTTTTAAGAATCCCTAGAAAATATTCTGAGATACGACGAAAAATAGCAGTTAAATTTTTAACATATTTTATTTCTAAATTTATTAAATAAAGCAAAATTTGCTTAATTAAGGAACGGGCGATCGTTTTGCACCTCAGAATGACATATTTCAACTCCGTGTAAAATAACTAGATTATCCAGAGACAAGCAGATTGTTAGATCCATTTAAAAAAAAAAACTTTCCGTAGGTCTTGTACGGATATTTAAATTGACTACACCTACCTCCAAGACAAATAACTGAACCACTGACAAAAAGGAACGTTTCTGTGATGCAGTAACAAGGTTTACACTGTACTTCAACGTCCTGACTTTGCCCAAATTCATAAGATTTCCAGTAAACATGTTTTATATATTATCTCGGTCTCTAATCAAGCTAAATAAAAATTAATATAACAATATTCGTTGTCCAAATTTTCTATTAAAAATGAAATTTATTTCGTTCGAGATCACGTTGCTACCAAAAATACACTTCTAGTTTGATGGTATAGAGTGCATGCTGATTTAGTACAAATAATCACATGTTCATAATATAGTACTAAGATAGTAAAGAAACTCTGCTCACTGTACTTGAGTTACGCAGTCGAGGTCCACAGCTGTTATCTCTGTGTTCCTAAAGAACTCTGATTTTTATTACCTTATTTGCGATAAAGATGGTCAAGAACTTGAGTACCGAAATAAGTGGTATACTGCACAGAACTTTTAAAACTGTCACCATCTTACATATTTGCTTTCAGGAACGAATGCCGGTAAAAGATCGATACTACAAATTAATTTGCTGTTTCGCAAAAAAAATTAAACCTATAACGCTGGAAGTTTGCCATAAAACGAGGTTCTTGGCACTTATCATTAATTTTTCTGTATATAACCACGCAACTAACCGTTTTTTGGTTGGTACTGCACTTCTTGTATTTGCACATTTTCCATAACAAAACACATCTCCTCACTGGAATTGTTTTAATAACTTAACTTGTTGAATATACCTTACTTAGCCACTCAAATTATTTAAGTGAAATAATGGGAATTATGTAAACATTTCCTGATTTTTTTTTCGTGATATTTTTGCTGTAATACAATACTCAATGTATTTTATTATTGTCAGATTGCAATTCGAATCAGATAACCTCACGTTAATGGTCGTTTTTTTTTTTGCACTTATAAGTGATTTCATTTTTCAACACGACTAACATTTTGAATGTGGTACAGATTTTCTGAAAATAAAGACAAGCTGGAAGTGAATCGTCTATATTCACGACTGTGTGACCGTCTGTTCCATTGGTTCTCTGTATTAACATTCACAACTTCCCCATTGGTTCACACAACACCGGATACGCCTACTGTACTTCAAAACGTTCATTACCGGCCGGCTTTATACCAATATAATACTGAGTTGGAAGTGTCCCGAACAAATTTTATTTCCTTCGTAGAACAATATACAATCTATTGTGTTCATTTGAGTTATTTACACTTTGAGATTTACTAACGTAATATTACTATGCAGATAAATCTGCCGGTGAAATAATATTTATCCACCCGTATTTTTAAAGAATGTGAATGTAGTAATGTTGCGGCAAATGCCACACAACTAAGTTAAATTCAGGCTACGTAATATTTTCGTAGGTATCACTCGGTGTGCCGACAATGCCTTAGTTATCCGTGATACTGAACTGTTTGCTTCTTGTAACATTTATTTTAGACAGATCACACTTTATTTTCTCCTACATCGCGAACTATATTTTGAAATATACTTAAAACATTTGCTGGTGATATGTTTTGTATATATTTTAACAAAAGTACACTCTGGCATTTCATTTGAAGTCATTTTGTTATCGGTTAATTATTAATACATAGTTTACTATTGGTGTTTCTGCTGCAGTATGATGTAACATTTCCCGTATATACCATTAATGTCGCGAAAAGAGCATTAACGTGAAAAGAATACGGCGCAGCATATGAAATAAGCTTCCAATTTAGACACAAAATATCACGAAACTGCTGAAATACGCCTTCCTTGGTTTAACGTAAGGCCACTGACCACATTCTTGCTGCAGTCATAGCTTCTTTGTCAGTTTTAGAAGTAGTCTTACATTAAGAGGGCGTGTGAGAGAAAACTGAAAGGCGCTTAAGGGTGTTCAAGAGTAGAAAATGATTTTATTCATTTTTAGCATATTAATTTTTTGTGATAAAAAATAATAGTTTGGAAAACGTAAGAACATAGTTGAAAACTACTTGAATAATACCAATAAAAGTAAATACATGAACTTTAAGTCTATATATTTTTCTTACAAATCTTAAAACTGAACAAAATTAATACAATAGACTACAGCTCACAATAAGTACCCATGCCGCCAAAATGACACGAGAATATTTTTTTTCGGTTATTTTGTGGGCTGTTCATCTGTATTTAAATTTTAACTTCTGGGATGAAACTTAAAGTCAAAGCAGCCAAAAGTTAAATCATCACAAGTAAACCAAATTTTGGATTTGAAAGAAATTTCCATTTTGAAACTCCTGTCTCTTCAAGAAAAATTTGGTATAAAACCGAACTTTGTGTTTTAATAACTTTTAAAACATATGCAAATTAATATTTTAACCTAAAAGTTAAATATTTAAGCTGAAAACATGAATAATGTAATTTTTCAAACGATTGGGTGTTTTTTTTTTTTTTTATCAATTTGTGATTGATACGTCACGAAGCCAAAAAATGTCCTCAAAATTTAGAAAAAAGGAGTATTTGGCTCTTGAACTATAACATAACAGCTGAGGTTTTTTTTTAGCGCCGATGGGAGTCAAACTATATGAAAATATAGTGGCGGCAGGATGCAATGGTGAAGTAAAACAGGAATATCTCGAGGAAACCTACCTGGCAACGGCAACGTCCACCATGTCTACCACATGCGAGTTACGTTGCCGGGTAAGGTATATGACGGAATATACGGTGACAGCGGCCCAGGGCGGGGGGATAGTAGATTTTCGGCATGGTTTATTCACAATGAAAGTTGCGGCTGTGTATAAGTCTAATGCTTATCTTCGGCTTTAATTTAGAGAGTAATTTACGTTTTCTGGAAAATCTGTCTTTACGTAGTTTGAAACTTTTTTTTTTTGCATTAGATTTTGTGGTTTGGAAGCATATTTGAATTTTAACGAAAGTATCACCTCGTGTTATACCCTAGAACTCCGTCGTTTTCGATTAATTCACTCAATGTTGAGTAAAGATGAAGGGCTAACAGGCTTAGGTTCAGAAATGCCAAACCCGAACTGTAGCTTATGTTCTAGAATGAAACGAATGTCTATAATTAGTAGAACTCTTATTCAGTATTTAATCATCGGTACAGTGCTTCTAGTTTTATATTATTTACTTTTAAGTTACCCGGAACTGTACAATTAATGAACATCTATTATCCTGCATATTCTTACATCTTTGGAAGAAAAACAGTGTGGCGTGAGTTCTGATAATTTTCAGTTCTACTGCATCTTCGATGAGTAAACGAGTTTTGAATTTGGTGGCAGAGTATGAAAATTGCTCTTATTAGTGTTAACATATACATACTGTTCTAAATACGTTTTCCAGCTTCTCATAAACCAGTCAGTGTTTAGAATGATATTTGGGTTTATCTCTACGACTACACTGCCAGTTTTTTGTCTTATTCCAACGAAATAAAGCATGATTATTGTAACATGTTATGGGCGAAAATGTGTCGTGAAGTAATTTTTTTTAGAATAATATCTTGGATTACTATTAAATTTGTAAAATTTAACCAGTTATATGGTCAGACATTTAATAGAAAAATATTACTTTCGTAAAGGTAAAACTGTCAGACGTACCGTAAAGTTTTGCGATTAATCTGAGGTTAATAGATGTAGTTTTAGTAATAAGCCAGCTGGACGTGCAAAAATGTTCCGCAAAATATACGTCGATGGGTGCATTGTAGCCCACTAACATATTTTTGGGTTGTGGTGGGGGGGGGGGTGATCTCTACCTACCCACAAGCTGGAAAATAAATATAGAGNCCGGCCGCCACGGAAACTAAAACCATAGCACATATGGACTAATATAAATAAAAAATTCTAGTAACACAATTTTTGGAATGGCCATCTAGTATTTCTTAGATTTAAGTTCAATTTAGCAAAACAGCGCCGGGAGTCGGCAACTTCACGTACCTGCTAGCACGACAAGTTGCATACTACGAAGGCGAACGGAACTGGCGCGTAATGCGGAGAGAGCCTGCACATAGGCTACCATAAGCTCGAGGTACGAGAGCGCCACTAGTGATGGCTTGTTAGTACACGTGTGTCAAACTACATTAACAATGGGAGATTAGCAATTAAGCAGTACGGCTGACAGAAGTGATTGCATTTTATTTTCCGCATGGCACGCCAATTCCGTTCGCCTTCGTGGTATGCAACTTGTTGCGCAACAAAGAACGAATAGTTGCGAACTCCCTGCGCTGTATTGCCTAATTTCAACTAAAATTTAAAAATGCTAGATGACCTTTCCAAACATTTTGTTGCTGGAATTTTTATTTAAATTAGTCCATAGATGCTGTGTGTTGAATTAAGAAATCTTGATTAAAAACACCTTGTTTATAATTGTAGGTGTCGTAATTTACAAACATGTTTGATTCTCTAGAAGTAACAGAATAACTATATGTCATATATTGATATCAATATAAATATATTTGTGTTTGATATTATTTGCATCAGCTGTTTAAGAGACGTAGGAATACAGTCTCAACAACAAATGATATTTTCCACCAAAGTGAGAGACTTCGTTTGTTGGAAACTGTATACTTACAGTGTATAGTCTATTCATGGCGATTTCCAACTTTTCTGAAGCCCTGCCAAACTTCATGTTCCAGTTTATTCCTCCGCCTCATGCAAGCAAAGTCTAGAAAATAACACCAAAGGGACAACGCACGGCATTCGTGCGCACTCACCTCAATAATATTTTGCTTGAGAACTATTCCTTACTAGGCAATACCAACAAACATATTTCTTTTCCCTGAATTTATTCTTATTAATTATTAATGTAATATTTTATAGAGAACATAAGTACATGTTCTATTTCACTGGAAATATGGTACTTTTATGTTTATACAATTACAATAAGCTTGTAATACTTGATACATTTAGGAAACAACCAAACACGTCAAAGGTTTGATTAAGAAAGTGTGAAGAAACCGCGAATAGACTATACATCATTAAATACACTTGGTGAGCAAATTCTCGTGTATACGATTCTGTGACTGATAGGGTTTCGTACTAGTACAAGGACCACGGCTGGTGCTGCAGTCAGACCACCTGCATCTCACGGCGACGAACCGGCCTCGACTCCCGGTGGCGATAAACCTGGGTTTCCGAATGTAGGAAACGTGGCTGACGTTTCCTACATTCGGCGTGTGTTTTCTGGGTACTCCTTTCTTCGCGACACTTCATCTCAGCCGCTGATCTATCATCAGCTCACCTCATTCCAAAATATTTGTGTGATAATAACAGCTTCGTTTATTACAAATATTGTAATAATTCTAAATGTATAAATATGAGCATTTCAACGTGGGTTTGACGCTTGATCAAACCCACGAATGTCGTTTTCGCAAACATTCTTCTGACATGCTCAAAGCAGTGAGAGGTAGTAAGCTGCACTACTCCAGCACTGGCCTGGGCAGCCAGGAGGAGTAGGCTCGTAGAGCGATGTGGGAGGATACTGCAGGCGTGCCACACTTACCACGCCATGCGTGGGCAGCTGCCGTGTCAGCCTGAGATTACCCGCGGGGGATCGTAACTATCTCGATCGCCGCCAACAGGGGCCGCCCCCACGAATCAGCCAGGGATTGGGTGACGAACGTGCTACTTTCCTTCTTCGCCTCATCCGCTCGGCCCTTTACCATTGCGAAAATCTTCCGCCTTATCCGACGCGCTGATAAGAGATTTGCTGAGACAACGACGGTTTGCCATCCTCGTTGCCGTTCCTCGTTAATTCGGCAGACCTCTCTTCCACCACCATCGGCCAAGCCACACGCTTTGCGAGTTGGTTGGTCGAAGCCCGGGTTCGAATCCCTGCCTTACCCACACAATCCACAGATGTCGCAACCACCGCAAGATATCAAGTGTACGTCAACGTGTATGCTGTCATGAAACTGCCTACTTCACATCTACATACTTACTTCTCCTAACTATCTAGAATAACGTTACGGAGTTTTCATAACTTTTAATCAAGACATTCTTTGGCTAATATGTGGGTTCATTCAGAAATTAAGTGGAGATTTGAGTCATTCATAGTTCGGGGGACTTTAACGCAGTATCCATTTTATTTAAATACGTGTTGAATAAATGTAAGGTGTGCATTTTACACGAGTACTGGCAACTGGATCAAATTAGATTCAATAATACGGAAAAATTGATGAAATGTTAGTAAATTTAACCTCCATGGAATGTCATAATATTCATTATCAGAAACAATAGTTTTATTTCTCTGTAAAAAGTAACTAGAATAAACATTTTGCTTTTTGCCCAAGTTCAAAAGAAACACACATGAAACATTTATAATTCCTTATAAATTATTTAAAAAATTTATCACCAATGCTAGGTGTTACCTCCATGGAAAGACTTTAAAAGTTCAACAAAAAGCCAACAGATACACCTCAAGTTGAATTGTACGTGAAGAGAATTTTCATTTTAAACATATTNGCCAACAGATACACCTCAAGTTGAATTGTACGTGAAGAGAATTTTCACTTTAGATATATTCAGAGTAGTAGCTCTGTTGTTTGCAGGTCATATTTTTAATTAAGTATTAGAACAGATTTGGTGTTGGAAATTCACAAGTATTTTAATAGTAAGTAAAAGTCATCGCTTTCTTAAAAGTATTTTCCGTTGAAAACCAAACCATAAGGCTTAAGTACTTGTATGTCAGAATTTTTACAGAAAAATCACCTCCATGGAAGTAACCACCTTGGAAGTTACCTCCATGGAAGTCACCTCCATGGAGGTCACCTCCTTGGAAGTCACCTCCTTGAAGTGACCTCCATGGAGGTCACCTCCTTGGAAGTCACCTCCTTGGAAGTCACCTCCATGGAAGTCACCTCCATGGAGGTCACCTCCATGTAAGTCACCTCCATGGAGGTCACCTCCATGTAAGTCACCTCCATGGAAGTCACCACCATGGNGACAAAATATAATAAAATGTCTTAGCTATTTATCGATGACATCGTGTTACCCAACTTTTGTATAATCACCCTTAAATGATTTTAAAAATTTATCACCAATGCTAGGTGTTACCTCCATGGAAAGACTTTAAAAGTTCAACAAAAATCCAACAGATACACCTCAAGTTGAATTGTACGTGAAGAGAATTTTCATTTTAAACATATTCAGAGTAGTAGCTCTGTTGTTTGCAGGTCATATTTATCATTAAGTATTAGAACAGATTTGGTGTTGGAAATTCACAAGTATTTTAATAGTAACTGAACGCCATGGCTTTCTTAAAAGTATTTTCCGTTGAAAACCAGACTATAAGGCTTGAGTACTTGTATGTCAGAATTTTTCCAGAAATATCACCTCCATGGAGGTCACCTCCTTGGAAGTCACCTCCATGGAAGTCACCTCCTTGAAAGTCACCTCCATGGAAGTCACCTCCTTGGAAGTCACCTCCATGGAAGTCACCTCCGTGGCTATGGTTAAACATCGTAAACATGGAGATGACAATAACCACAAAGGTGAACAAATCGTTTAATTATTTCAAAATTATATCCATTATCATAAATATTAGTCACAATATTGACATAAATAACACAGGCATACCTACTCGGTGTCCTTTTCTAAGTATATTAACATCGAAATTTCTGTCTTCTGACCTCAATGCCTAATTGAAATTTGGGATCGGTGGGTTACACTCTATAGTTTGTCTCCTGTCTTTTTAGATTCTTGGCAGCGAAGAGAAAAAAAAACTTTTTGTCACAACCCCATGGTGGTATTCTATTTTCATTAATGTTATTTTAACAGATGAAGCCCAAAATCGACAAGGAATTAAACGTCTGCGATTCAGTGGTATCTACTGTGGCAGTGACCCTCCCAGGTGACTGTTCCACAAGCTCTCAGCAATAAAAAAATCAGTCGATCCAGCTAGACAGAATATTTGTAGCACTAAGAGGGACGAGTATGTTGTTGTTTAAGTGTTTGGTGGAAGACATTCTGTGAAGCAGTATGTAGCAGTAATTGCCAGAAGGTTGCTTCCTGGTTTATTTCAAGTGCGATTCATGTCTAAGTGTCGTGGCACCAGAAACTAATTGGCATTTACTAGTGAGCCTGATGCCGATATTAAAAAAAAAGGNTACCAAAAACTAATTGGCATTTTCTAGCGAGCCTAATGCCGATATTTAAAAAAAAGGAAGTCGTGTGCATTTTGAAACAACCCACCGTTAATAGACGTCTGCGATATGTTTTTGGTGACACTCCAAAAGATTACAACTGTCTAGGTTAACCTACGACAATAATTGTCGTAGGTTAATTTCCGTAATAGGTGAACTGAATTATTCAAAACAAAGTCACCACATTTGACGATTAAAGTGTGATGTTTTCGATTCTTGTGCTTTGGTGCTTATAAGTAGTTCATATTTTTATTATATCAACCGTGATTTAGTTTCTAGTAGTTGAGAATATATCAGAACCTTTGCCAATGTAAAGTGTGATGTTTTTGATTCTTGTACTTTGTTGTTAACAAAATAGTTTATTATATCTGTTATTTAGATACTGGCTTAGTTTGTTATAAACCCCTAGTTTGTAGTTTTAGTTTGTACTTTTTTTCAACATATCCTGAAATACAGTAAGACTCAATTTACCGCCTTGTTTGACTGCTGCTGTATTAATTCAAAGCCAAGTCTATTCCATTGTTATTAATGTCATCTCCATGGAAATGAGTGACACCTCCATGTCCACATAGAAAATTAAATGACACATTATTTTCCGAAAATAACACACTTGACCACTGTTTGTGCCATTTACTTAAGATTATTATTACTTGATGTGTTGTAAGTGTTTTTTTATGTATAGTTTTAATTTATTAGAATTCCAGACCAAAAATTTTCACTTAATTTCAGAAACACCCATATTCCAGTAAATACTGCGTAATTGTAAAATACATGGAACGCTAATTTCCAGAAAAATATTGCAAAAATAAAATAACAAACAATGATTTACATGATTGTACTAGTTATTTGAACAAACACGCTTCAAAGAGAAAACTCGCCTGTTTTAACACGACACGAAGGCCTTGGACATATCGGCAGACCCTGAACTCGCTAGTAGTTGACTGTCGAAGACAACCCTGGTTCCCTATGTTCTCTGGAAGTTCACCTCACCTCCTCTTCGCAATACTGTTTGTGTTCCCTATGATCACTCCCTTTGCGTCCTTTCATCCCTCTGTTTATTATCTGCGATTAGCCTGGTTTTTCCTCCGTTGAAGCTCGATACCCTTGACTCGTCGTACAGCACAGAACATGGGTTGTGGCGGGTTCCCATTAGTCGTAGAGCGGGGTCTTCGTTTTCACGGTATGCAGCACGGAAAGGAGAAATTCTGGGAAGAAAATAAGTTTTGCGTTTTTTGCTTGGGGAATGGTCCAGGATCTGTTGTGTTTTCCCCTCCTACCGTGGAGACAGTTCTTTGGCAGCGCAGTGGAGGCGTGAGTGTAAGGCACTTGCGAGAAGCGAACAAAAGAAATTCTAATCTTTACAGATACGTATTTTTTAACACCACCTGGAAGAATTTAATTGTAGCTTAAACTTTGAACGGCTCCGCTTTCACGCTTTACGAACTTTCGTAAAGAAGCCGAGGGAATTGGAACGGCTTACATAATAAAAAATAACTTACTCGTCCGAGTCTCATCCGGTATTATTCTCGGAACGTTGTGTTTCGAAAGTGTTGTTTGGCGATCTGGCCGCGCAAATCGCCGACATGGAAGAAGTAATTGACACGTAATCCAATTAATTTCGGATTAGGTGATTTAAATTTGTATTACGTAACCAGCAGTATCCCACAGCTTCGTCCACCAGGAAAATTAATTTACTAGTAATTTTTTTTGAACAAGTCGAAAATAACCAAATTATTTGCCGCGGACTTGGACTACCGGAATTGGAATTTGTCACTGAGGTTGTGTGTGTACCAGATAGATCACAGCCACGCCCACCCGAAACTTGAATTTGTCAATAAAATGAGAAATTAACTAAAAGTAAAAATATTTCTTGTAGTAAAATTATAGAAGGCCTATTCCTTTCAAAATTGTATTTGTTGGTTATTTCTAGTATTGTGATTTGTCAGTATATAATAAGCTAAAATTAATTAATTTGGAAACAAAATTAATGTAGTAATCAATTTGATTAATAACAGAAATTTATGTTTATTTTGTTATGGTGAGAGATTTAAATCTAACTAAACGCTTTTATAGAAGAAGTCTTTAACCTGGGAAATTATATTTTACAAAAACGATGTGTTAAAATAAGGGTAAATTTTTTGAAAGTTTGTTAATCACAATTAAAATACAAACGAGATTTTTTTTTCATGAAAACGGCATAGGAATAATTTTATTACAAACGGAAGTAGGAAGTAGACCATTGTTTTACCTTCCCAGTTACATAGGATTTAAACGTTTTGACACGATTCTAAAATATAATTCCGGTAATTTATGGGGAGCTTGTATAATACATTGGTACTTTATGAAGACATAAATCTAATAAACTAATTATTGGGAATTATTATTCATACAGAGAACTACACAAAGTATGTCACGTGCGGGCGAAAAAAAAATTTACGTTAAAAATTATTAATTTGTTAGCCATTGATTCAAAACTCTTATAGAAGGATTACTGTGTGTTAATCATTTAACCGAAACAAGTTACGAAAAAAATGTAATCAAACTTATAAAAAAGGTGATATGTAAATGAATGTAAGAAGAATTAAATAATATTGAATAATAATCAAAATATGTCAAAAATAATTAAATATAAAATTACAATTAGGAATAAAAATATTAATGTAATAAATAATAATTTAAAATAAAATTTAAATATGAAAGATACTATATACATAAACTTCAAAAATAACTTATTTCCTTTAAAAAAACAGCTTTTATTATTAAATCGATGCGGTCGTCCGCATAACAAAACGTGATTTGTATACGTATACGTAACATTATTTTAAAAATAAATAATGCAATAGCTCACCATACGGTACAACAAAAAAATTCTCAATGGCTTAGAATTAGCCAAATATTTAGTATTCAACAATTTCAATGTGGCGTAATTATTAAATGAAATCAAGGAGCATTACGAACCCCATACTTGTGTAAGAATGTTCAACTAATTATCACACTCAGTTGTAATGTAACATATTTTGCTTTGTAAACGGCTGATAGAGCAAACTTGTAAAATTTTCTTAAAAACCAACTTATACTGAATGGTTGATCACACAAAATTTTTCGTAAGTATGACAAGGTAGCACGTCGAAAAGTCTGTTTGATAAAGGTTGATCACAGTAAAGTGGGCACTTTTGAAATCAACCTTTGAGAACACTGATTGATATGCGCCCAGTTAAGTTGGCAATGGCGGAGGGAAAGTAGCTTCGTGGCCTGGCATTGAATTGAAAGTGATAGGTAAGCATTTGTGAACACTGAAATTTAATTAGTTTTAGTTTTTTTTTACTGCATATAAGTGTAAGAATTGGTGAATGTGTAAAACGTTTAGTTTTCCATTAATTTAACGGTTTCACCTGACCGACGCACGAATAAAGTGACGAGGTCCGTGGCAATGTTAATTTTACATATGGTGGAAGAATACACAATGTCCATACAAGTAGATCTTACGCAGGGATTGTGAAAGTGCTTAGTTTACCATGAACAGCTTACACCAGTTTGCATAATTTTTACGGCCCGCCTACTTTGAGAACGTATAACAGACATACGAACTCGCCTTTACACCGGGCGTAACTGTTCGTCCACTGAAGGTCACGGCAAATATTACCAAAAAAATACAGAAGTGGAACAGCTACTTGTACCACGAACTCCAGCCGCACACACCAGCAAAATGGCGTCACTGGCCACTGACACGTAGGAACGGCATTCGCCAATCAGCGCCTGGCAACCTACTCGCAAGCCGGTAACCCAGCCAGTAGAGAACCTTTCCGAAACAGGCGGTATCCAATTAGACACAAAGCCAGTTCCTTAGAGCCTCGCGCAGCCAACAAGGAAACGGGTACGCTCACACCAAAAGAACCGACACACCAATTCGTTTCTGTATACTTACGCACGGGCAGTTCACGGTAAGATGACCACTTTCGAAAGCGCTGCTTAACATCTATTTATACGAATATTGCGTGTTCTTCAGCCGTAAGTAAAATTAACATTGCTATTGGCCTTATCACTTTATTCATGCGTCGCGGTCAAGTGAAACTGTTATACTATTTAAAAGTAAATATTTTGTCAACGTGTTTATTCTTACTCTTATATATGCATTTAAAAAAAACAGAAAGTGAAATAAATAATTTCGGTATACACACATGTTTACGTAACACTTAATTCAACGTTAAGACGTGAAACTACTTTTCCTCCATCGTTACCACTTCACTGGGCGCATGCCTGCCAATGTGCCCGTTAAAATATTCGCAGGTAGGAACAATGACATTTTTCAAAGATTGTTTTCAAAAGTTATAACTTTATCGTGAACAGCCTTTAATTGTGGTCACGGTTTCGTTGACAATTCGCAACCCCTAGGCTTTCACAACAAGCAAACAACATGAACCGCCTTGAACCGTACGTAATTTTACCCGATGTACATCGACGACAATTTTTAAATTCTTCGTTAATTTTCAAATGGGCGACATGCTTCTTGGACTATCGTCAGCGTATAAGGACATTATTAGCTTGTATTTACGCTCCCCGTTTAAATCTGTTATTACTCGGCTGTATTCCTGGGGGCTGATTCACAATGTTCGATATTTCGTTGACCGACGATACTCTAGCGAGTGCCGTAAACACCGTTTCTCTTCGCTTATTGACGACGTGATTGCGTTCAGTGTGATTACGACTGTCAATTGTCTGTTATGCTCTTCGCATACGTCACGTTAACCTTCACGGCAAAACACAGTGACGACTAGAGCCGGAAATCGCCTCTCAGCCACGAAACCACGTGAACTGTTGCGTGTCTACGAAAAGAAAAAAAGAAAAAAAAAGAGTCCTGTGGATTCCTAACGTTTTATTTATTAACTGCGGTCTCAAAAAACGATGCAGTAACATTAATTTTTGTTTTATGTTTTGTAATCCTTTTTCAATGTATTTTTTGTTTATTTGTTTTTATTTTTTAGATATGCGAGACACTTTCTTAGTGTAGAAAAGCATAAAATTTTACTCTACGTGTAAAAACCGTTCAAGCCGGCATGCAGACCGGAGTCAACACCGTTTTTGTGCATCCAAAAAAACTCCACTTATTGTGTTTCCTGTAAAAAGGCGCGTTTATTTCAGTGTGTAATGATTGCTAATGTATGGAAAATTATATTTGAACGACATGCGGTAAGACTTAGCTGTCTAAATAATTTAGCATTATTACTTAGAGAATTGGATGCTAGACATAACCAACTGTTACCAGATGCGTAAGGTACATAAGGAACTAATAACCTTATAAAATACAAAAAACTTTGGAATGGCGGCAATTTTTTAATTGGTGAGCAAACACACGTCTGTAAATGCATGTTAATTTATTTCGGTGAACAACAGTTACAGGCCCCAGTGGAAAATAAAATGTGTACATATACAACAATGCTACAACGTCACGTACTTTAGAAATTATATTTATTGTCTAATTATCACTATTTTGAAATATTGGAAGTGTGTTAATTTATTCAGACTGACATTAAATGCCATGTAGCGTAAAAATACATTTTGCAGTCGCCAACATTTTCATTTAAACGAATATATACGAAGTTTGGCGAATTTTAACTCGCGTGTCCGCCATATTGACTGTTTATGTCGTGAATATAGGAAACATTCGGCCTAAGGAAGTATGGCGTTATTAAAGTCCGATGAGCTTCACGTGCGATGAGTAACGAAATATTGTTGGTCAACGAAGTTTTTCCGGAATCAGGCCCCTGGCGTCTCGTCCACGCCGAATGTACGATCGTTTATTCAACCACGGGTTGAGTACCTTTGTATTGTGAATCGGGTCTGCCTATGGTCCTAACATTATCTTTACATCGTGTTATCTCCATTTATTACAATTTTCGAACCACACTGGCCAAATTGCATCAGACTTCCCTTATTAGCCTGCGTGTCCCAGGTTTTTTTTAGGTTTATGTATGTTTGATACAAAGTTCCCAGTTTGGCCTTTTATATCATAAAACTATCATATGCCTCCCTGGTATAAAAAAACTCTTCCTTTAGCCATTATATGGCAGCAGCTTTAAACTCTGCACAAAACTTCGGCAATAGAGGCCTTGGTGGCTGGGCGGTTAGCCTGCTCGCCTCCCACCAAGGTGAAACGGCTTCAATCCCTGACCGGGTCACTCTCGGATTTTCGCACGTGGGAATCGTGCCGGACGATGCCGCTGGTTGTCGAGTTTTCTCGGGAATCTCCCGTTCCCCCCGTCCTAGCATTCCGCGGCGTTACTCCATTTCCACCTCGTTTTATCCTAATCGGCTCTCAAACTCTCGTCGTTAAGAGCTGCCCAAATCTCTCCACCCCACTCCATTCATGATCACCCTCATGCTCAAGGAAACCGGCTTTAGGGAACGGCTTACTGAGGTATATTAATTTGCCGTAAAGGGCGGGGAAATGGTTTCGTACGCACCACCTGTGTCCTTAAAGCAATGTGCCTCCTCTTGAAAGGGCGCCTGTTCAAGTGTTCTCGAGCTTTGCGGCTAAAACACTGGAGATACCAAGTGTGATAACCTAACTGAACTAGAATAGACAGGCATAGCTGCAGGAAAATGACGGAAATCGGACAAAGCAACTCCAAGCACACAGACGACAGTAGAAGTCCGAAGGGATTTTACCATTTTTCATGCGTCCACCCCCACAACAAAATGAAATAGAGGTCTGAAAATACCAGGGAGGGGGGGGGGTACAGGTATATTCGTTCATGTCTCGATCGTGAGCTTTAACCCATTAACATATTATCCCGAATGAACTAGTTCACGTCTGACATATTGCAGAATATGTGAACTCACGGTCGAATTTGTGCAAGTCCAGCAGCTAGTACCAATGCAGACATCGTCTTCCTGTTGGGCAATGCTGTTGGGTTGATGCTGACATGCCAACTTATATTTCAAAACAGGTTGCTTCTTGAGCCGTGGATCTAGTAAAACCTTTTCCATATTTTCCAAAGTTTAATTTGTTATAAGAAATTTGTATGTATTTTCTACGTCACAAATGTCTCCTTTTGCAACAGCTGAAATGAAAAATGTACTGCGCACGCTAAGGGGTGAAGAGTTCGCGCGCTGTAGTAGAAGGGAATGTCCGTGGAAGGGTTCCTGTCAAACGAAGGACCGGAAACGAGAGATCGACCTCCTCAGAAGGGACCTGATCAGACGTCTCTCTCAGCTCATCTGGAAGAGACGTGCGCCACTTGACCGGCAGCGTCTTGCCTTGCCGCGCGACCCGCCGCGGCGAGAACAGTAGGGATGTCTGCGTGTCTTAGTATTAAGAACGGGCACCACCTAACGGAAACACCACGGTCTTGCTCTATGAAGCGTGTAGAAAGGGAATGGTCGCTAGTATAATTTTTCATTCTATTACTCTACAAATATTACTTGAGGTGAGCATTAGTAGAAAAAAAACGGTGTTGGTTAATTATACCAGGGGACCGTGCCTCTTAAGGTAATTGGAGAGTCCCCAGCTTGCCCATGTTGCCGTAGGCGATTTCAGGCAGCAGTTAGCAACGGCCGGACACACCATTCTCCAGACGTCCTCTTGGTCCGCTGCTCCGATGAAAAACGATACGCAGTTCATAGGGTCACGCTGTCCTATGCATATCGGGCGCGTTGTGTAGGTTTTACGGGCCCCTTTACTGGCCGGTGGAGGGGACGTCTGCTTTGCCTTTAGCTAGTCATTTCGGCAATCACGGCTCGTGTCCTGGATTGATGTTTGAAGCTGTGATCACGCAGGCCGTCCAGCTAAGGCCTGATCACAGTCCATAACAATACGTTGTAAACTGCAACTTCTATTGCAGTGTAGAAAATTTACTGAAAATTATTTTAACAATCTGTTACTTGACGTCTTGTTGGCAGTGACGTCATCGGAGACGAACCAGTGGCTCGGACAGTCAGTACTGGGGAAGAAATCGGCCGTGGCCAAGGAAGAATCCCAACATTCGTCTGGAGCGATTTCAGAAGATCATGGGAAACGGAAACCAGGATGTCTTGACCGGGACTCGATCCCTTGCACTCCCTACTCCACTCCACTCGATGTGTGATAGTGGTGCTGCAACTGGCGTGGTGCGGTAGGATGTTTGTAGAACTTTACACATTTTGCGGCCATCAGGCCGAAATCAAGAACTCAGTGTAACATGCTGCTACGAACTTGGCACATCCGGTGTATTACACGCTTGCTGTCCGTAGTCAGTAGGCTTTCACTGCCTCTAGGAGATTACTTCCGTATCCGAAGTCTGCCCATGTTCGTGCTCACTTGGTTGCATGCTAACTTACGGCGCGTGAGGTTTCATATTGGAGTCCCAGGTAAGGAATCCGTGCACGTTTGCGAGTCTCTATTAGTCACTCTACCGTGGTAAAAGTCACTCAACCATGTAAAAGTTTTAAATATGTCAGTAACGTCTAAAAAAAGGAGGAAAATTTGAAAGGCATATTCCGACTACGAGGTTACGAGCTGGAATGCCAGGTAAGCAGGTTTAAGTTAATTATTATTTCAATATTTATTAATTGAATTAATTTAAGTACAATTAAGTTAATAGAATTTTATTCTTCTTTTTTATATTTTCAAAATATATGTTTCTCAAAAGCATATTTTCTTGTTTTTAAAATATGAGATTTGACCTGCCCAATTCCATATTTTAGTAATATTTTTATTTCCTTAAATAAAGCATGAGTTAACAAATGATTGGTATGCATTTGTTAATTTTTTTATTGGATGTTTACGTCAGGATAGCATGACAAAGCATTCAAACAATTTGCCATCCAGCATAAAAGCGAGGCTCCATCTGGCTGAAGGTATTTTGTGTGCCCCGAGGCCTAAAATCGCGGGATGGCTAAGGGCGATCCAGGTACGCTCTTTACAAGCCGCATCGCCTCTATGCGAAGGCACTGAACTAACGCGCAGTCCCTACGTCAGTCATTCGCCTCTAAGGATTCTCAGCTGTGGCCATATCATTTTGTGGCGCAATAACAAGGATAAAAATGCGCTGCACGTCCCTCAATAACTTTAAATATCTTGCACACGTGTTTTCGTACCATAAATTGGTTATGTAGGAGCTCATTTAAGCCATTTTCACGCATTGCAAACGGAAATAGAAAACTGGAATTTGTCGGATGTGGAATGTTTTCTAAATTATGCTATTCCTAGTTGGACGCTTTTCACGCACGTGGAAACGATTTTGAATAACACGTTTTTCCTGAAACTCCACACACCGTCCGGCGGCCGAGCCAGATGAAACCGTAAAATACAAAAATTCAAGAAAATAAGTACAGTCTTAAGTGGTTCGGTGAAAAATTTGGAGTTTCCCAACATTAAATAATTATACGTAATTCGAATTTAAATATTAATTTTTTTTTTTTTAAGGAAGACCGTTCAGAAATATTTATTTTGGTTTAACATACACAGTTCAACACCTGTAAGCCTGTAAGAAGGGCATGGCAAACGCTAATACACCTGCATTTTAAAGTGAGCTTGGAGGTCGTGCGGTTTTGGCAGGATTTACAATAGCTTCTCTCGTACGGCCGTCATACGTCCGTCCGTCCACCAGCGGAGTAATTGACAACCAGATCTCGTACGTCCGTCGTAAGTTCATTGCTGCAAACTAATACAAACAAAACTGTTCCGAAATAGAAAAACATTCTCGATTAAAAGTGAAAATTATTGGCAGTATTTTGTCTGTATAAATACACAGAACGCAAGTACACTTAAAAAACGTAAATTAATGGGAGTTACGATTTTTTTTTTAACCTAAGAATAATTTTATTACATTTGCTATTGCGCAAAAAGAACTCGCGTTCCTGACGTCATTATCAACATATGTGCAGGAAAGATGTAACGTTATTGCATTTTACAGCTACATAAACAGAAACATAAAAAAAAAAAGCAAAACAAAATACTGCACGCACTACACAAACTTCTAATGAACTCGGAATGAACGGGTACCAAAAAAGAAGAGTTTAGAAGGTTGTAATTCCATCAACCCGTCCGTCAAATTTAAAAGCTTGCCAAGGTTTTGATGGACGGATAGAATTAATGGACGCCTCTGGCTGTTGGTCACGTGATTGACGGACGGATGCGACGGGTTGTTGTAAATACTGCCTTGGCGCAGTCGCGTCTCGCCTTAGCTATCCGAGCGCTGTTCCGGGCAGATAAGACTTTCGCATATGAGAAACATGGCGGACGTTGCCTGTGAACGAAGGGTTTCGTCAGGGGTCGTCGCATTATCTTCGCTGGTTGGCCACCGCCTTTCGCGGTCCTTCGTTGTATGGACAATAAAACCTTAAAGCTATTTTGCTTCCCGGCACCACCGAGGCCCGGAAGCTAAGTTCGAATCTTGCAGAAAATTCTGCACCTACTGTTTTATGTTCTTTCTACCAGCGGCGTGGGGTGAACTGTTGTGTTTTGCTCTGTGCTATAACTAATCGTTTGCCAGTTTACACATCAGCAATTAAACGTAGTAGTGCATTTTACGTCACAGCACGTGTGCAATGGGTGCCTCACTGCTCTCTCGTGAGTGGCCGCAATACACTCTGTTTCTCAAGGACCCACTCTGGTTACTGGTCCCTGCTGCGTGCGCCGAGTGTGTACAGCATACAGCACTGAGAAAGCACCAGCTTACCTTGCAACACTTCACCACGCGCCACTGCTCTCTATTGTGTGGTACGACCGTCTTATTACTGCCACTTTCTACAACACATTTATTTGTTTTATTTTAGGTTTTTGATAGTGTGTTAGGTCACCCTTTCCACATTTCAGAAGCTTTCAGTTTTGAAACTTTGCACGTGATTTATTGGGCCCATCTCCATTGACTATTTCACTATCTCAAAATCACTTATAGATTTCACCATTATTGTTAAAGTAAATGTAAAAAAGAAATTTAATAATTTTATTGTTATTTCCTTTTGTCTATATGTGTTTTGGTGTGTAAATAAATAAATATATAGTTTGTATATGTGTGTGTTGTGTGTGTGTGCACGTTTTAAACACCAATGTTAATTTTATTATTCTAGAATTATCGCAGGACAACTGGATAAATGTTTCTAATAGTATAAAATTAACAAACTCGAAACATCAAATTCCAACTTGGCGCTATCTACTCTCTTACACGCCTTCCAGGGTTTGTATTTAGTAAGAATGAATTTTAGACCGGGCTCGACTGCAAACATTTGCCGGATTCAACATTCGATTTTACTCTTACGTTGTACAAAATTTAAAGTACAACATTAAGAAAATTGTATGCCAAATCTCTGAATTACACACATTTTAAATTCCTTTTACGTATGTATAAAATGTATAGAGAAGTTTAAACTAGAACAGCCAATGTGCCTAAGATTATTTACTAATTTTTGACATGTGCCGTATTTTTGTGGGATACCATACGACAGTCTCTTAAGTATGGGCGGGGGAGGGGGTAGGGGGTGTAGTAGAAAATACATTTTCATAAACAAATTTGTGTTAAGTTTCACAGTAAATTTAAGTTTGGAATAGCTATAAGTAAAACCCTAACTGATGGCGAAAAAAGTGTCGAGTCTTAAAAAATTGCTTTATGGCGTTACAATGACTTCAACAAACAATTCAGTTGAAAACAAATTGTGTTATTGAATTTTTTTTTAACTCGTTTGCCGTAATATTTGAAGTTTTAATGTTCATATTTATGGCAAAAAAATTGCTGTAAGTTATTTTTCAAACGGATTTAGTACTTTTATGAAATACTGTTGATATCATGTTAGAAGGACTTAAAAATATCCTCAAAATATAGAAAAATCACTCGTTCTTGTACTTCCTTCGTGCGAGATACAATAAAGGTAACACTACAAAATATTATTGAAATTTCTAGTCTGGCAGTCAAACCAAATCTCAGTTAATTTTTTGTAACATTTAACTTAAATAATCTTTAAATATGAGAAAAAATAGAATATTTATTTGAATCAAGCATACACGTTTCAGTTTAAAGTAGTAATTTAAGTAATAATGGCAATATTTTCACTTATCCAGGTTTAGCCACGTTAATTATCAATGAGTCTTAAAAATGTTATAATTTGTGTTTGTGTAGTTTTAGTCTACAATATGATGATCATGAGGGACAACAGGAGTAGAATATCAATCAAAATAAATGCACAATTTTTTTTTCGTGGGTTATTTTGTGCTTGATATGATGGAAGGAGTTTTACTGTAGTTATAGGATCGTTTGTAAATTGGAAATTTCATTCAAGAGTGCGAAAATATTAACGAGCACACTTTTTATCTCACCGCTTACATTTCAAGCTGGAAGTATATTCACGATTTATTTTTAAATGAAACGTCTCTAAATGCAGAGTTTTACCACTTTACGGTTTCATCATAGAAACTCACCCGTTGTTTTGCTTTTATGATTAAACTTAATTGGAAGTGTTTTTTCCGCTAGCGTTGTTTGTTTGAAATTTGAAACTTTTACACTTGACGCTAAAATTATCAATTATTAAATCAAGTACACAAAAAACTTCCAATAAACGCAGGAGCCAATGTAAATAAAGTTTTTCGTTTGTTAAAAGAAAAAAAAATATATATTAAAAACAATTGAGCTGTCAAATAATTTATGCGGCAGAAATCCTTATCACGGGTGTTACATTTCGGCACATTACTGCTATGTAAACTGTTCACCGAGACTATATCCGATGATGTGTTTTTTTTTTGTGCAGCGTGATAGTATAATTTGCCAAGTAAATTAAAAATTGCAATCATGGAAAAAAAAAATTAACACTATGACTGTGCAGAGCTACGTCACATTATTCACAACTAGCGAACCGGCCCGGCTTCGCCCGGATACAATTGAGTTTTGCAGTGATACACTAATTAATAAATTAGGAAAAAACCATTCATTTATGTGAAAACAGAATTATAAAATTGTACTACGTTGGCCTAGGTTTTGAACTGATTAAGGCAACCCAAAAGAAAGGAAATATTTTTTACCTGATAGCCAAGAAGTAGGGTATTGTTTTTGGAGTGTATCTGTGCAACTATCGCGTAGTTACCACATTTTCGCTTTCAATGTATGAAAATCAAAACTTGAGTTTCATCAAGTTGCAGCTTTAGAAACAAATATACCTAGGTACTACTTTTTGCGCTTGGCTGAGGGATATTAATCGATCACCAGAGTTAAGCAACGTTCCCCAGCGGCACACATTTGGATGGGCGATCGTTTAGTGGCATAACATCTGAGCGCTTCCGGGCTTCGGAGGACATCGTTAAATATTCGGTCCCGGTTGTTATCGATTGACAGCAGTCATTACCCCATTTCAGAGGTCCTTGGGTGGCCTGATAAACTCTGACACCAGAGGAAAAAAATATTTCGGTCACGTTCCCAGCCGTTGCAGAATTACGTTTTGTTGTTATTCCACAGGACCCGTATAAAAAGTATCCTATGTTCTATTCCAGGACCTAAAGTACCTACATACCAAATTTAATCAAAATCCGTTCAGCCGTTATGGAGCTGAGTGGAAACAAACATACACGCAGACTTTCGCATTTTTAGTATTAGTAGGATGAAACTTAAAGGTAAAACAATTTGATGACATTGCGTGAACAACAATACAGACCAAACTAAGCAATAGAAACCAAGTACTGATTGCACTTAACGCCACATTAGCATACATAGTGTCCCCTCTCGGGCATCAACACAGACGTGTATTCTCGCATTTAGACGGTCGTGCATGTGACAAATATCATCCTTAGTATGGCATTCTAAGCCTATTGCACCTGTCGTCACCACTATGCAAGGTTAGTAGCTGGCCATAGAAACTGGGTCAGGCGTCTTCCTATCATGCCCCAAATATGTTCGATGGGAGAGAGGTCTGGGGATCGTGCTGGCCAGAGCAGTTGTCGAGCACCACACGAAGAGCACGTTGCGTAGTATCAGTATGTGGGCGAGCATTATCCTTCTGAAACAATGCGTAACCTTCCTGTTAAAGGAATGGCAGCAGAACGGGTAGAGCAACGTGCTGGATGTAGCGGGCATTGTTTAACGGACCTTCCACAAAAATCAATCATGAACGGGAATCGTATCTTGTTGCGCCCCCACACCATGATTCCAGGAATTGGGTCCGTATGTTAGGAGTGAATACATTATGGAAGATGACGCTTACTAGGTGGACGTCGCACACGTAAACGGCTATCACTTGTATGAAGGCAAAACCTGCTCTCATCGCTAAACACAACAGAGCTCCACTCCATTCTCCAGGCGATCCTTTCACTACATCACAGGAGACTTGCACGACAGTGTTGTGGCAGAAGAGGAAGCCTGGCGAGAGATTCACGTCCTCGTTGTCCTGCTGCAAGTAGACGCTTCTCAATGGTACGTGTGGACATCCCTGGTGCCACATTCGCTCTGATCTTCGCTGTGAGTGCGGTACAGTCATCCCAGTGACGCCCTAGCAATGCGCCGATCTTGACGTGCATTTGTAGTACTGTGCGTGGTCTTCCGTACCTGGTCTACGAGTTTTGGGTATGTTCCACTGA
Organism: Clitarchus hookeri; assembly: GCA_002778355.1. Taxonomy (NCBI): domain Eukaryota; kingdom Metazoa; phylum Arthropoda; class Insecta; order Phasmatodea; family Phasmatidae; genus Clitarchus; species Clitarchus hookeri. The sequence continues at coordinate 377,851 of NQII01001426.1, forward strand.
CAACCATTGATAACTTGGCCACACTACGGATGCATCGTGACCAACATGTGCAGCAATCCGCTGACACGTTCCACCCCACCTCACGAAGTCCCACGATGCTTCTCCTCTAAAACGGCTGTATGTGCGCAACTGAAGCACGAGCACGTGACCGACTTCGAGGCATGGCGATAGCTTGGCTGCTACACGCGCTCTCGACATTCAACCTTCCAAGTGCACACAATATCGTATGGTGCGTTGCTGTACGCGGCGCAACGAAGAGAGTGGTTCAACACTAGCTGTTGGTCGGTCTCCTTCAAACGTTGAACAGTTTAACAGCACTCCTCCAGTACTCCAGTTATTGTAACCACGTTCAATTGGACAACGCTATTTAGGATGTTGCAATTTTTTTGGCGGTGTTTTTCCAGCCAGCGAATATTTCACAGACACATTAAAAAAATTGGCTATATATTAGTCATATTAAGCAGTACGTTATATAAACAAAAAAATATTTTATAATCATGCGGAGGAAAGCAAAATATGATTTGAAATTTCTATATAACAGAATCACATTTTGAATTGATTTTTTTTTTGTTATAATGTGAAATGTATAAACCGGTGTTCGCCGCCGAAATTTCCCACCTCCGTGACTCGTGGCCATTTTGTCTGGGGCAGCTAGAGGGAACGGACATTCTGACACGTCACGTGGTGTCTGGGGCATCCATTCGTCTGCGGAGGATTACGTAACATCGTTGTCAGAAAGTCGTCGAGCATATTTTATTTGAGAAGCATCCCAACGCCTCCTTTTTGTTGTATAGGTACAGAGAAGCAGGTAATTGTGTAGTCTAAATATGAAACTAATTGAAGCTGCGTGGGGAATCCTAGATTGTGAGTTGGTGTCCAAGTCATCTGAGCCGAGGGGAAAATGCTGATTGCAGCAGAGTTCTCAAGATGGGCACCATAGCATTGTTAAGTACCAAGTCCTCGGATGACCTAGAAGCAGCAGCTGGGTATGTGTGAGCGGGAAGCGGGCACATTTATGTACAGTCCGATTCACATAAACCTTTACAACTTGAAAGAGCTGTAATTTCTCTTCGGGAGTTAGTATACATTTGAAATTGAATATTACTACCAACTTTTGTTCTAAGAGATTGGTACCCCTGGTACAATTGTCATCCATTGCTGATTTTATTACTAGCTGGTTTTACGGAACGTATGTAGTAATTAGTTCGCCATAACCGCAAACACGCAGTACTCACTTCGATAGCGCGCTTTTGTGCTGGATAGTTAATTGAACATAACCATACCAAAAATCAGTGGCGTACGTGTAAATTCGGTGAATGTCTAAAAAAAAAAAAATGTTATAAATAAAATGACTTTACACTCTTACTGAAAATCAGGAAAAATTTTCAACAAAAATAACCAAAATTCGCTACTTCAAAACTTACGTATTGCTCTCAAGTGGTTCTAACTTTTGTGAACATTCTAAATAAAACTTTGTAATTTCCCTTTTTCGGAAGAAATTCTCGTTTTCGAAAACTAATTCTACTGAAACTGCTCAAATAATAATAATTAATATAACTGTATGAAAATCAGTTATCATTGGCTCAATACTATGAGTTAGTAAAAATATTTAAGTTATTTTATTTGCTGATTGTAAAAGGGTCATGGTCCTTACTCAGAGTATTATAACAAACGAAAGTGTAATGGTGACATACATTCCTCTACCCAAACCACTATTGTGGCTTCTGGTTTCAAACTCTACTTCATATACATTTCAATAGAGGAACTTCTGAACTTTGTACGTTCAATTGTTGTGTTCTCCTCGTGAATTCATCTTGTGACGAAATTCCGTTTAAAAAATTAATGACTTAAACTTCCCCTTTATCCAACAATCATCGAAATAACCTAAGATGTTGGGCGAATTACAGTTATTCAGAACAAACCTACTATTTGTGAGTGGTTGAAAGGGTATCGACAAAGACTGGAAGCTCTGCGCACAGCAGTATGGCTTCGCCCACCTGACAACTGCGAACTGGCCCGTTCACAAGTCTAGTACAGTTTGAAATTTTGCACGTGTTTTCATATCGCAAACACTCACAGTCCCGGCCAGCTATCGTTTGGTACACGGAACAAACGATGTTTGTTTACTAAATTATATAATTTGGTTTTAATTATTTTTAACATTATGGTTTACAACTTATCACACTTTCAAGAATTACGCTCTTTTATATGTTAAAGTTATTTATTTCCAACATCTCTTTTTACATTAAGTGAAGTCATTTCAGCATATTACAAATTCTAAAAAAAATTGTATCAAAGGCCAGTACGTTAATAACGTTTGATGAAGTGTTCTGTTTGCTCCTACAATGTTTTTAATTGCTCAACCGTCCTGTTTTCACCCAGCCGACCCCAAATATGTGGAAGGGGAAAATAGCCAATCGGTGTTTGACTGTAATTATTGATTTTCTAACGATTCGCGTACGAGTCACACTTTGAAGGGAAGAATATCAACCCATGAGGATTGTTTCACGGTGATATTGCGAAGGAACGATTGTTATAATATCGTGTACGCAGGCTTAGTTTTACTAGGCCATTTATTCTTCTATACCATCTTCGGTCTGGCTGATTAAGGGAATATTTCAGTTCAGAAGGGCATAAATTAAAGGACAATGAACTGCATGGGACAGCGGAAGTTTTCATCCATTCTTCGCCCAACGTTTGATATGTGTTTTGCTTTGCTTGGACGTACGTTTCACGATTATTAGTGGGAGGAATCCTTCTGGATAATAGTTTTATTGCTCTGTTGACTGTTATACGTACTCGAGTATTATAATTCTGACTACTTGTACACTTAAGAGCAAAAAAAAAAACTGGTACACCTGCATAATATCGTGTAGGGCCCCCGAGCACGCAGAAGTGCCGCATGGACTCGACTAATGTCTGAAGGTATGCAGGAGGCAATTCGCACCATGAATAATGCAGGGCAGTCCACAAATCTAATCTGTGCCAATTTGTTAAAGGGTTGCACGTCTGTCACGTTTAATGATTCTCGTCAGTCGTCGTATGTCCCGTTCTTTCACGATCTTTTTCCGGCCGCAGCGATGTCGAAAATGTGATGTTTTACTGGATTCCCGATATCCACAGTACACTCGTGAAATGGTCGTACGCGAACATCCAAATGTTATCGCTACCTCGGAGATGCTATGTCCCATCTCTCGTGCGCCGACTATAACACCACACGTTCAAACTCCCTTAAATCTTGATAAACTGCCATTGTAGCAGCAGTAAGCGATCTAGCTGCCGACCGCATCGTGTTACTCTGATTGTTCCAATACCTTTGTTATTTGCATATGTACGCCTATACCAGTTTTTTTGGCTCTTCAGTGTCGGACAGTATTCTTGCAAAGTCGAGAAAAATCGCAAATATGTATATATATATATATAATAATAATTATTATTTTTTTTTTTTCCCCGTTTTACAATCGTTGCTCTGACCAAAATATTAAATGTTTTTTTTACAGTTATTGCCAGTAAATTCCCTTAACTGCCGCATCTGTTTGTAAAAGTGACAGACAAAATATATTTTTGAGAATCTTTATCCGTCTCAGTACGGTAACCAATGGCTATATTAAAGATCTGAAGAATATTAAATAGAAACAGAGTCCAGAGTTTCCTCTGTACGTTATTAAATAATTACACCAGGAAACGAACCTCACAAATGTGATTCTGGATAGTACCCCGATTCCAATAGATACGGGTTGGTGGTGTTTAGGTCAAGCCGTTTGAAGCATCTTCATATTTATAACATTTATCAATCATCGAATATTAATTATTTTATTCGAACTTATTTATGTAGTTTACGGGTAAAGTTCCGACTCTCAAAATGTAATGCTCGAGTGAATCGGCAACAGGAATCGCGAGATGATATTCATATCAGCGATTGTTAATTTCTCGTCTTTATGAAATGCTTCCCAAGCTAATGCCTCACTGTTCTTCACTCTAGCTGAGCTCAGTTATTATGCTGACGCGTCAACTTTCCAGGCGTTAGCGAGTTAGCAATATACCGAAATAACCACGCTTGTGAACGTGGTAGATTGACACTTATTCACCAATTTACTTTTACCCTTTATTCACATACAACAATACTTGAATTCTCCTTACATGGGAATATTTGGTGTTTTACAAAAGACGCATATTTGCTGTATTACGCCTCAGGGTGTTTGCAAACTGCCAGGCTCGCGTTGTCCGGCATTTCGCAAAGCCATAGGTCAGTAATCAAATATTCTGTCTTTAGGGACGTTGTTAAAAGCACAGTTTAATTTCAGACGTTTGAGTGTTTTTATATTACACTGTCTGGAGTACCTAAAATATTTATTGCAAATATATATATTTATTAGGATGCTTAATAAAATTTTAACGAAGCTTAAGTGTTATTGTATTAACAAAAACCGCAAAATATTTACCCTGGGAGTATTAAGAAACATGCAAGCATCTAGAATTTGCCTCGCGTCACGTAATGAATACACATTATTTTAGCGTTTGCTTCCTGTTCTCTAAAAATGAACGCTAAGTCCGAATATATTGCACTGAAAAATAATATTTTGTGGCATCCAAAAATTTAGTGTGAAAATTTAAATTGCCAAATATTTTTTGCTGAACACAAAGTTATTTCAACGGCCACCACTAAACTGTTAATACTACAAAAGATTAATTCTGTGGTAACCAAAAGTATTTCCCAGACTTAATATCTTTCTTGCTGTAAACATGCGAACTTGAATTAATACTACGCAAGCAGAACGCAATAATTCGTAAATTACATTGTGCCGTTATTCCTTAATTCTTATTGTTTTAAAAATGTAAATAAGTCCATTACGTACTGTAAACAGCGAGCAGAAAAAATAATTTGTGTAGTCAAAAAAAAAATAATTTTTCATACGGAAAATATGTGGTGTTTAAATTTCTCGTCTAAATTTGTGAGCAGTATATTAAAACGTCGTTTAAGTAAATCCGACACGATTCTTTAATTGCAAAGCAAGCTCACTAATCGCTATGCAGTAGGGCTAAAACCAAAATTTTTGGATTTCCTGAAGTTGTTGATTTATTTCAGTTAACTTCCAACATATGTTTAAAGAACGAAATGCGTAACTAACGAAAAGGTTTATAAATTTTAATCTTTATAAGGTAAAAATGTATAAATAAAGCAGACGAAACTGGTAAAATCAGCAAGTAATATACGTGTGAGTATCGGCAAACCTTTGTCCTAAAGGCAAATAAGATAGAAATGCCATATGACCGGCACGGAAAAAGCTTCTCCGTAAATATTTCCACTGTAAGTTCGATCGTGAGCCTTTCCTTTTTGAAATAATTTTTTTGTGAAACGACTCGTACTTAAATGTGCCAAAAGATACAGCTTTTATTCCAAATTTATGTTACTCATTACAGATTTTACTGCGGTTCTCAATTACCCACATTCGTTGGAAGGGCTATCGAGATGATGGCTTGTACACAGAAACCGTTTCTCTGCTTCCTTTCTCCTTGAGAATCCAGCTCTTATGAACACACTTTGCCCTTTTTTCTTTGAACGCATGCCATACGCGTTTTCTTGTATGACACTCAAGAAAAAATAAAAGAGTAGATATTTGCAATGTTATTGCAAATCGAACTGTATCAGGGACGCGCAGAAATTTTAAATTCCATGCAGGTTGACCANTGATGTTTTCGGAAAATATGTTGGTTGTGTTTATTTTAAGTTTATTTGTTTCTAACCAAACCACGATATAACTATTTCAATTTCCAAAAGCGTTTCGACTAGTTTAAGTATTTCCAAGTTCACATTGCCTTACTAGCATGGATACCGAACGTTTATTTTATGAGATTGCAATGTTTGTATCTGTTCTTATTAATTTTATAGTTCTTTTAAAGTGTGTAATAAAACTGCGAAAGCCCTTTAATGCAATTTTAGAACTACACGAAGGAGATAGAAAAAATTTAAAGTTGCTACCCAAACACTTAGAAATATTTTTTCCCCTTTTAATAAAATTTGCACTGTTATAAAACTGTAAACTTTTGAACTCAAATACCCCTCCCAAACCTTCACTAGCTTTTGGACCCGGCGTTTATTTCAAGTGCACCCAAATGAAAGAATAATTGCTGAACACACATGTCGTGTGGGATGAGCTAGTACAACTATAGAGCAACCATATTTCATTCTTTTAGCATCATTGTTTATAAACCTGGTCAGCTCTCTTTCTTGCTGAACTATTTTCAACCAGCTTTTCTACATTTATCTCTGCGTGATGAGTTAATTTTCTTGTTTAAATTTCTTTTTCTGATGTGTTATCTTAAAATCCGATAACCTAAGACGTCTGATTTCATTAACATGCAAAATTCTAGTGAGCAGAAACACACGAGAGGTGTAGTGTAGTTAAATCCCACCTGGCTTACAACGGAAACAGGTAAGCGCAATAAAGACATGGCGACCACAACAGTAGTGAGTGAGTGAAGTGATTCGGGCGGCTCTTAACAGCGGGGTCTTTAGAGCCGATGATCGTGATTGAGGTGAGTATGGAGCAGCGCCGGAATGAAAGGAATGAAAACTCGCCGACCAACGGCATCGTCTGGCACGATTCCCACATACGAAAATCCGGGAGTGATCCGGCCCCCCACAACAGTAGTATTACTGCTTAAAAGAGTAAACACAATTTCCTATCGATGTTGTTAAAATTCACTGAATGCAACTTTTACACTTTGTAATTTTTTTTTTTTTTTTTTTTTTTGTACGACATTTTTTTTTAAACCAATGGGATATATATTTTTTTATAACACTGCAAATAAATGATAGTAAAATTCACAATTCTTTGGTTTGGAATGTATAAAAATAATGTTGAATTTTAACAAGTAAGTGTTGTATACGTCAAGTTTATCGTAAACGTTGAGCCACATTAAAATTTTGTATGTTTCATTTAAATGATGTGTTGTAACTATACTACATCTAGGCTGCGAATTTACAAGAACATTTTTGGCAACTATTTTCAAAATAACAATTTGTAACAAGTACAGAAAATATTGTCTGTGTACTTCCAAGCATATTTCTACAGTTAGCACTGGCGAGTAATGCCGTAGTATGGGTTGCAAACTATAAAGGACATATTTAAAATTTATGATGAAAATACAATTAAATATCAAAGCACTTAATAACATATTTTAAGAACTCCATATGGAGTTACAGACAAGAAAACTGTGAGTGGTAAAGGTTAAGTGAATTTTTACATCATCATGATATCGGTTGAGTGCATTTCAGCAGCAGCAATAGCAAATCAACCATAGTTCCCAGCAGAATTAAGAAACACGCATACTTTATCGGAAAATAATCCAACTACAGTTCAAGCACTCAACATAAATATTCTATCAATATATTCGAAAAAAAATTACTTCTTATCCTTGTACATTATTACCCTGTTGCTTTATAAATAATATCGAAACAGGGGATGGAACGTTTCATCAGCTGTCGTGCATAAAATCAGAGTAAAACAAATCTTGCTTGAATATTTGATCATTCAGTATTTGCAAATGACTGCATTTTAAATAATCCCTATTTCGAAACTTTCGTCACAGTTTCAAATATAAAACGTTTCCCCAGAAAGAACGATACAAATACATCCTTGTTCATAAACATTTTAGTTATTCACGGCCTGAAATACACTGCAGCAGATTACTAGGACACGAAGGGATACTGTTTTAAGATATTATACCATTGAAACCAAATATTATTTTTATATTTTAAGGGAATCAATTGACGTAGCGGTAACATAGCATACGAGTTGGACTCCTGGTACGGCCATTCTCATTTCTATTTTGTGCTGTTTTCCGCAATCACTCTAAGCAAAATTTGGGATGGTTCCTTAGCACCGACTGTCGCCTGTTTCATCCCCGCATCTGCTTGTCTGAGCAACTTCAGTCTCTAACTGACTTCGCTTTCGACGAGACGATAAACCTTACTTAACAAACGTATATTCGGGTTGCAACAACGCGGAGATTTGAATAAGTAAATTAGCTTTATTTATGTGGTCAAAAATAATAAATTACATACAGGCCCTACTGGACGACGATTACACATTACACTGAGGTGACAAAAGTCATGGGATACCTCCTAATATCGTGTCGGGCCTCCTTTTGCCCGGCGAAGTGCAGCAACTCGACGTGGCATGGACTCAACAAGTCGTTAGAAGTCCCTGGCAGAAATATTGCGCCATGCTGCCTCTATAGACGTCCATAATTTCGAAAGTGTTGCCGGTGCAGGAGTTTGTGCATGAACTGACTTCTCGATTATGTCCCATAAATGTTTGATGGGATTCATGTTGGGCGATCTTGGTGGCCAAATCATTAGCTGGAATTGTCCAAAATGTTCTTCAAACCAATCGCGAACAGTTGTGGCCCGGTGGCATGGCGCATTGTCATCCATACAAATTCCATCGTTGTTTGGGTACATGAAGTCCATGAATGGCTGCAAGTGGTCTCCAAGCAGCTGAACATAGCCCTTTCCAGTCAATGATCGGTTCAGTTGGACCAGAGGACCAAGTCCATTCCATGTAAAAACAGCCCACACCAATTATGGAGCCACCACCAGCTTGCACAGTTCCTTGTTGACAACTTGGGTCCATAGATTCGTGAGGTCTGCGCTACACTCGAACCCTACCATCAGCTCTTACCAACTGAAATCGGGACTCATCTGACCAAGCCACGGTTTTCCAGTCGTCTAGAGTCCAACCGATATGGTCACGAGCCCAGGAGAGGCGCTGCAGGCGATGTCGTGCTGTTAGTAAAGGCACTCGAGTCGGTCTTCTGCTGGCATAGCCCAGTACAGCCAAAGTTCGCCGCACTGTCCTAACGGACACGTCCGTCGTACGTCCCACATTGATTCCTGCGGTTATTTCACGCAGTGTTGCTTGTCTGTTAACACTGACCATTCTGCGCACACGTCGTTGGTCTCGGTCATTAAGTGCAGGCGGTCGGCCACTGCGTTGTCCATGGTGGGAGGTTATGCCTGAAATGAGGTATTCTCGGCACACTCTTGATACCGTGGATCTCGGAATGTTGAATTCCCTAACCATTTCCGAAATGGAATTTCCCATTCGTCTAGCTCCAACTGCCATTCCGCGTTCAAAGTCTGCTAATTCCCGTCGTGCGGCCATAATGACGTCAGAAACCTTTTCACATGAATCACTTGACTACAAATGAAAGCCCAACCAATGCACTGCCCATTTATACATTTTGTACGCGATACTACTGTCATCTGTATATTTGCATATTGCTATCCCATGACTTTTGTCACCTCTGTGTATATCGGTTTCTGTAAATGCAGGTAATTAAGATCCTGGCATCACGGTTGAGGCCTGGGCGATACCGGATTAAGGGGATTACCTAGTTAAATCAGTGTCTGCGTGTACGCTCATTTTTCAACGTTCAAGGAAGACAAACCTTTTTTCTCATAAAATTTAAAAGGTAATTTATTTACAGTAGCAACATTTTACTTTATCTTTATAACATAACTTGAAAAAGAAAATAATAATTATAAACGTCCAGAAATAGCTTGCCTCTAAAGTTCCTTAACAGGAAGAAGTAAAATACAAAAGGCATCTCTAATTTATTACATTTACTTCAATCTCATGTAGGGGCCGCGGTGGCTGAGCGGTTAGTCTGTTCGCCTCCCACAAAGGCGAACAGGGTTGAATCCCCAACCGGGCCACTCCCGGATTTTCGCATGTGGGAATCGTGCCGGGCGATGCCGCTGGTCGGCAGGTTTTCTCAGGGACATTCCGCTACCTCCGCCTTTTCATTCCGGCGCTGCTCCATACTTACCTCAATCACTCTCATCGACTCTCAATACCTCGCTGTCAAGAGCCACACAAATCTCTTCAGTCATTCAGTCGCGTGTAGTAAATAATATTTCAATGTCACAGATATGATATGCGAAGGATATAGAGAAATAGGAAGTCGCCTCAAGGTGACGGCCTGGAAGGAGGTATTTCGGAAACTTTGTATCCAGATGCGCAGAAGGGAGACATTAACACGCTCATCAAACGCCGCATCGCATCTACGCGCAAGACTAAATTTTCGTGCAGTGTTTTATTTTTCTAAAGTTTGCTACGAGTTTGAAATGCTCAATCTGTCCGCAGCTTATTTTCAATTGTATAGAAGTCGCATTTTAGAATCGCACGGAATACTACTTTCTATATCCGTTTTATTTTGCAAGTATTGTTTGAAATCCTTCATTGTGAGCATAAACGTCATCTTCAGACGGCGATTGTATCTTAAAAAAAGTTAAACCTCTATAAGAGATTGCACTACTTAACTTAGGTACTAATATTCCATTGAAAAATTACACAGTTCACGCTTAAAATCCCGTAGATACTCAGTACGGTGCATGTCAGTTCGGTCCCTTGCACGCAGAGGCGATACTGGATATGCTTGCAAGCTTCGCTCTAAATGCTTATCTTCTTTCATGCTTCAAAAATGCAAAAGAGCTCCACTCAAACAGAACTACTTCAACCACCGATGGAAAGTCTGTGTTAAATGTGGTCAACTATTAAAAATGTTGCATTATTCAGTAGTATATTTTAGATGTAGCAGTTAAGAAAAGCTGTTTTGGGGAATGCCGTAGATTCCATAAAATTTCACCTTGAAATAGTATATTTTGCCGAGCTATCCAAACAGTATGGTTTTTTTTGTAAGGAAACCCAACTGCGAATAAATTAAATTTTAAAAATACGTATTACAGTTCATGGTCCACGTAGTGGAGGATATCCACAGTAAACTGGGCACTTTTGAAATGCCTGCCTAACGTTTATTTGTATGCGCCTTGTGCAGTATTCTTCCCACCACATATAAAATTAACATTGCCATAGACCTGATCACTTTATTCATGCGTCGCGCAAGTAAAACTATGAAATTATTAAAGACAGGTACATATCTTACAAATTTTCTCGTACTCCTATATGCGTTAAATAGAACTGAAATGAATAGAAATAATTTCAGTAGTCAGAAATGTTTACACAGCACCTTTAATTTAACGTTAAACTATTGAACTTATTTCCCTCTGCCATTACCAACTTAACTGGGTGCATGCCGGTGAGTTGGCCCGTTAAAATAAGCCTATACAGGTAGGGGCAGTGACATTTTTCAACAGTTGATTCCAAAAGTGCTCAATTAACGTAAACAGTCTATATCAGTTGGGGTTCGAAATCGGGACCTGCCGCATCCACGGTGGGCCTCGTCGGTCGTGGGGTAGGCATCTCGACCTCCCGTAACTCCGAGACCGACATCTTCGCAAGACGGTAACGTGGCGGACGTTGGCGATGGCATGCGGGAGTCTTCTTCATGTTGCAGTCCCACGTCGCGGTTCTCTCTTCCCCGACTGCTTTGCCCACATATCGTCTCACCTTATTCATTCTCGTGGCTGACAAGAGCGACATGTGTCTGCGTCGGGTTAAGGCTGGTTCACCCGCTCACAGGTCACGCCAATCAAGCAGAGAGACCCGAGCGGGTTTTGGTGACAGCAGTCTACACATCTAAGTACCTACCCATGACTCCAAACTTCGCTTGGTCTGTCAATCGGCTGTCGGCAAGATAGTTTCCACTCCTTATATAATCAGCTGCTCCAAAGATATTGAGATTCCCACTAAAAATTCTTTAAATTTCCTTTATATTTTTTTAATTTTTGCGATGCATGTAACAAGAATAGTTTTTCCTGCACATTATTTGTAAGCCTCGACCTCAAAACGTCAGATGGCAACAATTTTGTTCGAACCGGACACCACGCACTGGATTGTGGGTAAAATCAACGTTGTCTACGCGGAAAAAAGTTGAGAACGTCTCAACCTTTTTCATCGGAAACAATTTTGATAAAGCAGAAGCGGCTAGAAGCTCTGTGATAGGCTGTCGGTGCTACCTGCTCTGCTTGCTCGGGATGATCTGCGAACGTGTGAACCCGCCCTGAGGTGCCTTTCCATCTGGCGCGCGAATTGGTTTGCGGTGTTTTTGTAACGTCTTTAAAACAATCTATTTCAAGTGTGCGCAACCTGTTTGGACGTAAAAAAAATAACACTTCTGACTAGGACGGAATAGAACTTTCGAAATATCATGCATGCTCTAACACCATTTTGAAGCTCTTCAGCATGGCAAATAACGGCATTTTCACATTGTTGTAACTTTAAATGTTCTGGACGAATTCCTGCGAAACTAGTACAGGGCCTTGCATTGAAACTTGATTCAGGCTTTCCACATACAAGATTGCCGTGTCGCCTCTTTAAGTCTCAAAGGTGCACGCAGCACGAACGAGAACACTGCGCGACAGATCAGAGCCTTGCGCGTAGCGGTGATAGCGCATTTGGTGCGCGTGGCAATGTCGCCCCTATCGCTCCCGAAATGCTCGGCCTCGAACGAGGTAAACAGCTCCAGCTACACGGGCGCCTTAACCCTTCACGACCCACTTTAGTTTCCGGTTTCAGGAGTTGCAAACAAAAAAGATGTATGATGCGTGCTGTACTTATGCCGACACAACACTTGTTTCGTTGTCACAGCCAACGAGCTGTATGCTGTATGTTCGTCTACAGTTATATGAACCAATTACGACGTTGACCATTAAGACGATTGGCGAATTATTTACCCACAAGTAAGATTATTGGTGATTGAGCTTCGCAGTGTGCAGTAGAGACCAAAAACTACCTACACGTGCGTAATGCACGGAATTGTGTGCACTGGGTCGCAGTGGGTTAAGAGGAACTTTACACCGCCATATTGAATTGTTAGTTTTTATACCTTGTTTACGTTTCTTAAAAAATTAAATTTCTGAAAATACCAAAATTGGTATTGTTGACTTGACCCAGTTGAACAGACATAACGACTGAACTACGAACTCGTGTTTACGTCACAATAGTGATTTTGCCAAATTCCGACAAAATCAAAATTGTCACGTAAGTATGAGTTCGTAGTTCCCTTGTCTTGTCTGTACTGCTGTGCAAGGTCTATAGCTACTTGGGTATAAGGGTATTTTTGGAATGTTATTTTTTTAAGAAATATAAGCAAGATAGAATAAACAAGAATCCAGGAATCCTGCTCGATTTAGCGTCTGCCCTCTCTCCTCCGCGTTGTCGACAACACCGCGCAGATTCCCGTTAATCTTAATTAGGGTTTGTTGTTTACGCAGGGGCCGTAGTGAACTACTTTGCGTGGTGGATGTGGGGCGAGGCTGCAGTACCCGACTGAGAGGCGTGCATCGTGCTGCAGAACTCCGCAATCCATGCACTGCGCGTACGATACAAGGAAGCGTTTCGCGCTGGAAGAAATAATTTTTGGAAGGCGGGGAAGAGTGCCTGTTCCAGTGGAAACGTCAAGAGGTTTCTTTTTGTCGTTCTACGGAAAACGTTTTCGCGAATATAATTTTTCTTATAGACTGTTGCTTGAACCGTGGACAAAAATATATATTCGAAACTTCGCTAAACAAGGAGAGTGTTGTGCCGCAGCTGTGAACAATATACAGGTACAAGAAAAAGCGTGTGAATGAAACTGCATTTCCTGACGTAAATTTCGAAGTTACAGGGTAATCTGAAATGCAGCAAAGCTAATCGTGAGATAAATGTGAATATTGGCTGGGGAGAGTTCTCACTGATGAACAACGCAATCAGTCACCTGAAAAGAAGAATCGGACGCTACTTGTGGACAATCATTCCTCCAGTGCTACCAACCTAACACGAGGCGAGTATTACATTACGTGAACTAACACACTCGGCGAGTTAGTGCAGGAACGAAAAACTGTTACGAGACATGATACAAGTAGGCGTTGTAAGGACTCAGCATAGTATCACTTTCCTTAAATTTTTTTTATAATAAATGTATTCAATTTTTGTATAAGACGTTGTTCCCTTCTCGTTTGTAGTCACGCCATTTTCATCGTTTGTGCCAACGTTTCGGAAAAAAATTTACCTTCCAACTTCAGGGTGAAGTAGCAGCAGTAGTAATTGTTACCTATTAAATCACTGTGAGGGCTTTCTGCCTTTATATTCCCTTTGGCTGAGCAAAAGGTTCCCAGGCTTTCACGGCTGTTACAGTAAGATGCAGGAAGGCCCCACGGTATCTCAGTAGGTAACACTTACTATTGGGGGAGGTTACTTTAACCAGTGGAGAATCTTTGGCCACTAGGTGAACTAAGCCATTATTTCTTCCGTATGTTGGTAGCCGTAGCAAGATTGTTTCGAATAAAAGCGACTGAGTCGGTAGTATTTTTTAGTGCGATATAGGTAGAGATCATATTTCGCGAATTCGTTTGGCGGGTAGGCTAAACTCGACTGTTGTGTGTACACTGCACACTGAGAAAAAAAAATCTTTGAATAAAACAAGTGCAACCAAATTAATTTTTTTTGTATAGAGGCAATTTAATATTTTGTTGTTGAAACCAAATTACTTTGTTCTGCATATTTGGTTTGTTCAACTAAAGATTTGTATGGATAAACGTACATTACATCGTTTCGATTATCACAAAGAAAAAGCGAGAACACAAAATGGTTTCGAAACCCGGAATTTCCCCATCTGAATGTTACGCCCTAGCATTCTCGGCTAACGTGACTACTGATGTAATATGAATGTTCGTAAACATATTATGTTGTGATATATAACATGTACGTAAATATTAGTTTTCAAGTGTTACAGTTTTAATTTTTTGTTTCCTCTTGAAATCGTTTCATAGGGATTATCTATACCACATTAAGCATAAATAAATGCACAAACAATCACCGTCACTTACCTAATTGCCACGAAAGTTACTAAAAAATGGAACCGTATTTTCGGACAAAGGCAATCAAATTACCCGATTACCCTACAGCCAACCAAATAAATTACATTTTTGTACCAAGCTGATTTTGTAGCCGCAAAAAATTCTGTAACAAGAGATGTCAGATTTTTTCAGGTTACCAAATTACTTATTCGCTTCAAAACAAATATAGATTTGACTCTACCGTGATATTTTGAATATTTACGGTAACCAAACTTATTAGTTCAACATACTTGTAAAATAGTTGTGTATACTAAATACATATATATTGTTCACGAAAAAATGATAATAAACACCAGAGTGGGGTAGATTAGTACAAATGGAGCCCCACAGACAGAAGTCAGGTGGTGTGACGTCAGGTGAGCGTGGTGGCCATGCTATGGGGCCTCCCCTACCTATCCACCGGTTCGGAAAGTGCTTGTCGAGGTGCCGGCGAACCGCAATGGCGAAATGAGGCGGGGCCCCGTCCTGCTGAAACCACATCGCCTCATGAGCATCTAAAGGAACTTCCTCCAAGTATTCAGGTAACACGTCCTGCAGGAACTGTAGATACGTAGCACCTCCGAGACTGCGACCGTGCGGTACTGAGCGGTGTTATCAGGCACGCCGACCTGCGCGCAGGCTGGTTGCAATTCCACGTACACGAGGTTGCATACCCGCCCCTGCACATTGCCACTGCCATTAGCAGGTTAACTATGGACGTTAGACTATTGGCTCCCTAATAAAATATGCTCATTTTGTAAATATATACCCCACTCTGGTGTTTATTATCATTTGTTCGTGAACATCCGACATAGATGATGTTTTAAGAACCAACAAATTGGACGGATCAACAGATTATCATTAAATTATTTGTNACGAGGTTGCATACCCGCCCCTGCACATTGCCACTGCCATTAGCAGGTTAACTATGGACGTTAGACTATTGGTTCCCTAATAAAATATGCTCATTTTGTAAATATCTACCCCACTCTGGTGTTTATTATCATTTGTTCGTGAACATCCGACATAGATGATGTTTTAAGAACCAACAAATTGGACGGATCAACAGATTATCATTAAATTATTTGTTTTTTTTTCAAAGGAACGAATGCATATGGTTTGAGTAACAGCATTTTAGGCAAGTTTGTTCGTTGGCTGGCGTCTTCAGGATGAGCACTGTTTACTGTGCACTAGATTATACGTTAAGCGCTCGATCTCGTTCTACACGTGTTTTCCTGGTTTACAGTCTTGTAGAGCGTGTCTGGGACGCGAATCACACAAATAGCAATTGAAAACCCTACCCTAGCACTGCATGAACTCGTAAAATCCCCAAGTATTTAGATAAAGGTCAAAGTATGCCCACACTAGTCAAAGAAGCCCTCTTATACGACAATGCTGCTACTTTACCCTGAAGCCGAAGGCTACAGTGTTTTACGAAACATCGAACAAACAACAACACTAGCGCGACCACAACTCACAGGCCAATAACATACAGACAACGACTACGAGATCATGCGAATTTTATTTTCGGAAACCACTTGAAGAAAGGAAGGGTTCATTGAGCATGGCAGTTTATTCTGAGATATTTGAGCGTATTCGCCTGCTAGTAATTCAGTGATGATTAATAAGCATGTAACGTTGGTTGTGTTCGTGCTACTGGTAGAGCGTATGTATTATTTCTGCTTCCAAGTGCTCTAATTACAATTTAAAAATTGGTGTTCATGAATGGTATCATTCATCAATACTTTTATTTAACTTCTACAACTACTTATAACTAAAAATCCACAAGTTTGAAGGAGATAAAGTGACGCTTTTTTTTATAAAATCCAACTTAGATTCGTTTTTTATGAAATAGGGATCAAGCACACGAGGTAATGTTTAATTTTTATGAATACTAAACAAATTTTTTTCAAGTGCCAAAGTACATAGGTAAATCGTAACACACACAGAAAATAAAAACCAACATTCTTAACGTTTTTGAACATAAGCAGTTATGTCTGCCATTTATAAAAAGAAAAAATATCTGTTCTAGTTTGTGTTACATATAATTTAAATGGCGGGGATTTAACTTCGAGAACATCATACTAACAAAGGAGACTTATGGGTGTAGGTAAAATTAATTTTAATATATTATTCGAAATTTTAGACCCAAAAAATATAATTAATTAATCATAATTATTTATATAGTTTTGATAATCCGCACATTGCACACAAAATTAAATTTATGGTGAAAATAAACCTTACAGTATGTTGTAAAATCTAGTCAGTGCAAACACTGCATTTTTCTGTTTTTAGCATATTCCTAGCTATTTCATAAATCTTTTAACACCTCTGCTAAAATAAAGAATACCAATTAAATATAAATATATCCTCAGAGTATACCATTAAATCGAATCATATTCGTGGGGAAAATAAATTCTTGCTGCAAACAGGAGGAAGTGTACATTTGTTGGTCAAGTTGTCTTTTATGAAAAACAGTTATAAATGCAAAATTTACCTTTCTCTCGAACAGTCCGTAAATCTTCCGCGCTTTAGACACTGAAAAATATTTTAAAACTAGTAATTAGCATATCAGACTGCGAAGATGTGTTTTTTTTTATGTCTTAGCTGCTCGTGAGTATCCCTTCCAATTTGCATTTATAATTTTTTTCGCCGTAGCTTAATTTTCAGATAAAATATTTGAAAACGAAGGCTGTCAGGACATAGGGTATATCTTAAACGATATTTTTTATTCATAATATTTTTTCTACCTATGCTTTTGTTGCATCTGTAAACATAATAATGTTTAACTCATTATTTATACTTTTTCAGTCTCACATCAGAAAATCAGTCGATTCTGCTTTCAGAAATTCTGTAAAGTAGACTTCTTTGTGAAAAGGCTCTTCGCAAAAGTTACTTTTGAAAGTTACTTTTGGAAGAAAAAAAAAATCACTGCTCGCTAACTTCACCGTACACACTGGCACGCAAGGCTCCCAAATTAAGTTGGCAGCGA
This sequence comes from Clitarchus hookeri, assembly GCA_002778355.1. Taxonomy (NCBI): domain Eukaryota; kingdom Metazoa; phylum Arthropoda; class Insecta; order Phasmatodea; family Phasmatidae; genus Clitarchus; species Clitarchus hookeri. Next base: position 395,628 of record NQII01001426.1, read on the forward strand.
ATTGAATTAAATAATTCGATGTCTTGACGTAGTATTGCTAGAGAAGTGTTAAAATTGATTGTAAATAATGCTGTAGTTTTTTCAGTATACACATTAAAGTACGAATTAGCATATTAGTGACACGTTTAGGTTTCCTAGCGATTTGATGAACTGGCGGATGAACAAAGTCATGAGTTCCTCCGCAACGTAAATTTCACACATAGCGGAAGAATACAAGAAAAGGGAAAAGTATATATTAAGTAGGGCTTTCAATAGGGCTCACTTTATCATGAAAAGCCTTAAGTACTAAGTTTTAAATGTTAATATTAAATCTCAACAGTAAGTTATAAAGAGTTATAAATGGCAAGGATGCAATCATCTTAAGTTTCTGACTTAGCAAGCATCATGAAATTAATTGACGGTGATTCTGTTAATATCTGGTTTAACGAAAATCGGTGTCTCGTATTTCCAAATAACGTAAATAAGCTTATGCGATCAGCTTGTATCAAATCAGTCACCAAGCAATTCAACTCGCCAGTGATTAAATGGAGCAAAATATCCTTAAGATATCTACCAATTATGAGTTCATTAAATATCATATACTTATTCATCTCAAGAAACCTTTATTACATATTTTTCTCACCCTAATAATTACCGTTAAATAAATAAATAAGACGTAATTTCCATTTATTATGGTTCATTTATTTGTAGGTGCACTTGTAAACTTAATTAGTTGCGTGGATCCTGGCTAACGGTATAAGAGTACGCATATGATGCATTGAAATAAAGGAAAGCTACAGATACACAGAGTTAAGTGCAATGATTGCTATGCAAAATTGGTAGTTCAATAACAAAAATGGCCTAAAATCAAACTCTGATATATTACCATTTTCTAAAATAAAGAGAGGTATTTTATGTAAGTAATTTCTCACATATAACACGAAAAGTAAGAATAGTTATCTTGTGAAGGAGTGATAAATTCAGTGTACTGCAAAACTATAAATTTATCATTAGATTCGTCTGTTTCTTGTTGTATATATTTCCTGGCTCTTAGTCTTACTTCCTAGGTATTTGTCAATTTAGATGTCATTTATAAACACGAAATAATATGATGTGTCGTGTAATTTGCAGTTAAACAATTTGTTATTTATTTTCCAAAGTTAAACAGGTTAGAGAGCAATATTCGCATAATACAAAATGGCAAATCCTATACTTCCTAAGGGGTTAAGATAATTAATAATTTTCTCAATTTCTTATTTGATTTTCAATTTAAATTACTGACATTAACTTAAACATTTTAGAACTTATTAGGCTACGGGGTTATAAAAGCATATTCATGTTTATGACACTGTATCCTTCAGAATAAAGGTCTAAACGTAATATTAATATACAATTTTTAGAAAACACTTTCTGCGTCACATATTTGAAATTTTTCTTACAAATATAAAAATAGAGCTCTTAAAATTTTGTAAAATCTTGATTTTAATACCTTGTTTCTGTTGCCATTCCCAGATAATTTTCTCGTTCATTACATCAAGTGTATATGCATAGATTTCGTATGATTACGTGATGGAAGCAATTTTACCTGCATTGTACTGAACACACAAAAGAATCTAAATTATTAAGGAGAATTCAACAAAATAACATTATTTAAAGAATGTACATAGTTAATATTTGCAATTCGTGATTACATTATAATTTCCGATCTCTTAAACACGCTAAATTTGTTTATGTTCACTAATTTAGAAATATAAATATAATATGTATACCATGCTTAACATATATATCTTGAATCAGCTTATATTATTGTTGTTATCTTAGAATTTTATATTTCTGTAGGTGTGTTTGTTATTATTTCTGCAGCATAAAAAATAAATAATTAATTATTGAGTATAATTAAGCAAACAAACATTATTATAAGAATGTACATAATTAATATTTCCAATTCGTTATTACATTATATTTTCTAATCTCTTAAAAACGCAAAATTTGTTTATATTCACTAATTCTAACTAATATTATCAATGCGAAAGTGTATTTATTTGTTTGTTTGTCCTTATTTCACGCCGCAACAGAGCAACGGATCGACGTGATTATTTGTACAGAGATAGTTGAAGGGCCGGGAAGTGACACAGGCTACTTTTTGTCCCGAGAAAATATCTCATTCCCTCGGGGAAATTCCTAATGGAAAATTAAAAAGGTACACAAACGGAATAACAATGCAACGTCGCAACCGAGTAACAGATCGACGTAATTTCATGCAAAGAAGTAGTTGGAGGGCTGAAAGGTCATATTGGCTACTTTTTATTGCGAGAAAATACCTCAAACATTTTACAAACGATAATAATGAATCCAGTTGGAAAAAAGTTTGCCGCCAGCGCGCTCTCTTAGAATAGGCTGTCTAAAACGTTAAAGATGGAACATTATATCATGTAGTAAAGAATTGTGTAGAATAAAAAGACCCAAAAACAACTCCGCGGTAGCATATATATATATATATATATATATATATATATATATATCTTTAACAGAGAAATACTTATAAGTGTTTTTACCATTTAATTCACCGAGACGTTGAGTTTTATAATATGTATAGAGTATAGAAGATTAACACTAAATAAAATTGAACTTTATTAAAAAAAAACCTAAACAATAATTCTGTAGTTCACGCGAGCGGAGCCACGGGCACAGCTAGTTTACATATATATATATAATATGCATACAATTCTTAACATATACGTCACGAATCAGCTTATATTATTGTTGTTATCTTAAAGTTTTATTTTTCTTTAGGTGAGCTTGTTATAATTTTTGCAGCACAAAAATAAATTTGTTATTGATTGTAAATAACATTTATATATCTACAAGTTAACCATGTTTGCCATACCTAGCTGTTCTCTTTTCCCACCCATCCAGTGTTTTGAAGGACGACGTAAAAAAAGAAAGTAGTTCCACCNAAAAAACCTAAACAATAATTCTGTAGTTCACGCGAGCGGAGCCACGGGCACAGCTAGTTTACATATATATATATATAATATGCATACAATTCTTAACATATACGTCACGAATCAGCTTATATTATTGTTGTTATCTTAAAGTTTTATTTTTCTTTAGGTGAGCTTGTTATAATTTTTGCAGCACAAAAATAAATTTGTCATTGATTGTAAATAACATTTATATATCTACAAGTTAACCATGTTCGCCATACCTAGCTGTTCTCTTTTCCCACCCATCCAGTGTTTTGAAGGACGACGTAAAAAAAGAAAGTAGTTCCACCNGCCATACCTAGCTGTTCTCTTTTCCCACCCATCCAGTGTTTTGAAGGACGACGTAAAAAAAGAAAGTAGTTCCACCTTCATGGCTGTCTCCTCCGACGTCATCTCACTTTTTCTCATCACTTACTCCATACGCCTCCTCCTCATCCTCTCGGCAGCCTTTCCCCGCAGGGAAGCGGCGATAGACATCACTCATAACTCGCGACTGGTATTCGTGTTATTGCACCAGGCAGAAATTGCAATATCGCGGTGCCCGTGGGAGTATGGCCTGCGCCGTTTAGCCTTTTCCAAGCCTGCAGCACCTGAGCCGCCGTGTAACCAGGCTACAAACATATTTGACAAACAATTCAATGAGCTACTTCGGAACGTATATGATGTATAGATAGCACTAAGGTTACTTCTACTACAGGCTGGGAAAAACAATGTTAAAAAGTTTGGCGCCAAAGATTTTCGCCACTAGGTAGGCGGTGATGTACTAGATTTTCTCTATTTTCTACGTTAAAAAAACAGAATAATTGTATTAACCATAAATAAAATACAAAATAACTTCGTAACTAAGTAAAATCTTTCTCTGTTATTATTCACGTAGCTTAAAATTTACCTTTTGGAACACTGCGCACCTAGCGGTGGAAATTTTTCCTATGCCAAACTCTCCCGTAATAAATCACGTTTCGTTCCTAACCTGAGTAGAATAAACCTTAATAGCAGCATGTACCTATTTTTATATATCTATGAACAAGTAAATATAAAGGAATTTCGCATATTTAAGATTGTGAGAAATTCAGCCATATCGTAAAATCACTAAAACTAAATATCATATTTTATTTTCTATTGCGTTCCGCGGGATTGATGAGATGAAGCGAGGTGATAGATGAGAATGGAGCAGCACCTAAATGCAAGTCAAGGGCAGTGGAAACGAAAGAACCACGAGAAAACCCGCCGATCTGCGGCATTGTCCGGTACGATTCCCATTTATGAAAACCCGTGAGTGACCAGGCCGGGATCGAGCCCGGTACGCCTTGGTGGGAAGCGAGCAGGCTAACCGCTCACCAACCGCTTCCCATAATTAAGTCGTTTAACATCACACTGTTGGGTTTAGAGAAAAAACTCATTATTACGTAATCGTGCACTCGCTTCGACTACAGAATTTTCCATGTGGTTTTTTTAGCAAGGGCACTTTTACTATTAACTACAGCGAAATAACTACAAAGTTTTGATTGTGTGACTTAAAAATTTACCATTTCAAATATTCTAATAAGTCTACCTCTATCATTTGCAGGAAAATATCATCTTAAATACAACGATAAAAGTGTTTGGTGTTATTTTGGTATTTCATTCGCAATGGGACTATTATTCTAAAGGCGTACACATTAAATATGGAAGCGTTAAAATTCACAAAAAAAAAAATTTCTGACTTTCAAAATAGTGTGCTTAAATATTTAAAGATTGTGTTGTTAGATTTTCACCGAAATGAAGATGATGAACTTTTATATTTATAACTCCTTGTGGGCTTTGAACACTTATTCTAAAACTACGATTATGTTAACGAAATCCTCCATAAGAAAAATAAACTTAGCGTGGGATCAAATATTTCAGAATTGCACCTGGTCGGTAATAATTGCAAGTTTAAGATTATATGTAGTCAATAATTCGTGACTTACAAACCGCATAATGCAAGTTCAATTGCTTTAAATGTTACGTCTTGCAGAATAATCCTAAAATATTATATTTAAAAAAGCCTTATATCGCGTATTGTTAAAACAATTAATTTTTAATATAAATGTATAATACTATGTTCATAAAATGTGTTAACCATAAATTACGTCACAGAACTAATAATTGTAGAACTAACGATAGTTTATCCAACTATATTACTTGAGACAATTCTTTAACGAAACGTTGCCTTACCTAAGAAACATATTTACCTATGCCACGTGCATACAAGCTAAAAGTATGCACAGAACAGTAAATAACCAGTGGTCGTGACGTAGACATGAAAAAATTCAACTACTTCAAAACTAGCGTTAGTTGCAAGATATTAGCTCGTGCAATACTCTTTTACATAATTATCATTGTTTCAATCTGCGCATGTCTTTTGTTGCTTATTTTGATATTTTTAAAAAGTAATTTGTTCAACAAAACTTTAAATTTTACGGTTTATGACTGGCTGCTTTTTGCACATGCCAACGGTTTAAAATTTTACAAAAATTTTGAATAAATAATTTTTTAAAGGTCGTAGCCATTTCAAACAGTTGCAAACTATGGGGAGAAAATACATGATAAAATAATGTCTGCAGCATGTGGTGAACAAGACTACGTTTGTTATTCTAAATATTGGCAAATATAATGTCTAGTTTTACACGGCTTACGTCCATAAATGCTAATGTAGTTGGTGAAAGAACCTCCTAATAACTGTGACATATCTTTACTACCGGCCCGGTGTTTAAATTCTGAAACACTGAATCCTGCCGCATTTGGGTTTCGAACCAGCGCTGATTCTTCGTTCTCGTAGTAAGAGAGTAACGCCTTGTAATTTCTACCAAGGACCGAAATGCTTGAAATTATTAAGTTTGGGATTATTTTTATTCGTATCGGAAGCTACTATGATGCATTGCTAAGAATCATTTTTTTACTATAAATTTGTGAACAAAAATACTGAATGATAAAGCTAAAGTACCGGAAAGGCTCTTTTGTTTTTTTTANTTTTTACTATAAATTTGTGAACAAAAATACTGAATGATAAAGCTAAAGTACCGGAAAGGCTCTTTTGTTTTTTTTTATATGCGGATGTCGGTAATATTAGCGTGTTCATTAATTGCGCAGAATATGACGTGAGAGTTTCACTCGNTTTTTTTTATATGCGGATGTCGGTAATATTAGCGTGTTCATTAATTGCGCAGAATATGACGTGAGAGTTTCACTCGCGCAGGAGCCAGCTGGGAAACAACTAACAGTGCCTTAAACATCCGCCTCAGGGGAAATGAATAAGAACGACACAGCAGCCTCCCGAGGATGCTGCATTATATCCGCCAGTCGCTGCTACCCACGTCAATGGAAAGAATAGCCTCGTTTTGTCATTACAAACGCATCGACTGCTTCTAAACTGAAACGGACCAACAAATAAGTATGTGCTGTTGTAATATAACTGAATTACTACGCGATGCGTGTTTTCATTGCCTCAACGTGGGGCTGTTCACATTTCGAAAATTAATTTTCTGCACTGTTGGAGAGCTCCTCAATATGGCTTTTATTTACTAAACAAAACTCATTGCGTTGTTTGCACACAACGAGTAAGGATGTTGAAATAACATGATTATGTACACAACATAATCGCTGGTGACACGTAAAAGGCGCTCTTGCAAAATCATGATGGATCACAGTAAACAGGTGCCGAATTTTGTATGTTTAGACATTCAACTTTGAACACATATTGTCGTACGCACTATTTACATTCAGACACATCCAATTTAGGGTAGGGGTGTCTCACTGACAGAGAATATTATGATCGTACAAATACATGTAGGCTACTGGGTATAAAAGCGTTGCACATTAGAGAAACCAATTTAGATTCAACGGACGTAAAGTTATTAGAAAACATTTTAATCAATGTTTACAAGGTCACAATAGCTACGGAAGTTGGTCGTAAGGCCAGCAGTTGAAGTTATGAGAAAGGGTGTTATGAAATTATATTTTAGAATAGAGACTGGTGTTGGTTTATGTTAACAAAACAGGGCTTTAATTAAATTATTCTTAATTACAATCAGTACACGCTATTGGCAGGGGAGATCCTCATCGTTCTTTAGACAATTAATTAAAATACATGACTAACTAGAATGGTATCGTTGCCGTGGGCTGAATATTGTGACGGGAAGCGACAAACGACACGCCAAGTTGAAGCTGCATCTTGAGGGCTGTTCTTCTCGGCGGGAGTTCACAGATCGACCCCGTTCAAGGTGTTGCAAAGCGTTATATAGTTTCTTGGTGGTACTATTGTCCCGAATACTTTGTCTTCGGGAGGGGAGATCTGCTAGCGCTTCAGTGCTATGTTTTACAAGCCATAACATTTGCAACGTGTTTTTGCATTCTTCTTCAGGCCTGGATGCCAAGCTTCGCTGCATTTACCGAATCCTAATAAGGGGGTGGCTCTCGCCCCATCTCATTTGTCACTTACACCCAGTCATATGGTTTTCCAGTAGTTGATAACCTGAGAGTCTGGTCGCCGAATGCGCAACTTTTCACTGGTTCGGAGTCCTGTTTACACTTTACTCCCCTACGCACTCGGGCCTGTCCTGTCGCAATGATCTCTTACTGGTTCGCTGCTGGGTCCTTGATGGAGTATGTTCGAAAGGTGTTGAAGCCGTATTGTAACTACCTGACGTTAGTCAAACCTAATTATTTCATTATTCCGCTGGCCTTGACGGATTGTCAGTTTTGANGTATTGTAACTACCTGACGTTAGTCAAACCTAATTATTTCATTATTCCGCTGGCCTTGACGGATTGTCAGTTTTGTTTATATCGCACTGTATTTTCTGCTGTTTGTCAGAAAAAAATGTTTACTGTAGCTATTATATATTTTCGGGTTTGGGAGGTGGAAAATAAATAAATATTTTTGCGCATGTAGTTAAAGGAAGGCACGAAACGAAAAAATGTGTAAACATCATTTATATATNGTATTGTAACTACCTGACGTTAGTCAAACCTAATTATTTCATTATTCCGCTGGCCTTGACGGATTGTCAGTTTTGATTATATCGCACTGTATTTTCTGCTGTTTGTCAGAAAAAAATGTTTACTGTAGCTATTATATATTTTCGGGTTTGGGAGGTGGTAAATAAATAAATATTTTTGCGCATGTAGTTAAAGGAAGGCACGAAACGAAAAAATGTGTAAACATCATTTATATATTCATATTTATTATATTAAAGAGGCCATTTTACGATAAACCCATATTTCTAAAGAGAAATTACCAACAGTAATTTAAAATGTCGTATTTTTTATTGGCGCTGAAATTAATTGTTAGCCCAAACATTTTTATCTGAGTGTCAATAAACCGCGCGTTGCGACGGTGAACATAACTGTAAAATGAATTTCATGTGACAAATTAATAATTAAGTTATCTTGCAACAAGGCGCAATATCGTTTGTTATAACAAATAGCGCACACATAGTCATCGTTTAACAATTTGTTGATTAAGTAATGAAAATTCGATTTAATATATCAGACAACATGAGTCAAAAATCACGTATTCAGAAAAGTCAGTGTGTTATAACATGACTACATATGTGTCAGTTTTTTATTTCAGTTTGCTCGTTTAATGTTTTCTCAGAATGTGTGTGTTCTTGTATGAGTTTATGCTCTCCGTCAAGGCTGCTACGGAGAGAGAAAATGGCTTCATCAAAAGCGTCTAAAGCATGCTAATGCACATACGTTACAGTTCAAGTAAGAACGGTAGAGATAACCTTTATTGTAGTTCTGACCGCCTTGACTACATTTAACAGTCTGCTTGCCCAATCGAGTCATTTGAGTTTTCTCGAGGAACTCGTCCACGTTCTTCACGAAGAACTAGATATCATATTTGTATAATATTGGCACGCGCTCATAGTTTACGCCTTGAGGATCCGCGTGCTAGGCTTGTAACATGTAAATTAACTGATGTGGCACAAATTATGCGTTAAATGCGGTTTTAGTTTCTCTAGGAACAAGGAACTAAAAATTACGCGTTGCTGTAAAGGAGCAAATAAGATTTTTAAGTTCACCCATGAACACAAAAACACACCGCAGAACAATAGAAACATTAAATAATAATGGGGAAAAAAATTAATAAAACCACATGCCTAAGTCAAGCCCGTGTTTGGGCGTGAGGCTGATGATCTCATGCCCAGAGATGTCAGCTGGCCTGAAATACCTCGTGCCAGTAACACTCTGCATAACTCTATTCACGTGTTGTTGCAGATGTCACAGTTATATGCATGCATCTCAATTTGCGTGCACAGTGAGTAGCAACATGGTAAAAAGTCATAACTGGTAGTGCAATCCACTATTAAATATTTTAAGAAATTATTTAAGGGCTTATTTAAACGACAGTAATATCACTGTGAAATAGTGACGAATATTAAAAATATATAGAGGTAATACAAATATTTCGAACTAGTGTGCTGCAGCTCCGTGATTGTATGGACTCCCCTAGGCCTACGTAAAACTTCTATAAGTCTTTCCGGCCTGCATAAAGGACTCATCAAAAATGTATAATGAAACATTTAGTGTGTCTCCTCTGAAGTAACCGTAGCAGCTATTTGAGAAATGGTTTAGCATGACGTTGCCGGTTTCCCTTGTCTCAGTCTATTTTAAACAACAGACATTTGGTTCATAAACAAAATTATGATATTCCGGCACAGTTTTATTTTGTATGTAACACCAGATAGATTTATGCGCCTATATAAAATTATTTCTTGAGACGTTAAATGGCACGTAAAATCTGGAATTAACGGCAGCAATATATCTTTGGTTAGAGGGAAGTCCCCTAGTGGCGGACGCCTAAGGTTTTCAGACAGTAAAAAAATTAATCTGCTTCGAGAAATACCTTTATTTGTGAATTTACTACGTCAACAAAGTTTAAAATCAAAATAAATTAACACAAATGCAACTTCTGCATAAACAAACTTAAAAACTTCAATCAATAATTGGTAAAATAATTTGCAATCACTGCAAGTGGCACCTAGTACCGGGCGGACTTAACTAAGAGCCCCCATCGCCGGACATCTTCAAAACATCGTGCATCGATCGCATATGTAGGCATCTGAACATTCTGGGATGTCTGCACATGCTTCTTGAGCCCACCCACGGCAGCTGGAGCACCGTTTCCAATCTTCGTCGTGGTCCTCTAAGCACACTACGCAAGTAGTTCCTATGTCAGATATTTGAGTTAACGGTTCCTTGTTCTTTACTTTATCTCCACTTTTTCATTTGGCCTTTAAACCTTTGGTTTGTTTCCCCTTCTCTTGTAGAGCTGTTCCCAACTTATTTCCCATTCCTTTCTTTTTGTCCTTAACGTTCTTTTCATTGTCTTTTTCTTCAACAGCAATTTTGTATGGTGGTGAAGTTACAATTTCACTTTTTTCACATTTTCTCTTCCGAGCAACTGATCATTTTTTGGCAGCATCTGGCAATGGCGACAAACTATGGACAATCTGGACAACATCTGGATCAAATCTAGTCGATGGCTTGGGACTGTTGATTGTTGGCTCGCTGGTACATTCTTTAGGAGGGTCTGTGGGTTCTTCTGAGANCTAGTCGATGGCTTGGGACTGTTGATTGTTGGCTCGCTGGTACATTCTTTAGGAGGGTCTGTGGGTTCTTCTGAGACCAAATTGTTGGACAGTTCTGCATCGCATATCGTAGATGAGCTACCAGCAAAAGCNCAGCTGGAGCACTGTGTCCAGTCTTCGTCGTGGTCCTCTAAGCACACTACGCAAGTAGTTCCTATGTCAGATATTGGAGTTAACGGTTCCTTGTTCTTTGCTTTATCTCCACTTTTTCCTCCAGCCTTTAAACCTTTGGTTTGTTTCCCCTTCTCTTGTAGAGCTGTTCTGAACTTATTCCCCATTCCTTTCTTTTTGTCCTTAACGTTCTTTTCATTGTCTTTTTCTTCAACAGCAATTTTGTATGGTGATGAAGTTACAATTTCACTTTTTTCACATTTTCTCTTCCGAGCAACTGATCGTTTTTTGGCAGCATCTGACAATGGCGACAAACTATGGACAATCTGGACAACATCTGGATCAAATCTAGTCGATGGCTTGGGACTATTGATTGTTGGCTCGCTGGTACATTCTTTAGGAGGGTCTGTGGGTTCTTCTGAGACCAAATTGTGGGACAGTTCTGCATCGCATATCGTAGATGAGCTACCAGCAAAAGCTAAGTCAGTGGAAGACACAGAATCTTCCCCGCTGCAACCTGGTGAGTTTGAGGAAGTTCCTGGTTCTTCTAGTGGAATGNGCTGCAACCTGGTGAGTTTGAGGAAGTTCCTGGTTCTTCTAGTGGAATGTTTGTCATGTCTGCAGGCAAATAATCCAGGTCAGAATAATACATTTCCATAAAATGAGTAAATTCCTGTGCATTTGAACCCTGACACCGCAATATCCAGCCGAGATACTTTTGTAAACGCTTCATTGACCATACCGGCAATATCGCAGTTTGTTATCCGAGATCAAGCATTTGCTCTAATCCACATGTCGCATCGTTGATTGTAGGCATCTTTAAATGGCTTCATGAATGTTCTATCAAGCGGGCGTAGCTTGTGGGTGGTGTGTGGTGGTGAGCTGATCAAATGAATGTTGTTTTCTCGGAAAACATTGATGACCGCCAGTGTCTTGTGGCTACAATGGCCATCCAGCAGGATCAGCACAGGGCTCTCTCTTGTCGGGCGTGAGTGTTTCATGAATAGCTGCAGCCATTGAAAGAAAAAATCACTGTTCCTCCAGCCTGTACCCACCAGGGTACAGATGCAGTGCGGGAGGATGGAGGGTGTGTTGGCCTTCGGGCCTTAAAACCTGTTCCTCCAGCCTTTTGGCTGGGCCACGCCTACGCCTTCGGCTGGAGTATTAATCATGAGACGATCATTCATCCTTTGCCTGGGAAAGACAAAAAAAAAAGNACGCCTACGCCTTCGGCTGGAGTATTAATCATGAGACGATCATTCATCCTTTGCCTGGGAAAGACAAAAAAAAAAGGCGGTATGAAGTGTCCGTTGGCACTCATGCAGAACAAAACTGTTATATTTTTGCCCCTTTCAGCAGAAGTGAGCTTGCCTACTTGACGAACAGCCTTTGGAGCAAGCACTTTTTGATGTTTTTGCACGCAGCTGACTCCAGTTTCATCACAGTTGTAAATGTTAGAGGGTGGAAATTTGTATTGTGTCATCACTTTTTCAAGGTTGTCATAAAAAAGATCCACTTGTGGTTTATCAAACCCTACGGCTCGCATCATGCTCGTCGACTCTGGTGCTCTCAGCGATATGTCGGGATGTCTCTGCATGAAATCGTAGTAAAAATGCTTACCTGCAGCACCTTTCTCTTTATTAAATCGATGAGGAATCTTCAAAGCTTCAGCCAAGTCAAAAGCTAACTTCAGAAACTCCTTTCTCATCAGCGGCAGACATCTATTGGACAAATCTTTTACGTGTTCCACTAAAACTTCTTCGTACTCGGGTGAGAAGGTGTTAGTGAATCTACCGATCTTTGGTTGCAATGTTACTTCTTGTCCACGGTTCAATAACGATGTTTTATCATGCAGAGTGCTTTTTGGAACGTTGTAGCGCAACGAAGCTTCTCTCAAACTCATTTCTTTGGACAAAACCTTGTCTATCGCAGTTTGTAAACTTTGTTGGTCCTATTTTCCTTTATTTTTTGTCTCTTCCGTTTCGATTTCTCTCCGTTCTTCTATCCTCTAAAATAACGTACAACAATTATTATAAAAATAATATATATACTTGCGAGAAAAAACTACCTTTTTACTGTCCGTCGTTAAGGGACGACTTTGTGTCCGGTACCAGGGGATAAAGAATCCCCAAAATTAAGTGTTTTTACTAAAATTTGTTTGGAAATCAACAAAATCTTTCACAAACTTCGAATATTTACGGAACACTACGTGTAATAATAATTACCATAAACATTTAAACACAGAATCATAGGAGTAACACTCACTTCGATCTTACATGACGCAGTGTATTCCCGCCAAAAGGTCGTTAGCTGGCGAGGGTGGAACCGGAGCGCGCAGTGACCGTTTGGGCGTCCCGCGACCGTGCATCGCTATGCTCCCCCGCGCCCCTTTACAATGGTTTTGAAACGAACGCGTTGCGACTTGCCGAGATAGTACGAGTGTCCGACACTAGGTGCCGTCCGGCGTTACGGGACNAACGCGTTGCGACTTGCCGAGATAGTACGAGTGTCCGACACTAGGTGCCGTCCGGCGTTACGGGACTTCCCCCTATACCAATTAGAGTAGCCGTAGGATTTCCAAATAGAGCGTGTTTTATTGTTAGCTGCACGAGACTATGTTTAGCTAGGAATTCTCGTCTCTCTTGATGATATGATTGTGATTACAAACAGGTTACGTTTACTAACTTTATCTAGTGACACANAGGAATTCTCGTCTCTCTTGATGATATGATTGTGATTACAAACAGGTTACGTTTACTAACTTTATCTAGTGACACATGCTTCTGTGTAGGGCCTTATGCAAAGCCTGAACTCACTGGTAATTTCAGGGAACATTGAATTTTTACATTTTTTTTTGTCATGTACAGCTGTTCAGTCAAGTAAAGAAGGGTTTGAATATTTTATCAGACTGTAGCACTTTTTGTTTCTTCTGACGACATCCGTGGTCAAGGCAGCTGTGGAGTTAACAGTTTCTTTGCGAAGCCAAGAGACAATGCACTTGTTTTATATGTAAGTTAATCATGTACGTCACTCCAAATTTTACTGCTAAAATAAAGCTGGGGCCATCAATAAGCATAATAACAATACATTCAGTATCCAAGATATCGCCGTCTGATCAGAATTTCGACGTTAGCCAGCCTGAGGATAAAACTTTCGTAAATTATATCACTATTTTTTTAATATTCTTTCTTCATTATCGAGTTTTTATTTCCGTACAACAGAAACTCGTCGTCATTGGGTTATCCAACTGGCATTTTTCCGAATGCCAAACCTACGCCCAGAAGGAATGTAACGCGGGTGATAATTTTACGTATCACACAAGCCCCATCACAGAAACATTTTCCAGACGAATGCTAAGCAATTTCCACTGTGTGTATGTTTACATAAAAAACGGCGGTAGAAATTAGAGCTGGTCTATGGTGTGGAATCTCTCACTTATATTAATGGATAATATATGGGTGATAAACTGTTATTCTGTAGGCTAACCACCTGAAGTGAGAGACGTGAAAATGTAACTGAACCAGGCTCAAACAAAATATTGTATTTTAAAACTTATTTTGTGATTAAATTTAAAACATGCCATGTAGGCTTACAAAAAAATACACAAATGCTTGTTGATAACTATTTATGGCATTTTTGCTACTAAACGGAACGTAGGAGTGGTAGTTGTTTATCGTAGTTATAAGTCAACAAGTAGTACGTACAGCCTAGACGTATCCGGAAACGCACTGGCCACAAAGTTAAAGTCGGGTTGTATATAATCCTACCGGGAAGCTGTATCAGCCGTGGCGTAAATTAGGATTCGGTGGCGTTGCTCTGGCCTGCACGATCCCCAGGCGTAACGCCTTGCAACTTGTTTTGTATGGGGTTACATCACAGACGCTNGCGTTGCTCTGGCCTGCACGATCCCCAGGCGTAACGCCTTGCAACTTGTTTTGTATGGGGTTACATCACAGACGCTGTTTTCGAGACCCCCATAACCACATAAAGTGAACGAGCTGAAACAAAGCCCGTCTGTGCTGCAGAGGAATTTATTCTGAGGATATGTGGTGTCGCACCTTGGCGAGCTGGGTTATCATATAGGCGTTTATCCGGGCATCCAACGGCGTTCACATCTCACCTTTAACGCTTGTTTATATAGGATAGTTATTTTGTTTTACTTTTCAAGAAGGTTGTGAAATGTCTGTTTACCAGTTCACTGGTGTNACTTCAAAACATCTTTCCACACATATAATATGAAGAATGAAAACATACTACACTGATTGAATATACCTTTCATATAATTAGGATAAGTCAATAAGCATAACCAGTTAGATGATTATTTATTTTTATATGGAACTATATTTAATATAAAAAAAATACATATATCCGTTCTTGAGAACCAAAAATAGTGATGTTTTGGATTAATATATTGCCGACTTTACTTATTATGCGTTTCGTAAGTTTTAGTCCCGAGGCATAGTGTTATAGGAAATAGGGATTGCACATTTTATTTAACCAGTGCTCGTAACAAAGTGATAAGCACATCGTGGTGAAGCAACGGATCGAATGTTTTGTTCAATTTTNACTTCAAAACATCTTTCCACACATATAATATGAAGAATGAAAACATACTACACTGATTGAATATACCTTTCATATGATTAGGATAAGTCAATAAACATAACCAGTTAGATGATTATTTATTTTTATATGGAACTATATTTAATATAAAAAAATACATATATCCGTTCTTGAGAACCAAAAATAGTGATGTTTTGGATTAATATATTGCCGACTTTACTTATTATGCGTTTCGTAAGTTTTAGTCCCGAGGCATAGTGTTATAGGAAATAGGGATTGCACATGTTATTTAACCAGTGCTCGTAACAAAGTGATAAGCACATCGTGGTGAAGCAACGGATCGAATGTTTTGTTCAATTTTNTTATTTAACCAGTGCTCGTAACAAAGTGATAAGCACATCGTGGTGAAGCAACGGATCGAATGTTTTGTTCAATTTTAAACACAAATGGTCTGCAGGTTACGTACGTGCATGCCATTTCTTACGATAGTCACGATTATTTCTCCCTTGCCCACAAAAGTTACGTTATTGGTATTTCCAAGCTACGATGGTGTAGGAGGTAACAGGAATTCTTCGATTCATCCTACATCAATTACGTAGCCTCTCGTCCCTTCCTCTTCGGGATACTGACGCGGAAGTGCGTTCGAATGAAGGGCTCTGCCGTACAATTTCCTTTTGAATTCGCGAACAATGGCCAGCCTCTATTTTTCACTGTATTGTTCGTCCATTGCGCTTTCAGCAGCGCTCAGCCATTCCGTAGACGCATCACTGCCCTTAGCTTCAAGCATAACTCTTTCATCAGGAGAGAGGAACCAGTGGCATGTCAACTGCTCAGCTTCCTAAGCTACGTAAATGTGATTACATATTTCGTCGTGCTGCACAGGTAATACGCGTTGTTGTACTTGTAAAGCATTTTAATGTGCAAGGGAAATGTTACATGGAAAATCTTTGTGCTGTTTTCATATTGCGTTGCGAGATGGATATTCAGCCTCTGTTCTTTGATTGTTTTGCATTCTTAGAACTGCACTGGGAACCACCACAAACTTAGTTGTTGTAACGGATTTTTAACGAACAGACGAGCAAATGTATAACAACTAGAAAAAAATAACGCGAACATGACTTAATCGCTAATCAATCTCTGTGTTTGAACGCAATATGTTTTTAATAATAACATAAGTTACAATAGTTTTACACTATTGTTACGTTCCACTTGCAAGAGTATTTTAATCTGTTACATACATTTTTTTAAGAGAATAATACATAATTTGCAGGACTTGTTGACATAGTAAAACGCAGTGAAGAAAAGGTTGGGTTTTACAGGTTTTTTTAAGTTTACTAAATTAGCTGTGGGTCATATAAAAACTTTAATCTGCTTGGCGATGTAACTCTAGTTAATACCACGAAGCTTTTTTTTGTAAGAGTTTACTTACACTTCGAGAAAATTGTCTTAGTCATTGTGACATCCATTTGTAGCACGGAACCTCGAAGGGATTAGAATGCTGTGCCCGGAAAATATAAATAAAGTAGCACAGAAAGTCAGGTGATATGGGATCATAAGAGATTAAAACATCGATTTCCTAGTCATCTGTAACTTTATAATTTTTTCTTGTATTTACATTTGGCATACTTCCCGCAGCACACGACAAACACAGAAGTTTGTACGTAGAATTGTTGAGAAATCTTTCAGAAAATTTAAATTATTTTTCTGGGTCGACGGCGGCCGTGATCACTGCGGCGTCACTCAGCTGACGAGGAGACTCGCCCTCAAAAAGACTCAGAATTTGAGCTCCGAGTCGGTTTCAGCTCGGTTACACGTCTTCCAGCACATGGAAAACGCTTTGAACAATGCCGGGCATAAACGCCGGCACCTATGGGCGGGAAACAAACGCGCTAGCCAATGACAAAAACGGCTTTTTTGTGGCTTTGGCTAGCGTGGTGAAAACGTAGAGAAAAGTCTAAAGAAGTGAACGTACCGTTGGCAGGGAATTGGGTGAGAAGAAGTAGGTATTTGTGTGAATATTTTTAAAACGTGTGAGGTCACTGTGGCTTCAGGATTGAGCCAAACTAAATCAAAGTAATTTGCATATAATCATAACTAGGACCCGGAGAAAAATTCCCTGGTATAATGAGCTGAGAGATAATCTGGATAGTCTTTGTATACTCACGACTCTGTCAATTTATTATTTGCGGCTGCCACAGTGAGTTCTTAGTTCTAGCACAGAGTATTAAGTACTTAGATACGAAATGGCGTGATGGTTGCTTTGATGTGGGCCTACCCATTATCCGATTGGCTGCGTGAGGCTCTGGGAACGGGTCTTGTATCTGATTGGCTAATGCGTGCGGCGAAAGNTACCCATTATCCGATTGGCTGCGTGAGGCTCTGGGAACGGGTCTTGTATCTGATTGGCTAATGCGTGCGGCGAAAGATCCCCTATTGGCTGAGCTGCCGGCTGGCTAATAAGTTACCAGGTGCTGACTGCACTGAGAGAAAGATTTGTTCCAGCTAACATAATAGATTTTTGGCCCTTGTTTGTTTAGGGCCAAACATGTATTTAGCAGCCGGCCAGANTAGGGCCAAACATGTATTTAGCAGCCGGCCAGACATGTATTTAGCAGCCGGCCAAACATGTATTTAGCAGCCGGCCAAACATGTATTTAGCAGCCCCCAAAAATACTTTGTCCAGTAAACGAAACTTGAAAAGCAACAAAATTATCTTTTTTCGTCTAAAAAAAAAACGCTTGAATTAGCTAAACATTTGTGTTCGGCCAAAAAAATTAGAATATCAACAATATATTTAGCTGAATGAACATAATATATTTGCTTGGCCACTCGTTTGATTGCATTCGTTCGAAAATAAAGCTAGAGAGTTGCTTTACAACGGTATAAAATTCATAGGAAAACAAGATCAACAAAAAAATAAAAAGTAAAGCCGGAAAACTTGAAATGTTTATTTACGTACGTTGTCCAGTAATTCAATGTATTTATTTAAAAACATTCAATTTCATTAGTAGTAACTTTAGCTGTGGTTATTANTACCCATTATCCGATTGGCTGCGTGAGGCTCTGGGAACGGGTCTTGTATCTGATTGGCTAATGCGTGCGGCGAAATATCCCCTATTGACTGAGCTGCTGGTTGGCTAATAAGTTACCAGGTGCTGACTGCACTGAGAGAAAGATTTGTTCCAGCTAACATAATAGATGTTTGGCCCTTGTTTGTATAGGGCCAAACATGTATTTAGCAGCCGGCCAAACATGTATTTAGCAGCCGGCCAAACATGTATTTAGCAGCCCCCAAAAATACTTTGTCCAGTAAACAAAACTTGAAAAGCAACAAAATTATCTTTTTTCGTCTAAAAAAAAAACGCTTGAATTAGCTAAACATTTGTGTTCGGCCAAAAAAATTAGAATATCAACAATATATTTAGCTGAATGAACAGAATATATTTGCTTGGCCACTCGTTTGATTGCATTCGTTCGAAAATAAAGCTAGAGAGTTGCTTTACAACGGTATAAAATTCATAGGAAAACAAGATCAACAAGAAAATAAAAAGTAAAGCCGGAAAACTTGAAATATTTATTTACCTACGTTGTCCAGTAATTCAATGTATTTATTTAAAAACATTCAATTTCATTAGTAGTAACTTTAGCTGTGGTTATTAGAGCGTATCACTTGGGCGCAAATGTTCTGGGTTCAATTTTCGTCAGATCTTTCACTTTTTTTTATAATAACCGATACTGTTAAATGTGCCTAGAGCCAAACAATATTTATTTCAAAAAACCAAATATCACAATTGGGGCAACTAAATAACAACAATAAAATAATTTGGTTTCGTCAACAAAATATTTTACTGCCCCTATACAAACAATTGATTTGGTTATGCTAAGGAAACTTTGTTATATTCAAGAAATCCTTCATTTTTCAGNGTTCAAACAACCAAATCTCACAATTGGGGCAACTAAATAACAACAATAAAATAATTTGGTTTCGTCAACAAAATATTTTACTGCCCCTATACAAACAATTGATTTGGTTATGCTAAGGAAACTTTGTTATATTCAAGAAATCCTTCATTTTTCAGTGTGAAATACGAAGTTTGGACATTTTGCTGGTCAGTGACACCATTCTGTTGGAGTGAGCGGCTGATATTCACTGCATAAGAGGCTGTTTCGCCTCTGTACTCTGAAGTACTCTGTGTTTGTAGTCTAAACCGACTTGCCTATGTTTGTCCNCATAAGAGGCTGTTTCGCCTCTGTACTCTGAAGTACTCTGTGTTTGTAGTCTAAACCGACTTGCCTATGTTTGTCTCTGCCTTTTGTTGGAAGTTTAGTATTGTGTCGGCATCTTGTATAGGGGTTTCAAACAAGTCGTGCCCCAGTTTTGAAAATGGGTACAAAAGTACAAGTGGTTGAAATATATACCGGCCCCAAAATGAACTCGCTAATTTTTCTAGGTTTCTAATATAAGATTTCGCACTGAATTTTGTACTTATGAAAGGCCAACCGATGGTTCTTCTGCCACCCATTGCGTTTTCTTTCGCCAATTGTGCACTAATTAGCACTNACTTATGAAAGGCCAACCGATGGTTCTTCTGCCACCCATTGCGTTTTCTTTCGCCAATTGTGCACTAATTAGCACTGACATAATGACTTAACGCTGTTCATGGTTAAATAAAAATTTTAAAGATTCTGCTTAAGATCTGCTTCTCGACCTTTATGTATCCTTCCGTCATATGTTAAGGCCCTGCTGCAGTCGAAATAACCATGACAGTAAAAGTTGAATATTTTCTATAGAATGGTTTTTACTACAACTACGTATGACCATTGCCAATGCACAGCTGTATAGCAAGTTGGCGAGCTGCGAACTATTTACTTGTGCAAGAACCTATGCCCAACCAATCAGAATCCGTCGTTATTACTACTTACGTTATATTCACTTTCACAACGGTACATTTGCGGCCACGAATCTAAACGAACATTTTAATCGAATTTTTGCTTTCTTCTCGCGCGTTCATTTTTGTTACTTTGGCAAATGGTTCATAAAAATGAGAACAGCAAAATCTTCAGTTATCCTTGTGTGTCCATCACGATTGTTTGCTAATGAGATGCCTACATAACCACAAACAGAGGATAAATCATATACAAACTCAGACACGTTATACGTGACCGGAAATGAGGAAGAATGATATAGGACACCCATGGTCCATCTCAAATAATAAGGGCTGTAGAAGCTCTTAAAGGCGAAGGGCGACAAGCATATTACGTGGGATATTATGCACAGTACTGGCGTTAGAGGAACACAAAATGTTATACGGATTAATTAAACCAAGATCTTGGATAAAAGGAAGGTATGGTATGTTTTACACACCCCCATAATGTAAATAATAGGGGTTGGCACCCCTTGATTGCATGGAACATTTACACCGTTAGGTTAAATTGATTGTGGATACCATCGGGTGAGGCAGGACGTCGTATTTAGCAAATAATGCCCCTTAGTTGCAACTCTCTAGGACCCACCGTTTCCGGTTGAATCGCAAACGAAGGGTGCAGTGGTAGCAAGGCCATGGCCTGGTGGGTAGGCAACACGTACTACAACCGTTGAAAAACACATGTTGGTGAAATGATACACGATGTTACACGTCACAGCCAGTTCCCATTTTACCCCTCGTGAGCAGTGTAGTTAATAGCCCCGTCTGCCCGAGCGGCCTGTTATTCGCAGACTGTCACTGCTTCGATTCGCTAGGTACTGCAGACGTGCGCATGGACGAGTACACAAATTCTGAAATGACTGACGTTGGCTTGGCGCACGGTGAAGCGAGAGGCGACGGCAGGGCAGCTGCGCGTGTGTACAGCCAAATACAGCCTTCAATGACGTCAGCCGAACCCCCAGACATTCGCGCACCTTACACTGCGACTACGGGGAACAGAGGCACGACCGAGAACCGTCCGCACTCCGCAGTTTGAAGAGGCGGTCTTAGAGAATGTAACGGACAAAGCTTAGACGAGGAACACACACCGCTACTCAGATCGCCTGCCAGGTGTGAATATTCTGTGAATTAGAACGCGGTATCTCTCCCACGGGAGCAACTGTCCCGCATTTATCCTAATATCACTGCGTATAAGTTTAGTCGTGCGTGTAAAACGGGTGTTGTGTTTCGCTGTTTCGCCTGTTTACACACTTCGCGTTTTCTTCAGCAAAATTCAATGTGACATTAACTGGCGAGAGTTTGTCTGGCTCATGTCCTGTATCATGACTGCTTCACTGCCCCTGGGGAAAGGCCTCTCCCTCATCCTGAATTAAATGCTCACTGCTGTGTTTCCTCGGGATTATTTCGTTGTGCCCCCGCTCTCTCTTGTCGCAGAGACTGGATATAACAACTACCAGCACACGAAACTCTGAATCGCATATTGGCCGAGGTAGGTACGCTGGCAGGAAGGTAGATAGCGACTGACGTATCTTCGACAGCAAGGCCATTAGAGATGACTCAGACAAGCCGAGTAACGCTAGTTGTCACCCTGAACATCGAACAATTTCTCATCGGACATGTTCTGCCGCAGATGACGTAGCGGAATCAGAATGACCCCCGGATGTCCACGCAGGTGTTAATATAGCTCTATTTCTGTGTACGTCCCAAGTGGCATTGCAATTTCATGATAATTTAGATTGTTACTGTCACTTATAATCTTGACGCTATTCACCACCTGTGGGGAATAGGATCTCAGGGTTGACCTGTCCTGGCTGTCCACGTGTCGCGCGACGCGTGTCAACTTGTGGGTGCTCGCGGTGAGGATAATATGGCGGGGGAGGGGGATTGTGACAGCGACGTTCTGCTTACTATACGCGCCACGCGTCAATCTAATACACTCATATACTGCTTACAAATACGGGTTAATTTCTGCGGGAAAACCTGATGGTGTTGGCATATGTTGCCAAGTTGTGATCACAGTACCTTCAATTTTTACTGAAGCTAAAATACACTGACACGGCTTTTTACGCTCCGCCAGGTTATTTTCACGTACTACGTTCATTTTTATACTCCCGCCATGGAGGTTTATGATGAGTATAAAACCATTTAGGAATGCAATAAGCCAGTCAGTGATATCAATAGAGAATACTCGCCAGTGGCGTTTGCTCTACTATTAACGGCGTGTTCCAGTCATGATGAAGTCAGGGTTTTTTCTTTTGCCGTGGCTGTTTATTGGTAGCCCTATACGCCAAGACCACCTACGAAAGTACCTAGGATCATACGCGACTATTGCGAAATTCTTGAAAGTAGGAAAAATTGAAACACTGACATATGGAGGGGTATAAATGCCATTAGAATGTTAAAATTAACAGTGTAAGATAAATAACAGAAAATGTTTTTTGACCTTTAGAGGTAATAAAAAGTCAGTCTAATGAAAATATATTTTTCGAATTATTNAATATGTTTTTCGAATTATTTATTTGTAGCACACTACACTACTGTAAAATTTCGTAGGTTCTTTAAAACCTCCGGTAAACGAATTTCTGTTAAATTAAAACTTTGAGTTGGCTTATAAACGGTAAATACTTGAGTTAGGTTCATTACCTACTCCCGCCATTATGTGTCTTCTGATACTGCGAAGCTTCCCTTTCTGCATATCGGCAGTTCTAGCAGGGAGTCGGAGATGTCGGATATGTCGGATCACCATTCGTCACAAGTAAGATCGACCAACATGCAGTGGTCTAAGAGCACGGTGCGAAAGACGGTGATTACTAACGACTCAATATGACTTTAATCAGAATTGAATTGTAAGTAATTATTGTGTTCGCTGAGAACAAAGTGTTAATAGTAGAAATGGGACCTCCATAGTTGTAAATAATAGTTGTGTGTGTTTTTACAGCAACGTAAATATATTTAACAATTAAATTGTGTTCCTTTATTCTTATCAAGACCTCCATATCTCACGAACTAAGATATTCTCCTGGCGTCTTGTAACAATATTATGTAAATGCACACGAGCCCTTCTTCCTCCCTTCTCCAAGGGCATGAAGCAACGGAATTAATAACGTATAAGAAATGCTTCCTCGTACAAATTGACAATAAAGCTAGTCCATCAGGGCAATAAAATACATATTAAAGAAGATGTTCTACAGAAGTGTATGTCTCTCCTTAATTACTTTGCTCTTTGAAAGAGGACCTACACGAAAATGTAAAACTCCAGTGTCTCTGGCGAAATCTCCAATGAAGGAAATAAAAACAGGCTGGCAGCTTTTGACAGGCTGCTTCACTTTGGCAAAGCGAAATGACGAATGTAATATATATGTGAGTTGTTGGTGACTGTTTTCTTCCGGAGTGATTCCAGTCCGTAGAAGTGCAAGTCTAGTCACTGCATTTGTTGTTTTTGGGCAGTGACCACCCAAAGTATTATTCTCTAATGCTAGAATTGGATTGGGAAGGGCGTATTAAAGTCCCGCGGTGTTACGCCTGAAGGCTTAACAGGGGACAGCTTTCAAACTAACTCATGACCTAACTTAAACTAACACCCATACCTTACCTAGGATTCGAAACCAGAACCTCCCGTACCCCAAACCGGCGGCGCAACAACCGACTGCACCACGGGAGATCGGCTCAAATGCTAGAAAGGTTTCTTTATGCCGTAACTTGATATATGCCATTGTGTTTCCAACAAGATGAAACACCTGCTCCCCATCGCGTTATTTCCGGCGTCAGTTTGCGTGTTGTGTAAGAAGGCGAGAAATAATCTTCTGCTGTGAAAATAACACGCGTCATATTTTTACAATCGATTTATAAGGCTTACGCTATTTGTTATAAAATCATTATTCTAGTTATTTCGTGGTTAAACGTACACTTTATGTATGTAAAAATTAACATTTACATAATTAATTATTAGTATCGATACATCGGTTGTGACACTCTGAAATTGTTAAAAGCATTAAGTCTGTCACTCTTTCGTCAATTTAATTTAATGCGACTTAAACAATATAAAATATATTCCATATAGGGGCCTCACAGTAATTTAGACATCAAACTTTACATAAGGTGATAAGAAACCGAACTACTTAACTGTATTCGCTGCCAATATCAGTGTATGTATCCCAGTTTGTGTTTATGGCTTTAAAGGTAGATATTTTTTCAAACTTCATTCCAGAAGTGTGTTCAGTTGATCATAAAATAATAATGCATTACCGCTGGCCTTTCTAAATAATTTTTTCTACTGGCAGCAAATATTTAACGACGTAATCTGCAAGCTCAGCGTTCTAGCATTTACCAAGTATTTTATGTATCGTGAAATACACCACAGTTGTGCTCTGACAAAAAAAGAAAAAACAAGATGTGGACACTCGGCACGGTTACACGCCGGGCAAAACAAAAGCTGGGGCGAGTCCACAATGAGGTTGGCGCGACAGGCGGTGGACGATGTGACACCGTTCTTCAGCCGTTGACAGCCGCGGTTTGATCGCTAGCTACGTCTCCCCCTCCCCGTGCCGCGTCTGCCGGAGCTGGCAGATTATTATTTTTTTATTACGGTACGGAGCTGTGACACGGGGTCATTAGTCGGGAGAACCCTGGTCCACGTCAGCTAGAGGGTGGGGTGGGAGGAGTTGCGTAATGGGGCGTGCGCAGAGCAACACGTTGTTATCTCGCACCGGGTACCATCGCGCGACCTGGGTATGAGGGCTTACTAGAGGAGGGGCGAGGGGCAGATGTCAAGTAGGTGTGGGCAGTTGGAGGATCCTGGCAGTTTACACGAGGGAACTGAGGAGGATTCGCGAAATGTTATTAAACGCACCAACGAGCTTCGATCAGCCTCCGGGGAACTGCCAACGTCGCCTCCCCCCCCCCCTNCCCCCCCTGCAATCCAGCACTCATCACGGTTGAAACGGAACTTTATTCCAGCCAAGTACTTAATTGGCGGGTCAGCTGTTATGGACGCGATTTACGTGACGAGACCGACGTGGCTGAAATATTTGAGCAACATTGTGTCAATACGAACGCGCGAGTTCTTTTGTGTGTGCCAGGGGTTGCCTCAAAAAAAAATCTCATAAAATTGTATTGGTGGTATGTACATATGAAATTTAAAACTTAAAGCTCACATGAGTTGGGGAAGTCATAAATTAGTGCTTAATACTTTTGGTACCTAAGGTATCGAACAGGAAAACACAATTGGACATCTATATGACAATCGTGTTGGAACAACATGCATAGAAATAACACTGTACTTGGCATATATATTGTGGTGAATTAAAAAATCATCTAATTTATCTTTAGAGAGGTTCTTATNGAAATAACACTGTACTTGGCATATATATTGTGGTGAATTAAAAAATCATCTAATTTATCTTTAGAGAGGTTCTTATGTAACTTAAATAAACACACCTACATTTGTATATATGTGTACGTTTTATGTATATACTCGTATATCTATACAATCATGTTGACGCATCCCGCGTCCCTAAAGATATTTATTCGTCAGAAGACATACTCTGGCGAAACTCGCAGGCAGACGACGGCAATAAATACTAAGGGTTTGGCGGGCGTGTGGGAAGAATGACGCCAGGATGGCTCGGCGGAATGAACACGTGGCGTAGAGACCACATGCGGAGGAAGGCAGACACAGCTGCGTTTCGCAGCTGACAAGGGACGCCGAGCTCACACCATCGGCTGCGTCTGTCCCAGGCTGGCTACCGCAATAAACAATGAGAGCTTTTGGCGAGTGCTGGAATAATAGCAGCACGATATCCGGAGGCAGGAGAACCACAGGCACCCACCAAGAGGCCGCCAAGTGTTCCGCCATGTGCGAGAACCGAGGCGCCGAACACGTGTTTTACGACCCAGGGGACGTGGCGAGCAGCCCGGCCACGTGTGGAGATGATGCCAGTTTAATATGGCGAACTAACATACAAAACCACGAGAGAGAGGAAGGAACGGGGCAGTCGGCCGTAGTGAAACGTGGGGTGCAGAGCGGAGCGGGAGGGAAGAGTCCGAGAAAATGGCAGTCGGCCGACGGGAATCGAGGAGTGCAGATCGAAGTCAGGAGGAAGGAGTTCGAGAAGGCGTCGAGACGCCAACTGGGAGGACCTGTCGCAGCCCAGACGTCCCAGTCTGCCTACCGAGTGACGAAGCGGTCCAGAGGTCGCCGGCCGAGAGAAGACCAGCGCCTCGAGTCAGATAAGTAGAGTCATACAGCAAGTGTGAAGAATCGTGCTCCTCACGACGCAAATCGCCGCGTCAAGCAATACGTAGCCTACGTAGAAAAAGNACAGCAAGTGTGAAGAATCGTGCTCCTCACGACGCAAATCGCCGCGTCAAGCAATACGTAGCCTACGTAGAAAAAGGGGGTGGGGGAGAGTTGTCTACTATGTACATGTAGAAGTGACCCTGTTAAGCATAAATAAAAACTGACTTATGGTAACTCGCAAGGAAGGTGAATTTATTTGGTAAATTGGACCTAGGGATAATAGTGTCGACATATTCCTACGCCCTAACACTGAGGGCGTAGGAAGGCTGGCGCCTTACGCAGAGAGCAGATTCCATACCTACTTAGAAACCGTATCATTGGGCAGGTATCAATGTAATTACACATTTAGTTGCGTATGCATGTCTATAAATATACACGCGCACATTCACCAACATATATATGCATATCCATGTAAGTGTATATGTGTATACGTACTTGCACTGTTACCACTACGAGATGGATAGCTGATCACCGAACGTCGTCTAGGAGCACCAGGAGGGCACCCTCACTCGTCTTAACATCGCAGCAGCAAATATCATTGTCCTCTCCATCAGCGCAAACTGACTATGGGTGTACAGAAGACAACTCGTGGATATTTAATCAATGCAGGAAATGGTCGCAGTTAGTGTTGCCAATTCACTAGTCGAAAAATTTCGCTTCTTTAAAAAAAATTGTATGATTTCACCTTTTTAAATAAATCTCTTCGTGATACACGATTATCATTTATACAAAATTGTAATTTAATTATTAAATGTGAATAAAAAAATTGGACTACTATTATGTATTGTATAAACATCCGAAAAAGGTGTATGCGCAAAATGCACAACGTTTTGAACAATGTTTTGAAAGTCCATCAAACACGCAAAATAAAACGCTATAATGATTTTTTTTACAAGTATTAATGTATTTTCCAATAAATCTTACTTACAAATTTGACTAGCATAATGCTATAAGCCTGAGTCCCTTAAAATACAAATTTAATTAAAATTTCGAAAAAGTTACGAATCCTTTTTTTTTTTTTTTTTCCCCGAAGTGACTTTAGATCCTTACAACATTACACAATATAACCGTTACAATCTATCCTATATTTGCATGCCTGTATTAAGGTTACCCCTCCCTGGCCTAGCATTTCCCCCGAGATAGTATTTGTGCCTTACAACTACCACCATACACCCCTCTGGCTCTATCTAGAACCCTCTCGTGCATGGAACGTTATTTCTGAACAAGACTATCCAGCAATATTCAAAACTTCCACTGATTAAACGCCTCAGCTCGCTCCGGCAATGCACTTTGGTGTGGCGTCATGACCACAGACAGCCGCGGGGGACGGAGGGTTTCACACCTACCCTCTTTTCGAAGCGCCTACCTGGAGCTTTACTCCGCGCTTGAGGCCGAGAAGCGCGAGAGCGATAAGGGCGACACCGCGACGCGCATCGAATGTGCCATCGCCGCTAAGCGCAAGGCCCTGAACTGGCGTGCAGTGTTCTAGCCGCACTGCGTGTACCCATGGGACTTTCAGCGGTGACCCTATTATTTTATTGATGGGAAGTCTGCATTATGGTTTAGTGTAGGGCCCTCGAGTAGTTTTGTATGGATCTGATGGGTGTACTCTGACATACAGCGGTTTGAAAAAGCAGTTTTGAGCTGTTTTGGAGTAATCTGAAATGGTGTTTCAAACGTGGGTGACATTTTGGAAGTACTCAACAGCCCTCGTCTGAAATGTTTGTTCCTTTCATAGATCAGTAAATTGGACGCGCGTTTAAAAATTTCATGGAAACACGTATATTTAAAACACTCTGCGACGCAGTTCAAAAGCCAGGTCTCTGTATCATGTAACTGGACAAAAGTTTGACAGTTCGACAAAGGTAGCGCCAATGGTTACTTTTCGTTTATGCATCCTTTCGCCATCAGCTGATGCGTCAAGTGAAGGCTGTATTTTTTATCAACACGCTGTCAGCTAATCTATTTGCCATTGTACTGTAATGCTAAACTAATTTTAAGGTATGTATAGACTGCCATCTGTCTGAAAAATTCGCAGGTTATAAAAGGAAAAATATAAAACCTTGCAAAAAATTAAACATTTGCTAACTCTTTTATAATTTATCCGAGACAGCGAATTTGGGTTAACATTTGCGAGACAGTAATTGTAGTTCTCATAACACTTTGGACGTTGCAGATAATATGTTAAGAATTGAAATAAAAATAATTTTGGGAACTTACTTGACAACTCAATTTCGTTCGCCAACTCACCAACGGCAAAGCGGTTGGGGGAATATGGCATGTTTTGACGTAGACGTGACGATTGCCGGCCCAAAGGAAATTACTAGTAACCAAAATCGCTGTACACGGAAATACATGTTACTTTAAAAACTATACAGATCTCACGAAAAAATAAAACCATTGGTATATGTTTGTAAATTCGTTATTTTACACAAGAAAACTATATTTTATTGCTGGTTAGTGCTTCAGAAGAGAGACAGATGGCGCGCATGACATGCCAGGTAGTGCTTTTGTAAGCTGAGCGCGACTCTCAACAGGTAGCAGCAAGTTTTCCTGCTTCCTGATCCCATATTTTTAAAAGTTTAATTTTCTCCTATTACTGGCTCTAAACTACACGATTTTGAAATATATTTCGTCAAATTATTTGAAAAAAATTATTCAACAGTACCCTGCGATATTTCTGTAGGCTTTTGGAATTAATATCAAGCGTGTATGGAAAGCATGGATGGAGAGTGGGGATAGGACGTGAAAATAACTCTTAAGGAAGTTGTTTCATTTTAATACAGATCGTTTTAATGTGCATTTCATTTTGAACACCTATACACTACTAATTTAGCACGAACTTTAGTTTGTAACACTAAAAACCACGGTTTTATGACCACATAAAATATAATGTATTGATTAATCTAAGAACTCTTTATCATCCGCGTATATTCTGCTTGTCTAATGTGCGTCGGCAGTGCACTCATAATAGCCAACATAATATTAATTTTTGTTCGTTCATGCATCAGCTGATACAGGAATTTGTATATAGCACGTTGTTTGTTTCGTATACATCAAGTGGCCACTCACTGGCTGTTAAATCTCGCCAACTTACATATATGAGACAGACAATAGACGGGAGACTTAACGCAGATATTGGGCCAAGCGAGTGTCGATAGGCCACTGCGTTTTTCAGCACTCTCACTGTGGCACACTGCTAAGGCTGGGCACACATTCGGACATACACAATAAAATAATTTCACCACTTGTTACAAACAATTCTTTGGAAAGTACATACCAAAGATTTTCTTGTATCTCTGCACCTGAAATATTGTATACAGAGTGAGTATAAAAGAATACTCAAACTTTGAAGGTCTATAATATCAAAACCAAACAACCTACAACATTAATTGATCAATCAAATGAACCATGGAACCGTAAAGTTTGTTTACCATATTTATATATGTTCAATATGACTGCCATGAGCGGCCCGAACGACATCGACGCAATAATCAAACTCGTTCCACGCTCTTGTTAACATGTCCGGTGTTATGGTTTGGATGGGGTTCGTAGCTCTCGGTTTGAGATGGTGAGGAGTGTCGCATGGTGAGGGGTGTCGCATTCGACACATCAATGTGAAAGGGACAGTCTGATGTTTCCTTTATGTGCCCAGAACAAGGTAGACGATGCCTTCATGTCTATACTGGTTTTTTTTTTTAGCGATGAAGCGACTTTCCATGCAAATGGTAAGGTGAGCCGGCACAACTAGCGGATATGGGGTCAGGAGCCTCCACATGTAACCACCGAACACGGGCGCGCTTCCCCCAAAGTGAACGTGTTTTACGCTGTATCCAGAGAAACTTTTTTCAGCCCTTTCTTTTTTCACTGGAATCCCTTATTTGGACATGCTTACAGAGTGGTTGTTTCCTCAATTAGAAGAGGCGGCGAGGAACTTAATTTACTAGCAGTATGATGCACCACCCCATTGGCACCTAGCTGTTCGCTGATACCTGAACGAGACGTTGCCGCAATGCTGGATTGGTCGAGGAGCAACTGGTGACCAGGCTCTTCATTACTGTCCCTCAATAAGCCCGGATCTTACCCCATGCAATTTTTTTCTATAGGGGTACATAAAGGATCAAGTGTTTCGTCCACAATTGCCGGCTAACATTGACGACCTCAAAACGAGAATTACGGATGCCATACAAACCGTAACACCGTACATGCTGACAAGAGTGTGGAACGGGTTCGGGCCGCTTGTGGTGGTCACATTGAACATATATGAAGATATGATAAACAAACTTCACAGTTCTAAGGTACATTTTATTGGTCAAGCAAGGTTGTAGGTTGTTTGGCTTAATATTATAGATCTTCAAAGTTGGGGTATTCTTTTGTACTCAACCTTTACGCATGATGCGTTACAGGATAGGCATAGCGCTATTTCCAGACCCTGTCATACTTAGCCAAGGCCGGCAGCTAGCCAGGGCAGGCAGCTGACAACGAAACTTCCAACATGGGGATTCACCCCATGGAAAGAACCTAAGCCAGAATGAAACAGGATAAGTCTCAAGGCGTATAGCTGCTCGGGGATGAATCTTCCACCAGATAAGGGCCCCAACGAAGGACACAGGGGAAACCCCAACAAAATTATTTGCAGACCACAGCTTCGTAGGAATCCCCATGACCCCACCTTCACCCTCCCTCCACCCTATATGGGGCACACAAGCTGCAGACGAGACGCAAAATCAGGCGCAAAAATGTGCGAGGAACACAGGGAAAGCCCCGATTTTTCTCGCGAGAAAGTGCTGACAAAGTTCAGTCAAATATAGTGGGACAAGAGTTAAATTCACGAGCGCAGCCGAGACAGGGGTCAGTTGTTCAGTAACTTTGCAGAGAGGCAGAGCAGTGAGCTCCCCGTGCCGAGAGTGATGTAGGAGACAGTCAGTAAACTAAGGCTGGGGTTCGGACCCCAGCCCAGGCAGTTGTACACAGTCAGTTGTTCAGCCAAGACAGGAAGGAGTTATTTGCAGCCACTATGCGAGGCGGAGAAGGCAGTTAGCGCTAGTCAGTCGTATCACCAGGCCGGGGTTTGGGCCCAGGTCCAGGCAATTATGTTCGGCAGTTCGACAGACAGGAGTGTCATGCTGAGACGCGAGAGTAGACAGTCGTGTGATGGGAACAGTGCTGAGAACTTATGAGTGTATATACCTGGTATCAAGTGGCAGCCTCATACCGAGAGGCGCCACCCCCGAGAAGATGTAGTCGTGCGCCAGATGGCGACGAGGCAAGCAGTTAGTCAGTCAGTCAGTCAATTGTGATGTCACCGGGGAGAGAACACAGGAACAGCCGAGACTTAATGTGTAAATTTCCGGGACAAACCAAGTAGCAGCGCCGAGAACTTATGAGTTATTCCCGAAACAGTAATGGCAGTTTCGGAGGCGGAGAAGTCTTGAGCATAAGACAGGTCGTGGCAGACGACGGCATAGGAGAGGGGACGCGAGGTCTCCGATGAGGAACTCCAGCCGAGATCGAAGAAACATCACAATTCCCGGGAAACCAATCCCGGACTCCCGAGAAGGGAAGCCGAGCTGACCCAGATACTTCAACCAAATGCAGAGACGAGTGGTGAGCTTCAACGAGGAGCGCCATGTCGAGAGGGAGTAGTCCAGTACAGCCCGGCGCCGAGAAGGCTGAAGCCGGGTAGGGGCCCGCCAAGGTTTCCTCGCCGGGATGTGGTAGGGAATCAGTCGAAGTCGAAGGAGGAAGCCAGGTGAGTACAGCACACTAACGAGAGTCAGTCTGAGGGCTTGTAAAGGGCCACCCAACTCAACAGACCCCACTACCGCTGGAACTCACCAAAAGCTGCAGTCACAGATAAGTACAAACGTCTCCAGTCAAGCCGCTTCCCCCCGACGTATAGCATTCCGCCAACCAGCCCTTCAGGCCTACGACTTGTAGGGGGGCTCAGTTTCGCCAGTGTGTGTAACTACCCATGTTATCTTTCAGTCAAATAAAAAACTTGTGTGTGAACTAACCGAGAATAAGAGTATTTGTTTACCCCTTATGCAACAACCACAGGTGCCCTTAGTCTGCACCAAAGTATAGTAACTCAGTACCCTACTAGCCATCATCCTGTATAACTCAGGTGGCAGTAGTGACAATGTTAATTATGCTTTATAAAATATTTATATTCATCAGGAACATCTTCCAACCTGAGGAAACACCTAAATGGAAGAAAATCCCCATAATTTGTGTGGGTGTGTTTGTATCATGTGCACACAATAAGGCGCTAGTCGAATTAGNAACCGAGAATAAGAGTATTTGTTTACCCCTTATGCAACAACCACAGGTGCCCTTAGTCTGCACCAAAGTATAGTAATTCAGTACCCTACTAGCCATCATCCTGTATAACTCAGGTGGCAGTAGCGACAACCTGTACTTACAACAAATTATTTTAGTAAACACATAAATATGTTTATGTAGCTCAATGTTGATAATCAACTTTAAGTCCTATTTATGAAGCTGTTGTTAATCAGACTGCTTTTATAAGCCTTTATTCTAATCTATTATTGTATTCCCGTAAAAAATTTAAACTGAAATTGGGAGATGAAATATGGTTGTATTGAAAGTTAGCTGGTACAACAGGTGATGTACAAGTACATGTGCTTGCTTGGTAATGTACAGATTGTGTATTCTGCATAAACTTAAATAAACTGTGTTATAAGGAAATTTTTCCATTGTCTTGTACAGTATAAGGAATGTGTTCCAATGGTTATCATATAAATTACTGTTTATTGGTTATGCTGGTGAAAATTAATTTGTGTAGCGCATGGAAATAGTTTTTTTAATTAAAGTTTCAAAGGCGTGTCACTCTGTGACTGCTGCTCTGTAGCGAGTTGACATGCAAATTTTAATTGAAGTTAAATGACGTTCTGTTCTCTCAGGAGAACATTTTATAATATGTATATTGTGGAATATGACACGAGCTTCATTACCGTATGACACGATGGGTTTGCAACTGTAGAAATATTCTCTAAAAAATAAATAAAGTATTCATTAATTTCTATATCCATTGCCACAAATGAAGTCAATGGATGCAGTATTCATTTGTCTTCGTTCCACTTAAGCGTAATTATCGAAATATATACCTACCCTCTCACATAAAAATTTAAAATCGCTCATAATTGGTTAAAGTAGCATTGGAATTAATTGCCTTTTTTTTTCTTTTTTCTTTTTTTTTTCTTTTACGGAATACATTTTAGTATCAAATGTGTTGAACCGTTTTTGTATTAGAAGTAAATATCATGAGTGAAAAAAAAATAAACTCGCCATTTCCACATTTTAATATGTCAATATTTTATTCGGGAAACGTTTCAAACAAGAATAAATATTTTGGGGAAGTTAGAATAAATTTGGCGTAGCAAGAAAGGCAAAAAATAGATTCTCTAAAAATGAACAGAGATAATTTTTAAAAGAATCACAACATTCGTCACGTTATACTTTTGATTAATTGTCTTACTGATGCTGGTTATATCAGCAAGTGTATTTATGCTAAAATTCGACTTTTTAAGATATCTAAATAAATGTACATGCATTTGGTTAAAAGTTTAATAGATCTTATCCCAGTATAATTTTTTTAAAAGTAAATACCGGTTATCCCAAATTAATGTTTACACTCTTAAAGCTTGATTAACAGAAAAACTATTAAATATAATCTCATGGGACAGCGTGTAGCCTAGTTGATGCTGTAAGGGACACATTGGGTGTGTGCGAATGTTAATAGAAGTTACAAATGTTGAAAATGTCCACCATGAGAGGCAAGACATCTTCTGCAATGCTGTAGAACAGAACTAGAACAGTAGCTACTGTTTCCATCGGAGTGCATTCACAGCCCCGGTTACAATCGCGTTTCTCATGGCATCCAGTGTCAGTTGGTTTGTGGTGTACACCGTGTTTTTCACCCTTCTCTACTGATGAAAATCCAGCAGCGTTGAGTCTGGAGATCTGGGTGGATACTCAGCACTTACTCGTTAGCCTATCCACCTCGCAACAAATGTTTCATCCAGGAGTGTCCGTTTGTCTCGATGGCAATGTGGTGATGCACCATGCTGCTAGAAAAAGCAATCGTCATTTACATGGCCATCATTTTTTTAATAAGTGTCTGAAGCACAAAAAACACGCAAGTTTACATGGTCTACCGTAGAGTTATTTGTATGAAGAATGTTATGAAGATCGAAGGACAGGTTTCCGAGATATGGCATAACAACTTAATTTGCTTATTCAGTGCTACCTTACACAATTGCCTAAAAAATATTCTGTATAAGATGCGTCTAATAGTTACTGTCAGCATACAAACTTTGGTTGAAATTGGTTAAATTATTTAGTAGATACGACAAAATTATCTACGTTATTTATATGGCTACCATGTTTTAAATAAATGTCTGACGCCACTGAAAACATGTTAATTTACCTGTTTGCGTGTAAATTTGGTATAAATTAGTTTAATGGTTCCGGAAATATGGCAAAATGTTCAATTTTCTGACCTGGCACTATTTTACCAAGAAAAATCAACAAAATAGGATTTCTGTATGAATAATTGAAGCTTATAATGAATACTAGCAGCGTACAAAATTTTGTCGGATTTTGTTAAATTTTTTTAATAGATATAACATAGCATTCCCATTTATTTATACAAACTACATTTAAATAAAAGGCCTGCCACGCATAAAGAATCTCAGTTTACACGCACTGTCGTAGCACTACATACTTGTATGTAAAATTTGGAGGGAATCGATTGACCGGTCCTCGGGAAATGGCATAAAACCTCAATTTTTTTCATGTGACGATCTTCGTAAATGGAGAATAAAAAGTTAATGTATTAGCACATTCGATAATTGTCATAGATACTGTCATTATACAAACTTAAGATATAATCGATTGCATAGTTTCGTATATATAGCATACAAAGGTAAAAGTAAAATGTTGATATAATGGCCATTATGGTAATAAGTGCCTGGCCCACTTAAATCATATAAATCAATATGGCCTACCATGTACACCTTCTTCGCCAAATTCGGTAAGAATCGGTAGATTCTTTTTCGAGATTTGACAATATTTTTTCATGTAGGGATATCTTATAAAATGGCGGAGAACGGATGTTATTTATATAGACACGTGTGATTGTTGTAATTTATACTGCCAGCATACAAAGTTAATTTGAAATTTATTTCGTATTTTCGTATATATAACGTACTAAACTAACATGTTTATATGACCACAAGCCTATCTCACTCAAAACATACCAATTTGAACGGACAACGCAGTGCTATTTTTATTCCAAAATTGGTAGAAATCTATGTTTTTTTTTCGGAGATGACATAAAAATTTAATTTTTCCATGTGATGCTATCTTACAAAATTTAGGACAAAAGATACTTTGTGTAGATAAATTTAACCGTTGTTGTATACACTCCCAGCACACAAGAGTAAAATGAAATTGATTATCTGTTTTGTACAATATAGCTTACTAAGCTGAAATAATTATATGACCTCCATTTTAAAAATAAGTATCTGACCCTATCAAAACATGCCAGTTTACATCCTACCACAGTACTACTTGCCTGTAAAAATTGGCAGGAATCAGCCAATTGTTTCCCGAGATATGACAAAGAAACTATTTATTCAAGTAACAGTATCTTACAAAATGGCGAAAAAAAAGAGGTTCTTTGTAGACATATTTTACAGTTATTATATATATATATATATATATAGTCAGCATAGAAAGTTTTAATTGATTACATGAGTTCGACGATGTAGCATAGTAAGCTAAAACGTCTACATTGCCACCATTTTAATAATAAGTGTCTCACCCACAGAAACATATCAGTTTTCATCACCTGCCGCGGTATTACTTGCTTGCCAAATTTGGTTGGAACGGTATATTGTTTCCCGAGATATGACAAAAGTTTATCTTATTCAAGGTAGTGCTATCTTAAAAAATGGCTGACAAAAGTGATTATTTGTTAGCATATATGATGCTTGTTATAGGCACTATAAGCATACAAAATTTGGTCGAAATTGGCTGAACGGAATAGTAGATATACCATATAAAGCTAGAATATTTTTATGATCGCCATTTTTAAAACAAGTACCTAATCGATTTAAATTACCTAAATTTAAATAGCCTAAACTAGTATTATTTACTTGCCAAATTGGGTGAGAATCGGTTGAATAGTTCTCGAGATATTACATAAATGCTTAATTATTTATGGGGTTGCTATCTTCTAAAATGACATACCAATAGCAATGTCAATCTAAAAGTTAAATGCAACAATGATGATCTGTCAATATACAACATTTAGTTTATATCGGTTGAATGGTTCTCGAAATATAACACAACGCCATAAATATTAAAATTGGCACTTTTTTTAAAGTAAGTATAAGGAGTGCTCAAAAACTGTAAAAGTATGATATCCTTACCAAGGACTATTTTTGTACCGAGTTTGGTGAAATTTGGTTAACGCGTTCAAACGTTTTCAAGGAGACACACGGACTCACACACAGAAAGTGAATGAAGAGACTTGGGTGGCTCTTAACATCTAGGTCTTGAGAGCCGATCAGGGTAAAGCGAGGTGAGTATAGAGCAGCGCCGGAATGAAAGGGCGGAGGAAACGGGTTCTGCCCGAGAAAACCCGCCGACTAGCGGCATCGTTCGGCACGATTCCCACGTGCGCAAATCCGGAAGCGACCCCGCCGGGAATAGAACCCGGTTCGCCTTTGTGGGAGGCGAGTAGTCTAACCACTACACCACCGCGGCCCCGACACAGACAAGAAAGCGATCTCGTAAGCATTTCTTTCCATCGGAAAGTACGGAAGTAAGGCCTTCGTACCCGGGACACAGTTCACGCGCGAGAATAATCATAATGGTTTAACTAGAGATCACTGCTTTACGCGGTTTCTCAACATCCGGCTTCGCATAGGGTAAGCATTTTAAGGACATCAGATACCGGAAGCTTAATTGTTCTACTATTTGGCGAAACGATGATCTACTCGCTTATATTACATATAGTACCAGTTCTATCAAATTAAACAAATGTATTTCATATTTTTCTCACGATCGCCATAAATTTACTCCACTTTGAAAAACCCAAATCAAATTAACCAAACCATTTACAAAGTCAAACGAGCTTGCTGAAAGGTAAAATCTCAGTTCCTTATGCCTAGCAAAAGTTATTTTCCAAGATTGTAACGATTGTTACAGATTAAAAATATGGGTAAAACTATTATAAAAGGCGATTTTATTATAATTATTAACGTTACTAAAAATTTCCTGTATAAAAACTGTGTCATTTTATTTACGAAATCGTTTATGTTGATGTAGATAGCACAAACAGAGATATCAGATTGCAATAAAAATACGTTGGAGAAGGGTAAGGCCAGCGAAATAACGCGACGAATATTCCACACTTTCTCGTGAGTGAGCTATAATTACAGTTATAGCCAATGCGTGGAAATACAACCCTGTAGATCACATCCTTGCCCCTGATATTGATGCCGAAATTGGTCTCTAATTGCATAAAGTGAATGTTACAGCCTCATGCACCGTGGAAGGCTTACGAGCTGTGAAAGCATATCAAGACCAGAGGTAATCCCTCGTCTTACTCCTATTAGCCAAGAAGTTAAGTGGGCGTTATTAACTTCTAGGGCTTACGAGATCGTTTTCCGTAGTGTGGGATCGAACTCCAAATCCTCAGTTGGCAGTCCTGCTGACTAAGATACCGCCAGAGATCTTCAATTTACAAAACCTTTGAATGATCATTGTAATTGGGCGAGATCGAATCTTTGAATGAGCCGTTATTTTGGACATACGTCACTGCAGAACTTTCTTTTATGCATTCTGGGTTTTCTGCCACATAACGACAAATCTAAACAATACAATCTATATGATAAAGTAGTTCACTCAATCGGAAATGATATTATTGTATTTTACCACCACGTGGATCGCACCTCCAGTAAACTACTATCTTAAATAGAATACCACAGTGGTTAGAGAAACGAATATAAAGTGTGTTAATAAGTTCACTTAAAGACCAATATTGGCTATTTATATATCGAACGATATACAATATTAGTTACTGCAAAAGCGGAGTTTTCACACAACTGTGTAGGTAATAAATTAAAAATTACAATAATAGACAATAATTTGACTCACGAAAATATTTTACTGGAGGTGCGATATACAACGATGGTGTTGTGGTTGGACCACTTGCGTCGCACCATGGTGAACAGCGTTCAATTCTCGGCGGGGTCACCCTCCATTTTTTTTATGTGCGAAATGTATCGGGTGTTGCCGTTTGCCGGTTACTCCTATTTTTTTCCACCACTGCATTCCACCGCCGCTCCATATTCATCTCCCGTCACCTCTATTAACTCCAAAGTCTTTATTTTTGTCGTAGCCGATATCTCACTCAATCTGTAAGCGACCACTTGTATAGACATTTTTTATAATTAGTTCGCGGTAAATCGAGTAATTTCTAAATTAACCTTTGAAAAAATCCGCTACTCATTGTGTACATATATGTCAACGCAAGTTCTGACTGGAATACTAAATGATTAAGATGGCTAAGAATGAGGAAAAATAGTTCCATGTCTTAACGTCGTTTTTATTGCGTGATGTTTAAATCTGTGGGTACTGAATTTATGTAATTTATTTTCTTTTTGTTCGGAACTCGTTATGGAACGAAATTACTTAACAGTGACACCTCTGTGTTACTTATAAATTTAAAGATGCCTTAGATCGACGCATGAATCAAATGAACGGGTCCGTGGCAATGTTATGGCTACGTACTACGAAACGATACAAAATGGGAAGAAAAAATATGCTAATCAGTGCTTTCGAAAGTACTCACTTGTCCGTGAACAGCCTATATAAATGTTTTACGTTCAGGGCTGCAAATGGCATCCAAACACGCAGATACTTACATTACAATATGTTATTTAAATTTTCTTGTAGGCATATGTATATATAAATATATAAATTTTAAATAATTTTATATTCCCATGTTTATATATAAATAATGATATATATATAATTAATTAAAAATAATTGTGTATGTACATAATTATAAAACTGTACATAATTATGTATAAAATAAATTAAAAATAATTTATATATTTATGTATACATAATTATCTGCGTGTTTTCTTCTAGGGCCTCAAATACGCAATTTATATTATGCTTAGCTGCCTAAAATACAAAACATTTTGAGAAATGCTAATTTATATACATATATATGAATTTAAGCTTTCAAACTCAATTGTTTTATTCACATATTTTGACGAGATTTCACAGCAATTTCAACTAACCTAGACTTACATGGGCAAACAGGGATGTCATAATAATGAGAATTTATTGTTCCAAGCCAAATTATGACAAAATGTAGGATAAACTAATGACGTGATAATAAAAACCACTACGCCATAATTTAAAAAAAGCCACCGCGGTAGGTACTCGAAATCACGATGCGCTCTGTACTTGAAGCTCATTTCGCTGGAACAAAGAATAATTCCTTGTAGACTGGAAGTAATAAAACTTCATTAGACCCGTGGAAAGAACGCCAGGGGTTTGATTACGTCCAGAGTCATCAGTGGAAAGGCATGGGACAATAAAAAAAACAGAGAGCGATGTAAGATATTCCTAAAATAATTACTTTGAAAATACAGCTCTACAGTCTGTTTTATTGCTAGCCCAAGAAACCACTCACTCGATAATTAATCTGTGCCTTTCCAGATTTCATCAGCGAGGTCAAATACTGATTTATGACGTAATGTTACTTTTCTCTTGAACCATGCAATCTTCACTTAGCTGTCCCGAGAATCCAAGGTAATATAATTCCCAAAACGGATCCGTCAACATCACTGCTGCAATGATAAAAGAAACTGTAAAACTTTTGATATTTTAACAGTCTCTACATTTTCTTCGGGATTAGGAACTGGACAAGTAAGAGTTTTGTTCTCCTCTATTGAAGAATATATTATTATAGAAAACACGTAAATAATAATTGCATTCTATTCGTATATTGCTTAAATCATTTCTAATGATCATTATGCAGGTTGTCAGTCAAATGTAAGTAAATTGAGTTGCAACCAAGTGATGTTTTGTTTTAGTTATAAATGTGTTTAAATTCTCTCCCCTGTCCCTTTTTTTTCCTTGCTTTCGGTTACGATTCATCCCCTCATAACCCTTTCAAGATGAAGCGTATAGCTGCGATTACTTAAGCATTTTCATATTCATTTCAATTAAAAACTAACTAGCGTATAAGTGAAAACGTTTCTATAACCACAAGCTAACTGAATTTTAAAGACATACAGTGCTTACATTTCGTCTGAGGCTGGTGGCATAAGTTTTCTATTAAATACGCCACGTGGAAAAAAGTCACAGAACAACAATTTATGTTGCTTTAAAGGCAGCTTCCCTGTAGCTAACATGACATCGGACCTCCTTACTTTTACGGTTATTACAGCGTCAACCTTTTAGGGTAGGCTCTGTTTGCATTATTCCTGTAGCTTGGTGATTGGTTGACGTTGGTTTTATTATTCGAGATGTCTGGAACCCAGACAATGCTACAGCTCATCAGAAAAATATTCTTTTGGATAAAAATTGGTGCTTTGAGTGGATCAGTTAAGCAATCCAACCTGATCGTCTTCAAATAACGACGTAGTTGGTGGATACGAGAATTGCAGTGCTGGTAAAGAGCCTAATAGAAATTGTTGTCATAGTGTGAAATATGTTAATGTGTGAAATTTCTTGGCACGTGCAAGAGTTCATTGATCCATTTATTGAAACTAATGGCCCAAGCACAGCATAAGATAAACATCCAGGCGTATATCAGGTATACACACGTTAATCCGAGTGCTAGATCATTTACGATGACTCATCACTCCATTAGACCTTCAGATGACGGTATTGTTTGTACCACTCCAACGACATCAACAGGATCAGAAACATTTGATTTCATCACCTCCCGGCTAAAAGACATATCTCTAGCCTTTGTACCTAAGCTGCGATAAAAATCATCAGTTATCGTTGGCATGCCTGTCTGAATAATTGTTCACACAAAAGGCTTTCAAGTTCGCCGGTCTCGAATAGAAATATTTTTCTGCCTACCACGGCGATGCTTGAGACCAGTGCTTCGATGACGTTCTCTATTGACAACGTGTGACGGTTCCCAACCCAATACCACAACAACTTCCTTCCCAAACTCCGCATATCTACCACTAGAACTATCCAGTAAGACGACGGGAATGGGAAGCATTAATAACCATAAAACTTTCAATGCAGAGTAAATTTATAGTTTCTTTATCTTGCTGACCAGAATGGATGGGTGTGCACACAAAATGTCAAAACAACTATTTAGCTTTTGTTATATTTAATTTTGGCCACATTTTCTCTTTCCCATTTGACATTTTCATTGCAATTTGCTATATATATATATATATATATAACAATTTGATTTAATATATTTAAAATTGGATTTTCAAATAATAATTTACATTGCATTTAAGATTTCATACAACATATTTAAAACATCCAGTAATTCTCCCAAAAAACAATTATTACTGAGCACATACATATCATAAAAAGCAACAAACAATATCTCAAATATCTTATTGAAAATTCACCGAG
This sequence comes from Clitarchus hookeri, assembly GCA_002778355.1. NCBI lineage: Eukaryota > Metazoa > Arthropoda > Insecta > Phasmatodea > Phasmatidae > Clitarchus > Clitarchus hookeri. Next base: position 437,772 of record NQII01001426.1, read on the forward strand.
GCCTTTGGTCTACAAAGAAAGGGCTCCCGAGCACAATACCAAAATTATTCACCTTACCCATACACCGTCACCAATTCACGCCAATTCACAAACATCTGAGCAGAAGGTATTGCCCTCACCGGTACACCATAGCTGCAGGTAATGCTCATACACATGTACATTCACACACATCCACACGACCACCAATAGCCGAGGGTATTGCCCTCACCATACACCCACAAGTAGTGTAGGTAGTGCTCTCGTTCACTCTCACACAAACACCCACATGCATGAGCTGAGGGTATTGCCCTCACCAATACACCCTAGGGGGCAGATAGTGCTCATGCATATCCACAACACTTTACAGTCATACAAACAATCTCATTAATATTCTTGAATTTTCCCGGTATTCCAAATCACCAACTAAATGTACAAGTCTGAGTCCCAAATCCTTTCCTCTCAGTACAAAGTCCCGCATTCACCAGTTTTAGAGGCTAAGTTCCACTCTGGGCATCCCGAAGCGAAGTCCCTCATTTGCTCGTCGTCCCGAGCTTAAGTTCCACTCGGTGCATCCAAAACTTAAGTCCCATGGTTCACTCATTCGGGGCATCCCAAAAACGAAGTCCCACGATCCCTCGTTCTGAAACTAGGTTCAACTCTGGGCGTCCATTATTCCGGTGAGTAAATGCAAAGTCCCAACGCACTTTCACCAGAAACTAAGTTCTTTAATTCAGTCTACCTAATATTTTCTAAGTCCAAACTCATCACTGCCAGAGAAGTCCCTCGCTTCATTCTGCAGAATTATTCAAAGTCCTGACACTACACAGTGTCCCGAATCGTACTTAACTGATGCATCATTAGGCCGACGTTCGCGCAGCGCCTCCTCTACTGCGAACCGACTCCCAGACTCGGCGACGATCTCTTCCTGCCCAGCCGAGCCTCTCAGGCACTCGGCGACGATCTCCTCGATCTGCTTCCGAACCCTCATATGCCACCGAATGGCCTTGGTGACGTGAGACCGGGAGCCTAGACTGCCATAACTCACAGGGTGTTTGTAAAACAAAAGCACCCCGACACATACTCAGATCATTGTGTCGGCGACGGGGTGCCGTGTAGCTGTGTTTTGTTGGGCACCGGACCCGTATTAAGGCTGTTTATTGGTGTTGCCTATTTGAAAGTAAAATTACGTGTTTTTGTGTTTGGTGGATTTGTGAAGCACCCCTCCAGCCTCTAGGCTGGAGTGAATGTCAGTGTCGTGTTGTCTCTCTAGCATGTCCTATTGTATACAAGTGTGCTAATTAATCTCGCATATATTGTGTAGGTGAGTCCCTAGTCACCCGGGGCAACCCTCGGGGTACGTTTCATCGTGTGGTCGTGTAGTGATATTGAGAAATCATTGTTAGTCTGCTAAAGGGGCCCTTTGTACCAGATTCTATTCAGAATCCAGTCAAATCAGAAAGANCCTGAAACAGACTTTCAAGTCGGTGCGTTATTATGAGTAGTTAGTGTTGAATATGGTACTATATATGTATATGTATTTATGTATAATTTAAAATTACTTATTTTTTGTGTTTTCTGTATTTCTAATTTTAATTTTTTTATAAAGTTTTTTATTTTGTTGTATTTTTATTTTTAATAATTTCTTTACTATAAATTTAGCTTATTTAATTTATTTAGTTTGGTTACGTTAGCCACCCGATCCCTACCTCGACTGGCATGTGTGTGTCTCTCTACCTGGAAAACGAGTGGTAGTTGGGGTTATTTCCCACCTTTCCCGAGTTCCCACATAACCAGCCTGGACAGGGCGGCCTATGTGACCGGTGCAGTGTATCTGCTGGTCTTTTGGAGGAGTGTAGAGAGTAACTAATGGTGTTGTCTGTAGCCCTGTGTGCGGACGACTGAAGTGTTTTGGCTAGATCCATTTTTGTTTGTAACCTACCCTATTGCTAATTATTAAGTGTACGTCCGAGGTAGGGACGGGAGTTTATTGCTCCTCAGGGCTAGGCCCCATACGCCTACAAGGGAAAGGATTCATGGAAAGGAGGCATGCATCGCGGCAGCGAGGGATTAAGGCTGCCATGGACGCAATTGGGTCCATGAACTGCATCCCTAAGTATACCAATAGCTGAGGCTATAGCTAAGAAGGGGGAGGGGAAAAACCGGCATAGGCACGGGAAAAACTCTCCTGACAGTAAAGAAATTCAAAACTTATGCATGCATTATTGAAAATGCTATAGTAAACAGCAGGTGTGGATTCCATGCTCTTTAATATGGAGAGTTTAAAATCTAGAAAAGAAAGGGGCGGGGCTATGGGTGCAAGCGCCCTTGAGGTTGAACTACTGTCAATATTTCTGTGCAGGCAAACCAGCACAATAATATTGACAGCAGTTATTGAATGTANGGTTGAACTACTGTCAATATTTCTGTGCAGGCAAACCAGCACAATAATATTGACAGCAGTTATTGAATGTAGGGCCCCCCTGCTTCTCGTCGAGTGCGTCGGAAAACTGGGCAGCTCAGTCATGGCACCTACTCCATCTTCACTTTTCCGCGCTGACATCAGGGTCTCCACGCCGTGGGTGAAGGCGGGGAGGCTTGACCGGGGAGCCACCCCCTCCCCCAACGCCAGAATAGTCCGTCGGTCTTCTTTTGGCGAGCTCCAAGCTCGGGCGGGACATCCAGGACCTACCAGGTATGATGGCGAATCAGCTGGCCCAGGAGTGAAGGCTGATTGCAGGAAGGATGAGTCACGGCGCGTGTTGCTTGCTTACATCTGTGAGTTCAGGTCAACTGCCCCATGCTACCGGCCAACTTAACCAAATCATATTTGCACATTATTTATTGGTGTTTCTGTGTTACATTCCATTGCATATGCCATGTCACTGAATCCCTCTTTGCACGTACTTTCAGATGCCGTATGTTTCCATCATATGTGGTTTAATTATTTCTGTCCATACACGTGGTACGAATAGTCACATTGCGGAAAATTACTTTCCCCCGTAGGTGATTTCATTTAGCGAAAACCGGATATCGTGATGTGCAACCGTTCCGGAAATTTTGGGGGTGTCTACGTTAGGCGGACCATGCTGTATATTACAATTCAAGCCAAACACAACCTTTCAAGCAAAAAAAATACAAATTTTTCGTAACGCAATTTTGTTTTGTTACTAACCTGATTATGAGTGTAGTTGCTACGTTTCCATGTTGTTTTAAAAACATTTTCAATGCACTTTTCATATTGAATTTGTACGTATAAAAGATATTCAAAACTAGTTGAGTCTCAAGGTCGTTGCACCAGAAAAGTGGGATCGGATCGGATATTGTAGTTGGGTGTAAGTTAACAAGTAAATGCGTATTGTACTGAGATAGTAACGAAAATAAAAATGTGTGAGCTCTCGAGAAGCATATCTGTACCACATAAAACAATAATTCATTATTTATGTTTTTCTTTTGCACTTACGTTATATTTTCATTGCATTTAAACAATATCCAATTCTAATATCAATATTTGGCCGAAAAGAAAGGAAACTTTCAAGCTGAATTTTACGTCGGTATTGTTGTTTCAATTTAACCAACATGACTTCAATTTCGATTCCGGTCTAAAGATTTCACGGAAACGGGTACCACCATAATCTTTCGGGATTGAGTACGGAAAATACTGAAAACGTTTTGAAAACTACGTGTTAATTTAGCAAATGAACCTTAGTCCTAGATGCCTACCTATAGTTTATTCGCGGTATCTTCACACTTTTTGAATCAAACCTTTGAAAAATCACCCCATGTAGGACGTTTTCTAAATATGACACGTATTAAGAAGCGTTTTACTATCGTGTTTCCTATATTTATCATGTTTCACAAGCGTTTTATACTTGCGTTAATATAAAAAATACCTTATGTATTATTTAATTGATTTTTACACATATTTTATCTATAAATTACAATATTTACTTATAATTAATATAAATGTAAACAGGGAGAAAATAAGTGTTTTTGTAATGCTTAGTAATAAATATTTATTATGCAAAATATTATTATACAAAGTGCGCACGAATGCGGTGCGTTGTCCTTTTGGTGTAGTTTTCTAGATATCTTTGTTTGCATGCGGCTGAGGAACATCTTGGAAGTAGAACTTAAGGGTTGCTTCACAAATGTTGTAAATAACCTTGAATGGACTATATATTGGAGGTATGACGTGTTGGTTGCAGGTACGCCACACACAGCGGACTGCTGGCCGCCAGCACATTGCTGCTACTGGCAGCGTACAGCGGCCTACGCGCCGAGTCCGCTGAACAGGACTTCGTTCCCCTTGAGCTCCAGTCAGACACCGGTGAGCGGAACCAGCCAATCACACTCGTTTACTCTCCAAATACAAAATTTCCGGCCATTTTTCAATCAACCCTTCCCAGACCCTGTTTAATCAGCGGTTGCAGGTGTCGCTAATTAAAATCAGACCGACATCTGGGGCACCAGGACGGACACGGCGATGGAAACGTTTGCAGGGTGATCCATTCCAACTCCATTAACTTCGTGACTAATCACACGATTGAAATAAATCTGGTCTCGTTCGTTCAGGTAAACAAATGACTGCGATTCGAACGCGACCTTGAGTTGGCGCCGCGCATGCGTGAAGCGAGGCGACTGGCGGCCATTTCGGACGCGGGCGAAAATTATCTGTGCAGTATATCTCGCGACTCCGATGTGATAGCGAGCTGATTTTAGCGCCAGACGAAATGTCGTGACGGTAATATGTTGATTTAAGCCATGAAAGGCAATTATCCATTTCGTTACTTTCACTTCAATTCCCATATCCCGAATAAAATGTTGCCTGCTGACGCAAACGCATGCACGTAAAACACGCAGTCACACTGTGTTTTATGTGATACGTGCTTCACTTCAGCAGACGCGCCATTTGTTTCGTTTTCACATTCAATGAGCTTTGGCCTTGGTATTCAGTGATAAAGAAATGAACCACTGATAAATTAAACCAACAGCACGATTTACGAATCTGTTACACACAAGGAAGATTATCAGACACTGAACTTCGCTGTGTACACTACTAGCTAAAAAAACACCTTACTGTGCTTTATTTGCAGAATTATGTGCACTGGGTAAGAGTGGGCTGATTCAAATATTTACGGTTCGTTTTTACAATGGATGCTTGCATTTTAAAACATTCTTGTAATTTTTTTTTTTTTTTTTTGCGGAATGATAGATATTATAAAACGAAAACTAAATGATAAGAGAAAAATTTTAATTTCTTACTAGATACATACGAAAGCGTGTATTTATTTCTGCGCAATCGTATTTGAATTCCGAAAACTTCAAAACACTAAACTTGCGTAATTTAATAAGGTTTGTAGGGCGTCCTGTGGCACTACATAGAGAACTTGCGTAAGTTAATTCATACTAATGAAATTAATAAAGTAAATTGAAATCTAGCGTGCTCTCCAGGACCTAAACTTGGGACAGAAATGGTTTGGTTGGTGACGGTCGCTGAGGCAACCATAACTGTGAACTGAACTCTGTAATACCCCAGCTTTCGCTTAGGAATCGGGCTTTGAATGGTCGGTCACGTGTGTGTTTAAGAATGCGCTTTCTAATCAACTTATGGTGGCAGTAATGCTTTTGTGACGTTCACTTTATTGTTTTTTTTTCTACTTCGTTCTAAATTAACGACCCTCCAATGGCGGTGTTCTTGTAACACAGATCATAAATGAGTAAAAATTTGCAAATAACACAAGGATCCGTTTCACTGACCATTGTTAAAACAGTTAACATGGTGTTAGGAAAGTTTAGCAGAGTAAGTACAAATGTTTCACAAACCATCGTTAGCTAGTACTAACATAATGTTAAACCCACTGTTATTCTAACAGCTAAATTTTTTGTAGTTAAAATCCAAACTTGCTGATAGCAGAATTACAACGACTGCTAGAAGATAAATAAATAATAACGGTTTTCTAGAATTGTGTATAATTACTGGTTCTTACACGTTAATCACATTTTTTTTCCATTTTGTACGGCACAGATTATGTTTGCGCTCACTGTCGCATTATACACTTTTCGCTGTTTCTTCACACTTTTTTAATCAAACCTTTTAAAAATCGCCCCGTGTATTGCGTGTTTGCTTGTTTCCTAAGTATACCGTGTATCACAATCGTTTCATATTTGTGTTAACATAAAAGTACCTTAATTGTCGTTAAAATGAACATGTATTTATATTTTATCTAGAAATTATGATATTTCATTTATAATTAATACAATTAAAAACATTGAGAAGATAGGTGGGTTGGTAATTCCTAGTAATAAATAGTTCTTATGCAGAAAATTATTAAACTGAGAGCGCACCAATGCGGTTCGTGGTCCCTCTGGTGTAATTTGCTGAACTCGGTTAGGCTAAGCTTTGTTTGCATGAGGCGGAGGAATATCCTGGAAGTAGAACTTTAGCAGGACTTCGGAAAACTTTGAAGTAACCGTCAATGGACTATGCACAATTTTTATTGTTAGCAGGCGTAAGCAAAGGGTGCGTTCCTTTCTCTGTGATATTCGAACGACGTTATTAACGTGATGTTAGTCAACCACCATGATAAGGTAAAACATCACGTTAGTGTCATTTTAGAAACAGCCGGTGAAGCCCATTTAACACTGCAGCCAAAGAGATCCTGTCCTATGTCACCCGAACCCATAAACAGTCGGAACGAATTGTCGACACATTCTCAGAGATCTGGTTCCGGCATTCTATAGTGAAAATCGACCACGAGTAACTATGTCAGCCGCAAGCACCGAAATATTGGCGGTTGTTTGCGACTTGACGTACTGAGCCACGGGTTCGACTCTCAACCACGACTAACGGCTCTGCGGCTGAAATGTGGGCCGACTTCCTGTTTCGTCGAGAGACTCATATCGCCGTGATGCGCGTCGTCAGTTCCCCCGCATGCAGAAATACTTCTCGCCCTCGCGGCAAACTTCGAATACATGACGCCGGCAATTCAGTGGCCGCAGCTGTCTTTTCGATACTCGTTGTTGGACCGCAACTCCCGGGACGACCCGACATCTTGTATCCATGGCAACCTGGGAAGTCGGGTAACTACGCAGTTAATTAAACGACGCTCCCATCTACGTGACGTGTGTACTGCGACGCAGTTCCCGTGCATCAACGTATTTTCCATCAGTCTGTTTCCACACGAAAAGAAATCGCATTTCAAACTGTAACGTCGTCAATATGCGCCGTATGCAGAATTTTTAATTATGTGCTTATTAATGCAATTTCAAGAAGTAATTTATTTCATGTATGCTATTTTTCCTTGGCGCAGCATTTAAGTTAATTCGTTTGGAAATCAACTACTCTGGTAATTTTCTGATTTATTTGGTTTCACGACATATTCAAAGGGCTTTTCAGTTTGCTGTATTTGTTCAATGTTTTTTTAATGCTCTAGTTTCTGAGCAGTTGTTGATCCGTTGCCATAGCAACTAAGTGGCGTGATGAGTAATTTTTGCCTCTACCGCTCCCATCATTGGTTCATTTTCCAAGACTTTTTAATTGAACTTTTTGAATGAGATTTCAACCATCTTGGTTTCCGATGGCAGGGCGTTTAACTTCGTGGAGTCAGACTAGAAGAAATTTTAATTTAATATTAAGGCACCTAATGTTTCGATTTTGCACCTGTAAACAGGCCGTCTCGATATAGACGAAGACGCGTAAGCTAAAACAGCGAGAAGCAGGCCTGGAACGGTTTACCAGTATAAAAAAAATTTGTTCATATATCTATGTAGTCTATTCTTGGTTACTGCCAACTGTTATGAAGGCCTGCTTAAGTTCTACTTTTGGGCTACTCACTATGTGTTCTTCCGCCACGTGTAAACAAAATGTAAACAAGGCTGCATGAAAACGCCGTAAGTAGAAACCAAAAGTATTTGTCTGTTGGACATAAAATTAAATAATTAAATATTTTTATCCGTAACAAATAAATATGTTTCAAGCGTTTCACTGCTGACAAATTGGCAGATAGAAACATTTATTTAGAAATAAATCAGCCATTTCAGTCACACAGAAACATATCATTTCAGGCTTTGTAATGTATACATTTTTGTTCGGAACAATTATAAATCTGTATTTTGTAGTGTGACCAATAAACATATCTTATATGCTTCATGTTGACCGCAGCTGCTTGAGACCACGGGAGAGTTTACAGTGCAAATAATCAAAGCTCTTCCCGTGACACGTCCCATATATAGAACACAATAGCTTAAAGGATTTGAAAAAAAACTCAGCCATATTTCCTACCTATCGTTGCCACGATTGCTATCTTCTCTCATTTTGTACTGACTGTAAGACGCATTTCATTATTTAAATAAATAATATAAGGTAGAGCTTTATTTAACAAAACCAATGGAGTGGAGAGATTTGATTGGCTGTTAACAGCAAGGTCTTGAAAGTCGATGAGGGTAAAACGAGGTGAGTTTGGAGCAGCGCCGGAATGCAAGGGCGTGGGAAACGGGATATCTCCGAGAAAATCCGCCCCCCCCCCAGTGGCATCGTCTGAAATGATCCCCACGTGCAGAAATATGGAAGCAACCCCGCCGGGAATCGATTACGGTTCACCTTGGTGGGGGTGAGTACAAAAGCCACTACACCACCGCGGCCCCGTCTTAACCAAAAGAAGTAAGGAACGTAAATGTTAACAGCAGTATAAGACGTTTTGTTATTTAGGAAACACTTAAACGTGTCGTTCATGGTGTGATTTTCAAGGGGTTGTTCAGAAATTGCGAAGATTCCGGTGAACAGAATATCTGTACCCTTGTTAACTCTGCACAACGAAAAAAAACCTGGACGCAGGCTCATTGCCTTGCGCGTAGAGGCGACGGGGTAACTTGCCGCACGTGCCAGATTCGTCCTTAAAGCCCGCGCTGCTTCTTTGTCTCAGCTGCGGAAAGAAGGTCCAGGCACGCGGAAGTAAACAGCCCAGCTCAGCCGTTATCACTTGGGACAACAAGCCGCGGACATCCACCGCTCGGCGAGGCGTGACCCAGCACGAATCTCTCGCCTTTTCCCGCCCCCTGAAGCCGGGGAAGTCACTTCCAGCCAGTAAAGTTTCACCTTCGGCAAACAATACTGCGTTCGCGATTTCCGCGCTATCCCGTCAAATGCCTTTTACTTTTATCTCATAATTTTATTATTTATACGTTTCAAGATTCCAACACTACTGTTATGTTAATGCTTTATTGTACATCATTGAACTTTAAACCTGTATCGCTGATATCAACCAGCGAAATAATACTCTCTGAGAGTCAGTTTAGAGGCGGCTACAGATTGGCCAATCATTCGAATGAATGGAGAATTAGTACACAGTTGGTGTCTGGAAGTATGATATAAAGCGTACTTCTAAAGTTTTTCTCCTTCACGTGTTCTTGAAGATGGAGAAATTGAGAATTTTGCTCACAATGAATTGCATGAANCTTTTATCTCATAATTTTATTATTTATACGTTTCAAGATTCCAACACTACTGTTATGTTAATGCTTTATTGTACATCATTGAACTTTAAACCTGTATCGCTGATATCAACCAGCGAAATAATACTCTCTGAGAGTCAGTTTAGAGGCGGCTACAGATTGGCCAATCATTCGAATGAATGGAGAATTAGTACACAGTTGGTGTCTGGAAGTATGATATAAAGCGTACTTCTAAAGTTTTTCTCCTTCACTTGTTCTTGAAGATGGAGAAATTGAGAATTTTGCTCACAATGAATTGCATGGATGGTGTTGTTTTCAATATTATCCAAATAATTTTAATTTATAATCTATAAATAATTTTGGAAATTGGTGGGAGTGTACCTCCGTCCAAAACATACTGTGGGCCTACATCACGCGTTCGTAAGGCGACCTACACATTAAACTTGAGAAAAAAAATATTGTGTGCAAACTAACAGTAATCGTTTTGCAATGAAATAATATTTTCATACTTAGGAAATCAATGCAGAGAAAAATATACTTTAGTTGCAAACGGAGAGCAATCGTTTCTTCGCGTAAAAATACTACATACATGTTTCGGTAATAAATGTTTACTTGCTGTGTTCACAGGTATCCTATATTTTACCGCGCCACGAAGTGAACTTTAAATCAGTGAAATTTAGCCATCGTAACAATCAGTACGCAGCAACTGTTATCAATTGAAGCCGTTTTCACGTGCAGGTTTTCACTTACTTGGCTCCATGTTCACTATTTCAGGTTTTGAGTGTGCCGTCCGTTTTAGAGCATTGTCGCCCTCCCTACTTCGACACCACTGGATGGCGTTTGACCCAGATCCTCCCCTCTAAGGGCTGTAACGAAAACCAACTTATTCTTCTCATCTCTGGGGCTGTGAGCCCGATGAGACGGCAAACAGCCAGAAAATTTACTGTTTTGATGACTGCCCGCTTTCCTCGCGGTGTCTTGCCTTACCTCCGAATGATACCTTGCGATCTGAAATATCCAGCAGGAATTATAACTAATTAATTGTTTTTGTTAGTTTTATTCTGGCTTAACACGAATATTAAAAACGTTTATATGAAATACACTGAAGATAAAAAAAAACTGGTATATGCGTGCGTATGGAAATAACAGAGGTAAAGAACCAATCAGAGTTACGCGATGCGGTCGGCAGCTAGATCGGTTACTGCTGCTACAATGGCAGGTTATCAAGATTTAAGTGAGTTTGTACGTGGTGCTATAGTCGGCGCACGAGAGATGGGACATAGTAATTCCGAGATAGCGATAACATTTGGATGTTCACGTACGACAATTTCACGAGTGTATCGTGAATATCGAGAATCCGATAAAACATTACATCTTCGACATCGCTGCGGCCGGAAAAAGATCGTGAAAGAACGGGACAAATGACAACTGACGAGAATCATTAAACGTGACAAAAGTGTAACCCTTTCTCAAATTCGCGCAGATGGAATTTATGGACTGCCCTGCAGGATTCATGGTGTGAATTGCCTCCNCTGACTTTAGACACTTCCATTGGCCACCTAAATCACCAGACATGAACATTTTGAGCATATCTGGGATGCCTTGCAACGTGCTGTTCAGAAGAGATCTCCACCGCCTCGCACTCCTATTGATTTGTGGACTACCCTGCAGGATTCATGGTGTTAATTGCTCCCTGCATACCTTCAGTCATTAGTCGCGTCCATGCCATGTGGTCTTGCAGAACTTCTGCGTTTCTCGCGGGGGCCCTACATGATATTAGGCAGGTGTACCAATGTTTTTGGCTCTTCAGTGTATATTAACCCTGTTCTTATAACAAGCCGTGCCTTTCAACTTCGCCCGAATGGAACTGGAGTTTTTGTTTTTTGGCATATTAAAGTACAAAATTAAATATTTATTTTCATTTGCTGAGGTTTGCCCGCTCGATATTTGACATTTTCGTTGAGCGTTGTGTGAGGAAAATTGAAATTGTACCTTTTTCATGAGACGGAGGAGTATCCTGGAAGTAGAACTTCAGCAGGACTTCAGGAAAGTTTAAAGTACCCGAAAATGGATTATACCTGTACATGCGTGACAATAGTCACGCATGATTCTCGCTCGTCATTCGTCGCATTACTTATGTAGGTCACGTTAGCGTCGGCTCTTTTGAACGTCGCATGTCTGCAAGCAGCATTTTCACTATTTCAATGGAGGACTGCTNTATTGGGAATCCGGTAAAACATCACATCTTTGACATCGCTGCGGCCGGAAAAAGATCGTGAAAGAACGGGACAAATGACAACTTACGAGAATCATTAAACGTGACAGAAGGGCAACCCTTTCTCAAATTGGCGCAGATGGTATTTGTGGACTGCCCTGCAGGATTCATGGTGTGAATTGCCTCCTGCATACCTTCAGACATTAGTCGAGTCCATGCCACATCGTCTTGCGGCACTTCTGCGTGCTCGGGTGGAAAAAAAAAGGGGGAGGGGGCTACGCGATATTAGGCAAGTGTACCAATGTTTTTGGCTCTTCAGTGTATATTAACCCTGTTCTTATAACAAGCAGTGCCTTTCAACTTCGCCCGAATGGAACTGGAGTTTTTGTTTTTGGCATATTAAAGTACAAAATGAAATAGTTATTTTCATTTGCTGAGGTTCGCCCGCTCGATATTTGACATTTTCGTTGAGCGTTGTGTGAGGAAAATTGAAATTGTACCTTTTTCATGAGACGGAGGAGTATCCTGGAAGTAGAACTTCAGCAGGACTTCAGGAAAGTTGAAAGTAGCCGAAAATGGATTATACCTGTACATGCGTGACAATAGTCACGCATGATTCTCGCTCGTAATTCATCGCATTACTTATATGGGTCACGTTAGCGTCGGCTCTTTTGAACGTCGCATGTCTGCAAGCAGCATTTTCACTATTTCAATGGAGGACTGCTAATTTATTCGCGCGTCTGTGTTTTCCCGTGATCCATAAACGCAAAACAGCTTCAGGTGTACGCAAGATTCGACCGCAGGCGTGGGAGTAATCCACCGCGTGTGACGATCCTGACATGCGGCGAGCCAAGCGTTTGAGATTTGCCAGGTGACGAAGTAATGCGAGTTTCTGTGGGTCGCTAGTTTTGGAATGGCAAAAGCCCTAGCGGGAGCGGGGATCTGCGTAATTCTACGTCATTTGCAACACCATAACCGACATGTGACCGGCCCCGTCTCGCCACGAGACAGAATAAGAGAGTGCGTGGATTATAACTGGTACTTACATGTACCGACGGAAGTGCACCGTAAAAAAAAATGCGGTGTGTAACTGTGTCAGGGTAAGGTTTATTCTACTCAGATTAGAAACAAAACGAGATTTCTTATTGGAGAGTTTGGCAAAAGGANCAAAACGAGATTTCTTATTGGAGAGTTTGGCAAAAGGAAAATTTCCGCCGCTAGGTGCGCAGTATTCCAAAAGGTAACTTTAAATTAAAATTTAAGCTACGTGAATAATAAAAAGAGAAATATTTTACTTATTTACGGTGTTATCTTATATTGTAATTATCCTGTTTTTTGACGTATAAAATAGATGAAACCTGATACTTTGCCGATACTAGCGCTTACCTAGTGGCAAAAATTTTCTCTTTGCCAAAATTTTAGCGTTGATCTTCCCAACCTGCAGTAGAAGTAGCCTTAGAGAGGGACACGGCCGTTGGTTTTACGTTCATACGTTTCCATATGTGGGATATGGTATCGAAATTAAAGTAACGAAATTTATACCCGCCTTTTATGGCTTAAATCGACAGATCTAGATGACAGTTTTAGTTTAGCACCAAAATAAGTGCGCTGGCACGTCGGAAATGTTCGCCCACGCCCAAAATTTCGCTGCGCGGGCCGCCACTCGCGCCTCACGCACGCGCTGTGCAAACTGAAGGTCATGCTCACATCGCAGTCGTATGCCCGATCGAACGAGACCACGATTATTTCAATCGTGTTATTAGTTGCAAAGTTATAGTGTTGAAATACATCATCTCTGCAAATGTTAGGTCGCCGTTTCCATTATGGTACCCTACGTGTAGATCTGATTTTAAAATACGTATTCNATCATCTCTGCAAATGTTAGGTCGCCGTTTCCATTATGGTACCCTACGTGTAGATCTGATTTTAAAATACGTATTCACGTCGAAACTTGCTAGACATATAGGTAATAGAATATTTAGCGAGAAAAGTCGCCATGCGCCTTATTGCGGCTACCATACGACTTGTCACTATAATTTATTCGCAGTATCTTCATACTTTTTGAATAGAACCTGCGGCGAAGCGCATTGACAGAACTTAGACAACCTGATTGGCTCGAGGATCATGACGGCTCTCAGATGGCAGCACCAGGCATACGCTCGCGCAGGGGTGGCACTCCTGCTTTCTAGCAATCTCTTAGCACTCCCGGCACTCTTTGCTATCTCCTTGTAAGCGCTTGTCGTCTGCTAGCCAGTCTGCCTGCCGGGGCTTGGTCGTGGACGACAGGTCGCTCGGTCCACTTACGTCTAGACTTCTAAGGTGTGCGCATGGGGTCTACCGGCGGTCCTAGGTGTCTGATGACGGGTGTTGGTCCTCCTTTCCCGTGGCGGCGGAAAGACGTACTGCGTAAATCAGATGTATCCGATTGTCCCAGCTTTCCCTTTTCCAAATTGTATTTTGGCTCCACCTTTGAAATATTTAGTTTGCTCTTTCTTTCACTTCACCGCATGTTTGCTAGTGTATTGCCTTTTCGCGTAGCCTTCTGCTACTCGGGAAGAAAGTGTTTGGACGCGGGCGAGCGCTAAATGCCCCACTTTGTATGTTCAGTACACAGCGATACCCTCCTCTGACGATTCTTGATCGCTGAGCAGGCGTGTGTGGGCGACTCGTGTCGCGTTGGTCAAGCGGGTTATTGAGCCCTCTTACTTGTAAGAGCGTACGCAACCCTTTTTGAATATTGATCGTGTATCTATCCCATCGCGTGTGTGGGTCATATTACTCTCTTTTGTTAACTTATTTTAATGTAACCTATTGGTATTTGCAATTTTGCGTAAAGGAAGTAACGGCGGGCTTTGATTGACCCCTAGTGATGCCCGCCCATGTTTTGCTGCTATCGTTCCTATAAGGTGGTAATTTAAATAATTATTTAATAGGACAACGTTTTACTANCCCGCCCATGTTTTGCTGCTATCGTTCCTATAAGGTGGTAATTTAAATAATTATTTAATAGGACAACGTTTTACTAATTGTGCCCTTGTTGAGTGATTCGTTGTCCGGCTCTACATTGGTTGTACGCGGCCGTTTCGGGTCTTGTCTTGCGTAGAAAAGGAAATGTATAACTTTCATGAATTCATGTAGGCCCTATAGCTTTGACGTGTACCTGATGTTTTGTTAAACTATGTTTTTTAAAAATAAATATGAGTACCTTTTGTGTAGCATGGCGTGTCTTCTTTAGTGTATTTGTTTCTTGTGTGTGTTGCACCCCCACGTGCAAGGGAGTGTGTGTTAGGGTGCAAACCTTTGAAAAATCATCCCTTGTATGATGGGTCAAAAAAAGGTTTTTCGGCCATCGAATATAATCAATACTATTGAATAAAATGAGCCGTAAAATATTTTCTTAGGTTTTTGGTAGCTAGTTTTTTGCATAAGGCAACTCAGTAGCCAACTCAGTTTGCCGTAGCGCTATCGNTTTTCTTAGGTTTTTGGTAGCTAGTTTTTTGCATAAGGCAACTCAGTAGCCAACTCAGTTTGCCGTAGCGCTATCGATAGTCGAGTCAAATACGTAACTTAAGGTGACCATCGCTCATTGACTTCTTGCCCTCCCTCTGCCACACCATAAGAACTTATATTGTTAACCCATATACAGACATTCCACCCTTGAGCATGTCCACAGCATCGCCAGTAAAACTGTCAAATTCACTTGGTCAGCAGTGATGAGCGTGTTTGTTTGTATTTGAATCAGACCCATCACTTTATGTGATTAGGTAAAATACTTTGAATGGCTTGATATTCTAGTTGACGTTAAAGCTTCTTTGCACTAACAGTACAAACATCTCAAAGCATTAACATAAACAGTGGGCTAAGCTCAAACCATAAACACGTTGTTACAGTGATATGGACATAAAAGAAGTCCAATGATGTAACACGGAGAATCGCTACTGTGCAGCTTGCAAACGCGCCCCTTCCAATTTTTCTGTACAGTTGGCCTTCTTCGAGAAGGAACGGTGGCTGGCGTGAAAGCTAAATGCCTCGACGTTTGACAGCGCTAAGGGAAAAAGAAATCTACTAGGGTTACCTTATGTCAGACGAAGGAACTAACTCCAAAAATAAAATCTTTCGTTCCTTAGTCCTATTTACAGTATTCTTTATATTTAGTATTCGATACAAAATCACAGAATAGTTACGTGAGTGAGAGAAGAGATTTGGGCGGCTCTTAACATCGAGGTCTTTAGAGTCTACGAGGGCGAAAGGAAGTGAGTATGGAGCAGCGCCTGAATGAAAGGAAGTGGCATACGGGAGATCCCTGAGAAAAACTCGCTGACCAGTGGCATCGTCAGGCACGATTCCCACATGCAAAAATCCGGGAGCGAACCCGCCGGGAATCGAGCCCGGTTCACCTAGGTGGGAGGCGAATAGTCTAACCACCACACCATCGCGGCCCCAATAGGTAGGTATACAGAAATGAAATAGCGGGGCGGTTCCTTTTATGGGGTGTACCCTTTCGTTGATTGGCTGCGCGAGGCTTTAGAACAGACGTTGTGAGGAGGCAGCTGCTGCGTGCTGCGGTAGGCTCCTAATTGGCTGCCGGCTGGCCAGTAAGTTACAGTCTATTCGCGGTTTCTTCACAATTTTTGAATCAAACCTTCGAAAAATCACCCCATCCTATGCCGTGTTTAGTTACTTCCTAAATATGCCACGTATCACAAGCGTTTTTTTTACCTTTGTTAACATAAAATTTTCTTATTTTTCGTGTAATTGAGGTTTTACCTATATTTTATCCATAAATGTTGATGTTTCATTTTTAATAAATATGTATAAAAACAGTAAGAAAACATGTGTGTTGGTAGCGCCTAGTAAGAAATAGTTCTCCTGCAAAATATTATTACATCTGAGTGCGCACGAATTTGGTGCGTTGTCCTTTGGTGTAATTTTCTAGACTTAGCTAAGCTTAGTTTGTACGAGGCGGAGGAATAATCTGGAAGTAGAACTTTAGCAGGGCATCAGAAAAGTGTGAAGTAACCGAGAATGGATTATATCAGGCAGTGATTGGCGTACGGCGTTCCGACATGTTGATGGCCGGTGACGCCATTTTGCTGGCGTGTGCAGCTGGAGTTTCTGGTAAGGGCAGCTGCTTCACTGCTGTATATTTATCTTAGGTACTCTGTGTCAAAATGCTGCTATCGATACATATATCTCTCTGTTTCTTTCGCGTTATCATGCGGCGCACGTGAAGGCTTGCCTAACGTTGATTTTAGTTTGTGTTTCTAAACTATGGAAGGGCCCGTTGCGTTATTTAGTTATACGACTACAGCATTTAATTATAACTTAACTGGTCTTCTCGTTCACCAGACTTGAATCCCATATAAATTGCCACAGCAAGCGATATAACGCACCATAGCGCTTAAGGGGCCAGCCTGCCTGGCGCACGAACTGCGCGTTGTAGAGTGTTTGAAATCCAGGTGTTTTACGAATCTATAAAACGTGCGTCCAATGTGCTGGTCTAAGTAAAGAGCACGCACTTCACACTATGGTTGTCGATTACTTTTAAGACGTTACGCACATAACAATTTTTTTTCGGAGCACTCCAACATGGTTCAAAACTACTTTTTCAAAGCACTGTATCTATAAATATACGCGTTATGCACACACAAAAGTATTCGAGGGTCATGCTCTGGACCTTGCTACAAACTTTCAACCATTAAAATGATAGGGTCACCGCTGAAAGTGCCATAGGTACACGCAGCACGATGAGAACACTGCACGCCAGTTCAGAGCCCTGCGCGTAGCGGCGATGGCGCGCTTGAAGCGCGTGCCAGGGTAGCCCTTATTGCTATTGCGCTTCTCGGCCTTAAACGCCGAAAAAGCTCCACGAAGACAAGAGGCTCAACAAGGTTGCCTAGCGCAGGACCGGCCGAGTTAAAATATAGAGTTTTATACTTAAGTGATTTTAGACATGTCTGGGCCACCTTCCACGACATCGCTTTCAAACAAAAATCTCTTTGCCCATCTTAGCCCTGGACATATTGCTATAAAAAGATTTTTTTTTTTTTGTAAAAGTGTTATACCCTGAAAATTGAGGGTAGATTAAGATTTATAAGCTCAAGAGAAACATTAACTTACTTGCTCTCTTTTAGCATTGTTCTTCTCTTGAAAAGGCGCAAAGCGTTTTTTTTTTTTGGAAACGATATTGTGAAAGGTATCTCTGACACGCATAAAATCGACTGAAGTGTAACCGCAACTAATGTAAACTGAACCCGATATTGAAATCTTCATGACGTGAAAATGCCATTTTCAGGACTAAATACATTTTGAAACAAGAAGCATGGTATCTTTATTTACGGAACAATGTCAGTAACATTGCCGTATTATATTCACTTCGACGAAAATTATATGAAAATATATTCTTACTGCATGTTATTTTTGACCCACCAATGGGATGTAATGATGCGTTGGTTTTTCAAGTACACTTTATTTAAAAATATACGTTTACAGTTTATGAACGTTTTCTTTGTGAATATGGTGGCAATACTGTAACCAATAAGTAATGAGGTATTATCAATTTCATGTTAAGTTAACGTAGTGAATATAATCACAATGTATGTATAGAAGGTTCAATTTGTATTACTTTCATGAAGTTCTTGCGTGAAACCAGTTTTCCATTGTTTTATTCACATTTACCTTCTCTTTTAAGTTACATTTGGTCTCTTTTGCAAGTATCTACAGCGCATTGTGGTATGCATAAAAGTTACAGAGAGGCGACATTTTATGGTTGGTCGACCATACATCAAGCCTACTTACGTATTCTCTGGGACGAAAACCTGCAGCATTCTCCGACATAAAACTCACGCCTTTTTATCTCTGTTTGCCCATTCGAGTACCTTATTTGTTATTTTTACACCCTTTCGCACTTCTAGTTTTGTAACGATATTTACATTTAGGAATGCTTTTTCTCTTAATAACTCAAAACCAAACAAAAATCAAGCGCCTCAACTCTTAAGACGTCTACCATCCAAATACATTAATAAGATAACTTTTGCATTTCGAAGTCGTTAGTTTGAATCCTCGTTATTTATTGTAGTTACGTGATAAATAAAACTGCTGCAGCAGCGAAATTAATGTACAAAATAAAGTTTTATGAATCTTGCCTTATGCATTAGTTATTTTGTATACTAGGCTATATCACTATCTTTACGATTATCTGGTCCCATATAGATGTCGTTATCTGGAAAAAGGGGGAAACAAAAAACCTTAAAAATATCTTTTACCCTGATATTGCATGAAAATAGAACTATAATGAGTTAAAAATTGCTTTATTTAATAAGAAAAGTCAATATTGCCGAAGTCGTGTAGAACATGAGCTGTCAAAATCAACTCGTATTAAAACTTCACGCGAGTTTCAATTTCTTACGGCCAAACTGTTAGAAAAATCTCCGTAATATTACGGGAAGTACCGGTTACAAATTATCCAGACATCTGCGTAAAATTACGGACTCTTAGTTTTTTCAATAACGTTCGCCCGTAAATGTTACATACATATCCGTGAATTCATGGAACGTGTCCATAAACTTGCAAGTTTGTATTTCTAAATCTGCTCTTTATAAAAATGGGTAACAAAAATAGTTTTACTTTCGTTTTGTGGGTGTTTCGCTGTGTAAAAAAATTACTATAAAACCGTTTTTAAATGTTTGTCCGGTAGTGGGCTTGAACTAGGAAAAAATAATAATTTGACAGTCCAACACATTATCCACCCACCTTCCACGCTGTTACAAGAAGTTGTGTTGTAAATACAGGATTGACATAGAAAGATGCATGTACCCCTCTCAATTTCTACTCACGTTAGAGTGTTTGCGAGTTTTTTTTTCAATTTCAGGTTTATAAACAGGGATAAGAAAAATAGTTTTACATTCGATATGTATTCCACTGTGTACAACATAGAAATAAATAAAAAAGTTTAAATATTTTGTACTGTAGTGGGATTTGAACACGAATCGAAAAATTCACACTTCAATAACTCGAATCACTCACCTATCATACCTTTACACGAAGTATTTTGAAAATATGAATTTTGCGAAAGTAACAAAAGCGCCTTTCTTAGATTGAAGTCGTTTTACAGCGCCTGATATTTTGTTTTATTTGCTGTTTATAAAATGAGGCTACGAAAAATAGTTTTATTTTCATTTCGTGCGTGTTTCACTGTGTATACAGAATATTTTGTCCTGTAGCGGTATTTGAACAATAATCAACGAATTAGTACTCTGTAAGTAAGTCGCCACTCACCTCCTACTATTTTACACGAAGATGTGAAGATGGGATTTTATATGCTCCAGGTATCATAGGCATTGTTCGTGTCTCAAAAAAAAATGGAAGCTATATGAATACGGAGCGCTTCCTTATTTTATATTTACGGAGCTCATTTCCATTATTCGTCATTACGGAGTGTCTTTCCGTAAATTAAATCTACATCACCGGAAGTGTTTCCGTAAATTTACAGAAATTTCAAACAGTGCAGTATAATTACTTCCCGTATAATTTTACAGAACAAAGCCGACATTATGCACTGACTTAAATAATGGGTTTACAATACTTATTACTTTATGATATTTGATCTAAACTACAGTGAATAACATATTGATGTACGTTATTTTGCAACAAACTTTAAGAATAAAAGTCTGCACCGAAAATGTCTAGAGTTCCTGGCGTGATTAAAATATTTCTCAGTGTCGTATGCTTAAGAGATTGTGCAACCTATTTGCGTGGCGAATAATTGTACTTACTTAGATTATGTTAAATTGGACAGTCTTGCACGCAATTAGACTTACTTAATAAACATAATATAAAGAACGCAAGAAAGTTTTCGCAACACTGACTACAAAATAATTCCAGGAGAAAGTTAATGAATGATATGTCCGAACAAATGTTACGCCTGCACAATTGCAACTTATCGAAAATAACCAAGCTTGGC
This sequence comes from Clitarchus hookeri, assembly GCA_002778355.1. Taxonomy (NCBI): domain Eukaryota; kingdom Metazoa; phylum Arthropoda; class Insecta; order Phasmatodea; family Phasmatidae; genus Clitarchus; species Clitarchus hookeri. The sequence continues at coordinate 458,378 of NQII01001426.1, forward strand.
TCTGCCAAACGTTCAACGACTTTATCGAAGTAGTGATTTTACTAGTAATGTTTATAGTGGTGCATGTTCTTCAGCATATGCACCGGTCACATCGCGAGAAACTCCTCCACACTGCCGATGTTATGGCGGCAGCAGGGTGTGATTTCACAGCTCCGCGCCAGTGTGGTAATACGTCGGCACAGTTTATCAAAATCTCGCCAAAAATACGTCTATGGTCGTGAGATTTAAAGAACGCGCCGTCGACTTCAAGGATTTCCCACGTCTAGTGCATTTCCCAGGAAACACAGCATTCCGAAACGTATGTGTATAAAATGCATAACGTTATGCTATTTCAGATTTTTGGATGCAGAGAGAGTTTATACGTCCATCCTGAAATGTTCAATTGCCGTGACAAGCCAATTTTGGATTCCATTCTGCGGATAACCAGATGGCTTCACGCACTCGTTGGAGGTTGATGGACGTCCTTGTCAGAGTTCCTCCGTTGCCACCATCCCTGGGCCCTTAAACTGGTTCACCGATATGTTAATTCATTGATCCTTTGGCCCAGTTTCGTCCCAATGTTATTATATAATGATCCCCTCACTCGTCCAATCAAATATCCACCCGCTCCGGTATTTTGGTTAGCATGCAAATTCAGTTATAGGCTGTTCTCGGCAAACTGAGAACTTTTGAAATCAACGTTTCAAAAATGGCACTACCCCTACATACATATATTTTAACGGGCACAATGTCTGGCATGCGCCCAGTCAAGTTGGTAACGACGACTGAGGAAAAGTAGTGTCACGTGTCGCTGGTCTGCGCCGCTGACCTTAGCCCGCCCCGCGCGAGCGGGCGGAAGATAAGAACAGAGTAATGATATGATAGCGGGGCGGCAAGTCAATGGAATTTTTTGAATTATAAGCGAGCTAAATCCTACCAGCGTTAAGATTTCTGCATTTATCTGAAGAATGCTCTGGATTATGGGCCTCGTTTCTCTCAGTGTGGTTCGGGGTGCGTTGAACCTTCTAAATGGTCAGGGTGATTGATACAAAGTGTGAAAGGCCTCCGAGCTGGCAGTTGTTGAATATATGATTTTCAGCGATAGACGACTAGCGAGAAGAGAAGCGCTCGGCGAGAGAAGTGACCAGTGGGAGGGAAATCTGCGACTGCGAACATCACAACAGTGAATAGTACGACTGCAGGAGGGACTATTGGACTGGAAGCGAGAGTGAAAGACATTACAAATGATGGCAACAGATAGACTGAACGTGTATTAACGATAAGTATGAGTTAATTGACCACAACTAAACAGCGACATTAAGAAGGGCGTTAATTAAAGTTGAGATAGACATTACATTTGCTGTTACTGCGAAAAAAATAAAATGTGTAATAGTGGAGACAGATAATTTAATGCTGTAAATAATAGCTGTGTGAATAAATTAAAATCAAATTGAGTTATTTTATTTTTTTAAAGACCTCCATCTCTCACGGACACAGATACGCCCCTCAGGCTTCCGTGTAACAGTAGTTACATGTTTTTACATTGAATTAAAGTGTTAGGTAAGCATTTGTGAATACTTAAATTATTTATTTTGCTTTCCGATTTTTATGCAAATAAGTGTAAGAATAACTATTTTTGTGAAGTATTTACTTTTATAATAGTTTCGAAGTTTCACTTGACTTACGCATGAATAAAGTGATCAGGCCCATAACAATGCTAATTATATACATGATGGAAGAATACACACTGTGTGCATACAACTATAACTTAAGCAGGGCTAACAAAATTGCTCAGTTTACCGTGAACAGCCTATACCACTAACGACAGCACACATGTTTACATGTTGTTGACGCCAGTTCAATACACATACGAGCAATGCATCACTATTCACATTGTACCCACTTGTGTCTAATCAATTCTTGTTTATGAAATTTATGTATTTCAATCAAAATGCTAGAGTCAGATATACGCCTCGCATTTTATTTAAGTTTGAATTGTGCAAGCTTGTTTTGCTGAATGTATTTGAGAGCTAGGCAACACTCGTTACCACGAGCAATTTTCAAGACCAACCATCGATTTGTATCAGCATTTATATGCTGATATTTAAATGATTAGTATCCTACCTTTATTCGCGGGTTTTGTTCGGCGATTTCAAAATTAATGTGTGGATTATGTTACACCTATAAAGTATTTGGTAATAACCGGTAATAAGCTAATACGGTGAACCTTTCGTTCGTTCTCCTAACAATGGGAAATATGAGCTCACGGAAAATATCACCAGATAATTTTCGAAATGAACATTAACGCTTCAATCACCCAGCTGACCTCTGAAATTTGCATCTCGCTGTGTTCAATTACATTAGAGGTTCGTGATGACTCCAACGTCGATACGTGCGCAGAAACCTCTAGAAACACAAGATGAGCAACGCGCTATTGCATGAAGGTTGTATCGAATTCTACGTATTATGCCCTTTTCTTATTTTTATCGGTTTGTAAAACAACAGGTGAGAACATTTGCACATTACGTAGTTTCTACGAAAGGTGATATATTATTGGAGTGCGTAACTGAAAATTAAACGTATCTTCTCTTTTTACAAAATACTTGCTTACCAGCTGCTGTTTAATCTCGAATATTATATTTTTGGCCTAAGACAGTATAATGGTTGCTAGGTATTTTCTCTTTGAATACTGCAGTAAATTAACATGTGTGTATTGGTAATTACTTTTCAATTTGTTATGCAAGGTGTCTGTAACGGTAAACATTATCAAGAATAGGTAGCTAACGCAATACACTTCTGGCAGAAATATTAAAATTAGTTAATTGTGTCATATTGCCAACTATTTTTAGGGTTATACTTCTTGCTTCGGCAAAATAAAATTATTAGCAATGAACGTGTACAACAATTTTATTTCAATTTAAATCTAAAATATTCCGCTTACGAAGCGAATCATCGTTTTATATAGTCATCAACGTTAACTGAGCTTCTCAGCACACTGTGTATCTTCTCGTCGCGTGAAAGAACTAACATTGCAAGTAACCGGTTACAAACACTGCGATTGATGCCGGGGAAAAAAAAAACTCCTGTAAGATACGACCAATGCATGTGCCCGTGTGAAAACTGTAAGGCGAGAGATGGGAATTTTTCGAGTACAAGATGTGATAGGATTAACCTAAAACACCTGTATGTTCTTGTTATTTTTGTGGTTGGGTCACTCGTTTCCTTATACCTTGCAGGACTGTGAACCAGTGAGAGACGCGTAGAAACAGACCGAGCGAATCACGTACAGCCTGATACATAGAATTTAGGTGCTCGTCATGAAGGCTTCATTCAACGAACAAATGTTAGCGCCTGGGGTGTATGCAAACAGTTAGGTTTATTCTTGCCGTTCAAATGAACCTACGAAATTTCCGGGCCTATAATAATGAACTTTGTCGCGCATTTGGGAATAAAGTTATATATTAGCCTAAAATGTAAAACAATGACCCGATATCGATCGGACAGAAACCAGATACATCCATTCACTGTGCACAAGCTGTGAAAACCATACATGTTCAAATTTCCCGTTGCACAAGCCAGTTAACGATATAACCACAACTCATTTCCAAGTTCAAATTTAAGGCAGTCATCTACCTATCCTTATATAATACTCCGACTGTCCCAGAGAACATATTTCTTGTACAACAGTTTGCAGATGGCGCTAGACTTTTATTGAGATTAATAATACTCGTACTGTATCTAGCGTCTAATACATTAATACAGTCCAATTAAAGTCACTATATTAAAGTAGACAGATGCTATCGTTTGTGTTTTACCTGGACAATTAGTTCTCCGTCCATTATATCATTTCCTTGATAAACTTGTTATACTTTCTCTTCAGGAAAATTCTCATCTTGAATGCATTTGCCAGTCTTGTGTAGGGCAAAGCAGCGTACTATTATAACAAAACATGATTTAATTTTACTCTGTTTACATACTGCAAAACAGAAATCCGCCTCTTTAGCTGACGAAAACAACTATCAATTGTGTCTCGTTCAGTTTTCCAGAGGCTTTTTAAAGTGTTCTGTTTATTTCCCTCAAGACTTCTATAAGGCGTCATCAGCCAGGGTTGGATGCCATGCCTTGAACATCCTAATAATACACAGTCAAGACGTTAACCAACTAGCGAATTTTTCCATATTTTGGAATTACGTACAGATACAAACCAATTTGTTTACTCGTCGCCATGCGGCGGACGAGGTTTTCCGATTCATGCATGCGTTCAATCCAAGGCTCCAGTATACGTTGGAAATTTGAACTGACTTCGCCTTAGTGCCTTAGCTTGAATCACTCGTGGAGAAGGAAACTTTATCCAGGAATCAGCTTTTTCAATTATTTCTTCAGACACATATATGACAGTCTTACTTATAGTTGCCCGATGAAAAATTATTTCTTCAGCTACTCCCGATTCAATCGCAGGCTCTGGAATGTAGCGGAGAGTAATCTGCACTCGTAATGCTGTAAGAGCAGCTCCCCTTCTTTCACAATTTCTCCTAGAAAATGATTACGTATCCGCAGAAAATGTTGCTCTAGAAACCGGTACAAAGTCTCATAATATCTAGTGTCAGGCCCTAAACGCATTCTATACAACACTTGTTCACGACGTTTATTCAGAACCTGTGTCATATTCAAAGGCGAGTCTGCCACTGTCTAGCCTCCACTTTTTGAAGAACTTGCTCACAATTTCGAGTATTTGCTCCTATTTATTCTTATCACGAGGATGAATTTTCTCATATGCAAAAAAAACACTTGCTCATCATCTCATTTTGGGCATTAACTCTTGCTTATTTTAATTTATATAACGTTGAGGAAATGCTTCGAAAATGGAAAGTAAATGTTATGGAAATTTTTATTCATACTACCTAAAGTTTTCGTTCGGTAACTCTTCTGTTTTTTATTAATAGCATTCAAACAAAGTTCTATTTTAAGCTAGCCTTCTATCTCAGTACGCATCATGTGTAGGTCGTCGACAGCTGGTCTATAGAGATGTCGAAACGTTAAAACATCCAGCCCTAAAATAAAGATAAAGAAAATTGCTCATAGTCAGTTAATTTAGACTGGTGTTCTGGGTATAATACTTCTTTGAAATCATTTTAATCGTACTAATCTCTTCGATAACTGAACCTCACTGATTGAACGGTGGTTTCAACTTACTTCCTGGAACATCAGGAACAGGAAAACTACAAGCTAAGGACAATCGAAAAAAGAAGTCTTGCCGTCAGATAGAAGTTTGCAACACGAGTACTAGTGAGTCAGAAGACTATCCAGATTGTTTGACAAGAGACACTGACTCGGATATCACTTTAGATACTGGTACTGGAAGTAGGCCAGAGTTGGAATAAATACTTTGACGGGGATTCATCTTACAACAAACCTAGGCTATTATGTTTGTTTGGAAGAGAAGTACTGGCCAGGCCAGGTAACTACTCTTGGCAAATCGGGTGTAAAAGTAAAGTGTATGACGAAAACCGGAAATAACTGGACTTGGCCACAGCAGGAGGAGTGCATATTCTGCAGTCAGAGTGAAATTATAAGAAAAATCTGTTTTTTAAAAAAGGTGTCGTCGACTAGAAAAACATATAAAGTTACCAACTAGAATCATATTGGCAATGATATTTGTTATTTTCTTTAAGATACATTTACTAGGGGGAAATATTGTGTATTTCCGAACTATGTATTTTACCATCCTGTAGGATTCATTATAAAAATAATATTTTTTTGTTGTTTTAATACAGGGAGATATTAAATGGCAGTTCATGAGAGTCAGCATTTATGACACTTAAGATCATTTATGAACAAGTTAAAATATTTTTCTGTTCTATATAATAAATATTACATGATAAAATTCCTATTAATTGTATGGTTTTTCCATGGTATCATTAAGAGTNAATCGGTGTTTTAAAAAAGGTGTCGTCGACTAGAAAAACATATAAAGTTACCAACTAGAATCATATTGGCAATGAGATTTGTTATTTTCTTTAAGATACATTTACTAGGGGGAAATATTGTGTATTTCCGAACTATGTTTTTTACCATCCTGTAGGATTCATTATAAAAATAATATTTTTTTGTTGTTTTAATACAGGGATATATTAAATGGCAGTTCATGAGAGTCAGCATTTATGACACTTAAGATCATTTATGAACAAGTTAAAATATTGTTCTGTTCTATATAATAAATATTACATGATAAAATTCCTATTAATTGTATGGTTTTTCCATGGTATCATTAAGAGTCGTGAGTGTTGCTTCTGTCCTTATTTGTACAGTATTTGCCTTCACAAGTGTCCATACTTGGTATTCTGTGACTTAATTATGTTCCAGTAACACAAATAGCACTTTTGCCCCAGCAGTTACGGAGTTGTCCATAACTTTTCCAAAAATCATAGAAAAGTAAAGAAACAACATTTCATGATGTTCTACTGTTCCATTAACTTCCTATTGTCCTGATATATCTGAATGTAAAATACGAAAACCACGATAACATAACTGCCAAATCTGTAGAACAAAAAAAAACATGAAAACTGGTACATAGAGCGTTTTGCGGTATATGAAGAGGAAGAGCCTGTGAAACTTATATCTCACTTGAANGTGAAAAGGAAGAGCCTGTGAAACTCATATCTCACTTGAAAAATTATTTTGATAGTAGATTTTCAGATTTCAAAAAGATTCTTTGATATCTCAGTTTATGTCTTTTCCATGGGCAAACCTGAATCTTGATGATTTGTCTTCCTCAATGGAGACGAGATTCAACACAGATGGAACAGCTACAGAACTTTAAATTATCTCATTGAGAAACGACTTTAGTGTGAAAAGTGTTGCAGAACCAAAGAAATGTTGGCTTGCCGTTCCTCAAGAGAAATATCCAGTGCTGACTGATGTCGCACTTCGGGCGAGAGCCTTGTTTTCTTCAACGTACCTATGCGAGTCTTCATTTACGAATATGAACTTCATAAAAAATAATTACAGAACTNAGCCTTGTTTTCTTCAACGTACCTATGCGAGTCTTCATTTACGAATATGAACTTCATAAAAAATAATTACAGAACTAGGCTAACTGATGAACATTTGGAGTCGTGCATTAGATTCAGTGTAACCAGTTATTCACCAAACAAACAAGCTTTTGTTAAGGGAAGTTCCTGCCAAGCTTCTCACTGAGTAAGTGGAGAGAGATTATTCATTATTATTGCATTGTAATTTTTAATGTTTCATCTAAAAATCTTTAGATCTATTTTTAATAGTTTATTTCCATAATTATTTAATTATATAACCTTAAAAATGTATTTTACTGTTGGCAGAAGTAACAAAAAATACATGGCCATTGTGGTTATTTCAAAAAAGTTAAACCGTTGATAATTTCAAAATGGGAGAACTTCTCAGTAGATAACCAAAGGTTCCACGTTGCCTACTCCTGCTATAGACGATGGTTCATCACGGGAAAATGTGACCGTTTGCTAGGACTCAACGTACTGCTCACATGTCCGAAAGTTTTCTTTCGTTACTGGCTCTCATGAATACATAAAGCTATTGTCCCATTTCATTCGGCCTATGAGTAATCTGTTACTCTAAACCAGGATGTTTGTTATTGGTCTGCAAAGAACTTACTCGAAAAGGCTGTTATCNTTTTTTTTTTTTTTTTTTTTTTTTGCGATTTTTCATTTTTCAGTGTCTTTACCTATGACTCATGCAGTTACACTACAAAACGCGAAGGCTTCCTCTTATTGTAACATTTAGCTGGTATTACTGGTATATCTGTCCCGTACAGCGGGAGACGGGGAGAGTTGAAAACGGAAATTGCAATTCAATTTATTTTATATTAACTGTTATTCAAGATATCCAAAAAAAAATTCATATAAATGTTACGTTAAGAAGCACTTACTAATAAAATATAAATATGTTCTCGACCTTTTAAAAAAAGAAGATACCACACAATTAAAATTGCACACAAAAATATTAAACAACTCGTAAAATGTAAATGTTATAAAATCGTAAGTTGTCAGTATTTACTGTGAATTCAAAGTTATGAAGCGAAAATGAATAATTTCTGCAAAGGGGGCGAAGCCGAGCCTTAAAGGGCCATGGAACATAAACTAATATTATGGTATTTAACCGTATTTTACCAATTTTTTTAAACAGGTGCAGAAAAGTTAAGAAAGTACAATCCTACACAACTGTTTTAGCTAGCTGTGAGAGCAAATATTTTACCAGTATGATATATTTCTGCCGAACTACTGTGTTTCTGACACCATACATTTTTTATGTAATCGTAGTGCTAGATAACATGAGAAATAAATGCACAGATATTGCAAAATAGTTTCTCACAAAGTTAGCAAATACCATTATTTAGGATTTCTCTTTTATATTTTCTCTACCTTTCAAATACATTAAAGTTGAACATGTTAACTGAAATTTACAGGTTCTGGCTAGCCAATTTAAAAAAAATCAAAAAGGGCATTCCTAGAAACAGTTTCTGCCTACTTTGGGAGCAAATATTTTAGCGGAATGATACATTATTTAACGCGATATCTTACTCCGCACTAAACCCCGCAAATTTACAGCTTAAAAAATAGTTTGACTGTGATGCTTCACGGTCGGAAAAATATCTGCTCACAAGTTAGCAGAAGATTTTAATTAAGTTTGCCGATTTTTTAGTTTCTATATATTCGCTTCCAGAAACCTGGAGAATTGTATCAACGTGTTTAGTGTTTGTTTAAATAAAGTCCTATTACTGTAGAGTAAGCACTTTTGAAATAAAAATTTCAAATTATTACTGTCCATGACTACATAATATGCTACAGTGTATAAATATATAAAGGATACCATTTAATTTGGGAAGAAATTAATAAAAATTGTCTTAAGACTTGACGTTTTATTGCGAGGGTAACATTTAAATTTATAGCCACTGAAGTTATAGTTTTCCTTGTTTAATACACAATAGAGTGCACATTTTCATATTAATCATTTATTTACATTCNTTTCAAATTATTACTGTCCATGACTACATAATATGCTACAGTGTATAAATATATAAAGGATACCATTTAATTTGGCAAGAAATTAATAAAAATTGTCTTAAGACTTGACGTTTTATTGCGAGGGTAACATTTAAATTTATGGCCACTGAAGTTATAGTTTTCCTTGTTTAATACACAATAGAGTGCACATTTTCATATTAATCATTTATTTACATTCCTATCAATTCTACAGTTTCACCTGAATGAGAATAAAGTAGACCTTAAGCAGGGTTTTCAAAAGTGCTAAATTAACCATGAACATGACTACTTCCAAATTTTCTGACGGCCTGATAAAGTTTTACTTTCAGACTATTCCTCTGTCTCATTCAAAAGAACCTTAACTGGGCCTAGAAAATTACACCAATAGGACAACGCACAGCATTTGTGCACACTCACATGGAAAATTATTTGTTACTAAATGTTACCGAAAGCCTATTTTCTCTCGGTTTTCAATCATATTGATTATAAGACTTAATTAAATATTATAATTTATAAATAAAATTAAAGTAAAATTTCAGCGCGACCAACTTTCGTGTTAGTATAAAGTGCTTGTGATACATGTCATATTTAGGAAACAAACAAACACATAATCGGCTCTCAAGTCCTGAATGTTAATAGCGGTCCAAATATCTCCACTCACTCCCTCAGAGGTTTGATTGTGAAAGTGTGAAGCTACTGCAATATGTAGGAGAGGGATACACAGTGTGTGGTCGTGTCTGTGTAGGCGTAGCGGAAGGAGACGGCCCACAGACGCAGGAGCAGCTGACGGACGCAGACCTGGACGTGCTGGCCGCCTACCTGGAGCTGCTGCTGCGCGACGACGGCGACGCCTCCCCGCTGGTCTACGTGGAGGACGACCCCCCGCCCCCGCCCNCAAACGCCGTCGTCTTCGCCAACATCCGCTTCCTCGGCAGGCGCCGCAAGTAGGCTCCATCCCTACCTTCCTTCTTCACTTCCGTATACTGCTGTTACTTAAGACACTAAGGGTATCTTGGCACGATTTACAGTAATTTTCGTTTGCACATGTGGTAGCCCTGACGTAAAGTTGTAGAGTATCTGNAGGGTATCTTGGCACGATTTACAGTAATTTTCGTTTGCACATGTGGTAGCCCTGACGTAAAGTTGTAGAGTATCTTAAAGTTCGTTGCTAACGGTAGTATATTGCGTGCGATGTTTTATTATACTCGCAGTTCTTCAATATGTAGACGAAATTCTTTTTTTAAGTGTCCCAATTTTACTGCAGTGTGCCAAGTAACCCTAGTTGNAGGGTATCTTGGCACGATTTACAGTAATTTTCGTTTGCACATGTGGTAGCCCTGACGTAAAGTTGTAGAGTATCTGAAAGTTCGTTGCTAACGGTAGTATATTGCGTGCGATGTTTTATTATACTCGTANGTAAAGTTGTAGAGTATCTGAAAGTTCGTTGCTAACGGTAGTATATTGCGTGCGATGTTTTATTATACTCGTAGTTCTTCAATATGTAGACGAAATTCTTTTTTTAAGTGTCCCAATTTTACTGCAGTGTGCCAAGTAACCCTAGTTGACGGTACCCCCCTCCTTATCCACACTCGACGCCATTTCACGCGACCAGACGTTGCTCCAGGTGGTCTCCAATTTGCATCTGATTTAATTTACTGAATTATTTATGACGTCACGTGGACGTCATGATCACGGTAATTTTGCCTTTCGAGATATCGACTGCCACACATTACTTCGGATGTTTTTTATTTAAGCACATTCTGTATTTTATTGAATTAAATTTTTTTCAACAGCCTGCCAGAATTATTATNAGATATCGACTGCCACACATTACTTCGGATGTTTTTTATTTAAGCACATTCTGTATTTTATTGAATTAAATTTTTTCAGCAGCCTGCCAGAATTATTCTNCCTGCCAGAATTATTATAGCATTATTCAAAGCAAATTCCAACATGGTAGTACAACAAGGCACGCGCGTTTAGTAGGATAAAACATTTCATAGGCTGTTGTTAGTTAATTGAACACTTTTTAAAGTCCTGCTTAAGATCTACGTTCTCAGTTTGAATTGTTCCGCCACGCGTAAGATTTACATTGCCAAGGGCACGATGCCTTTATTCATGCGTCAGTAAGTGAAAACGCAACATTTTTTGGAATGTAGATGTGTTACTAACCTGCCAATTCGTGCTCTGGTGTGTATAAAGCATAAGACAGTAAACCTGATTCGCCATAAATTTAAACGTTACACTGGCAATATAACGTCAGGTCTTGGAACTATTTTTCTTTATTCGCTTCCGACTCAATTGTGAGCCTGCATACCGCGTTTATAGCAGCGTATACTTAGTTCACAGGCAGTGATTTCTTATTGGTTGATTTAAAATGTGCTTACTTTACCGTGGACAGCCTATAACTAAAATTTTACATGAACTAAACGAACGGCATATATTAAGAATATTTGTTTTGGTTTGAGTTATTTTCGTGCAGTGTTTAGAGTTCTGTAGGTTTAACTGGATGAAAATTTTGTGGAAGTTTTTCAATTTGCAACTACCATGTTTATAGAATTTGATTTATTGAACAGCATATGAAACTGCGACTATATTCAATGAATTAAATTAAAATTATTCAAGTCATTATGTGTTTGATCGCGTGAAAATGGCCTCCAGCGTCCATAACACAGCTCTTCTCCTTCCTGTCTCATGACTGCTAGTCAAGTTACTCTCCCGGTCTGGCACTTCCTTAGGAGTTATCAATACAACAGTTTTGAAACCAAGTGTCCCAAACTACTAACAAGGTTGTGGAATACAAACTGAAATGTGTAGGGGCCCTTTAGATCCATCGGGGTTTCAAAAGTAATCCGGCAATGATGATTGGGCCACCAAATAGCAAAAACTTAAAAAAAANCTTTAGATCCATCGGGGTTTCAAAAGTAATCCGGCAATGATGATTGGGCCACCAAATAGCAAAAACTTAAAAAAAAATTTTACTAATAAAATAAAACTTTACATTTCCTCAACTATATATGTTGCATGACTATGGCCATGTCAATCGATTGCATATCGGATGTGATACTTTCATTTGTCATAACATCTATGGCCTTTGATATGTATTACATGTCAATATTTCTAAACTGTAAAAAAAAATTGGCTCTTTGTCTCTTTTTAACAATATCATAACGCATGTGTGTGATTTCGATTTCATGTGAAATATATTATAAACTTGCAGTATTATTATTGAAATAAATGATGTTTCTTGTTGAGTGAGCATATATTTTGGATAGAATGTTTCATTAAAATATTTCTGAGATCACAAATTTTTACATTTTCCCTGTCCTGATGTTGAAAGCAGCTTGAGAAAATTTTGGAGTCGACGGCTTCTGCAGCTTGAAAAATCTTACAGCTTCGCTGGCGAAGAATCTTCCTTCTGGTGTGATGGGCTCGTATGTTACGCGTTTCACTGTGTGTGCAAATATTTTAGAGACAAAGCGGTCATGCGATGTTTGCGGTGAATTCGCGTCTTTCGAAAGCCGTACTTACGATCTACTTGTATGCCGATTTTGTATCCTTTGGCTATCTATACGTGAAATTAGCATTGCCATGGACACGATCACTTTCTTCGTGCGTATCTAGCGAAAATGTCAATTTTTTTTAGGAACGTTAATGTGTAAGTAATAAGCCCTTACGTGCGTGAAACAACCCGAAATAAATATGGTGTTCGCNTTTAGATCCATCGGGGTTTCAAAAGTAATCCGGCAATGATGATTGGGCCACCAAATAGCAAAAACTTAAAAAAAATTTTACTAATAAAATAAAACTTTACATTTCCTCAACTATATATGTTGCATGACTATGGCCATGTCAATCGATTGCATATCTGATGTGATACTTTCATTTATCATAACATCTATGGCCTTTGATATGTATTACATGTCAATATTTCTAAACTGTAAAAAAAAATTGGCTCTTTGTCTCTTTTTAACAATATCATAACGCATGTGTGTGATTTCGATTTCATGTGAAATATATTATAAACTTGCAGTATTATTATTGAAATAAATGATGTTTCTTGTTGAGTGAGCATATATTTTGGATAGAATGTTTCATTAAAATATTTCTGAGATCACAAATTTTTACATTTTCCCTGTCCTGATGTTGAAAGCAGCTTGAGAAAATTTTGGAGTCGACGGCTTCTGCAGCTTGAAAAATCTTACAGCTTCGCTGGCGAAGAATCTTCCTTCTGGTGTGATGGGCTCGTATGTTACGCGTTTCACTGTGTGTGCAAATATTTTAGAGACAAAGCGGTCATGCGATGTTTGCGGTGAATTCGCGTCTTTCGAAAGCCGTACTTACGATCTACTTGTATGCCGATTTTGTATCCTTTGGCTATCTATACGTGAAATTAGCATTGCCATGGACACGATCACTTTCTTCGTTCGTACCTAGCGAAAATGTCAATTTTTTTAGGAACGTTAATGTGTAAGTAATAAGCCCTTACGTGCGTGAAACAACCCGAAATAAATATGGTGTTCGCNTTTTTTTAGGAACGTTAATGTGTAAGTAATAAGCCCTTACGTGCGTGAAACAACCCGAAATAAATATGGTGTTCGCAAATATTAACGTGGCACTTTTATTATCACGTTAATACATGGAACTACTTTATCTACTTCGTCGCCAACTTTACTGGAAGCATTGCAATTAGCATTGCACGAAAAAATTCGTTCTTTTATATTTTTACCGCATTCTGTTCAACTTTTAGACACTATCCGTGATTACTATTTCCTTGCAAAAAGTTTTTTNCTTTTATATTTTTACCGCATTCTGTTCAACTTTTAGACACTATCCGTGATTACTATTTCCTTGCAAAAAGTTTTTTTGGGATGTATAGTTTTCACATAAACACATGTCAAAATCATTATTCCACATTTATAGAAACGTACAAATAATNTTTTATATTTTTACCGCATTCTGTTCAACTTTTAGACACTATCCGTGATTACTATTTCCTTGCAAAAAGTTTTTTGGGATGTATAGTTTTCACATAAACACATGTCAAAATCATTATTCCACAGTTATAGAAACGTACAAATAATNTTTTTTGGGATGTATAGTTTTCACATAAACACATGTCAAAATCATTATTCCACAGTTATAGAAACGTACAAATAATGAATACTAACTTACGTACAGAAAATAGATAATTTGCATTAAAAGAAGATGCCAAGAGCTACTTCAAGACGTCTATAAAATTGTATAAGGGAATCTTTTTGCAATTTCAAAACATTTCTGAAAATAAGGGAATTCTTGCATATGTTTTATTTGTTGCTGCCACTGAATTTTTGTGAAATAACTTTTGCTAAGCACACATTAAAATGAATGAAGACAAGAACTTCCAGCTGCCATTGTTATATTATCTGCAAAGTGTTTCGTTTATTTTATTTGTACACTAAGACAACTGTACCATTTTGACTTTGGCGTGTCATTTTGAAAAAGTCATGCAATATAAAAAAAATGTATCTGAGGAAAGGGTAATCACAGGTAATGTCTAAAAGTTTAAAAGTACGTGGTACAAATATAAAATAACAGATTTTTCCGCGGCCAACGCCCTTAAAATTCACGAAGTTAGTAATAGGCTCACTTTTCAAAGGTTAATTTCAAAAGTACGTAATTAGCCGTGATGTATATTTTTCTGCGGTTGATTAAAAATATGCTCAATTTGCTGTGAATAGCCAATACTAGATCTGCTGGCTAGCACACAGTTTATTGTTTGAGACTCTGTGTTGAAAATATACCCTAACTTCTTCAACTGTTCATTGATATCTGTCGTGAATTTTTACAACACACTGCGGCCTTGTTTTTAGCACACTAGCTTGTAGCTTTTCGACCTAATAATGAAGAAAGTAAACTTTCCCATCAAATATTATCCATTCTTTTGGTAGGAAAAAGTTAGCAGAGGATCACAACAGCGCACAGCAGAAGTGGCGTACGTATAGGAACGAGAGTTTTTCTAGGGAGAAAATATCGTGGCTGGGAAAGTACGTCTAACGTACGTGCGAAGACTGTTGACTCTCTACTCGACTGGGATATGGACCACCACGCAGCTCTGGCTATCGCATCTTCTTTAACTAATCGTCGCGCGCCAGTGATGCTAAAATCACTCAAGACCAATGTGGTTCAAAAGAAAATGTTTGTCATAGTCTATTCGCGGTTTCTTCTCACTTTTGGAATCAAACCTCTGGAGAATCACCCCATGTATGACGTGCTTGGTTGTTTACTAAATATATGTAACCTATTACAAGCGTTTTATACTTGTGTTAACACAGAAATACCTTATGTTTGGTTAAATTGGACNTCTTCTTTAACTAATCGTCGCGCGCCAGTGATGCTAAAATCACTCAAGACCAATGTGGTTCAAAAGAAAATGTTTGTCATAGTCTATTCGCGGTTTCTTCTCACTTTTGGAATCAAACCTCTGGAGAATAACCCCATGTATGACGTGCTTGGTTGTTTGCTAAATATATGTAACCTATTACAAGCGTTTTATACTTGTGTTAACACAGAAATACCTTATGTTTGGTTAAATTGGACTTAAAGTTATATTTTATCTGTAAATTTTAATATTTCTGTTTTAATTTATTAATATGAATAAAAACAGGGAAAAATAGCTGTGTTTCTAATACCAAGTAAGAAATAGTTGTATTGTATTGTATTGGAAAGGGCTTATTGACGTCCCCCGGTGTAATGGGTTTTATGCCTGAAGGCTTATCAGGGGATGGTTAAATAACTAACTTATGACATAATTTAAACTAACACCCATGCCTTACATGGGGTTCAAACCCAGAACCTCCCGCACCTCAGACAGGCGGCCCAGCAACCGACTGCGCCACGGGAGATCGGCAATAAACAGTTGTTATGCAAAATATTACTACACAGGGTGCGCACGAATGCGGTTCGTTGTCACTCTGGTGTAATGTTCTATACTTGGTTAAGCTTTGTCTGCATGAGGCGGAGGAATATCCTTGAAGTAGAACTTGATCAGGGCTTGAGAAAAGTTGGAAGTAACCGTGAATGGACTGTATGTGTTTGTACGTATAATGCTAATGCATAATTGTTTTTTTAGAAACAAAGATACTGACATGCCGATGCGCTGTGTTTATCTGGTGCACAACAATAGATTTTTGGTAAAAGTTTCTGGTTATTTTTAACTGAACCCAGGTTTCTTTCTTCAGTAGCTTTATCGTTAAGACTTTTTTTTTAATTGCGAGAAATTAAGCATTCCCACGACTGCCCGTGGAAACTTAAAAGAGTGGTGACATTCAAATTTATTTATTTTACATGTTATAAACACACTCACATGCATAATACACCAAACACATAATAACAGTTTTGGTGAGTATACAATTTTATTATGGGAACAATTTTAGTCTCCAAAGTAAATATCACTACTTTAAGGAGTGGAGTAGAGATGTTTGGGCAGCTCTTAACAACAAGGTTTTGAGAGCCGATTAGGGTGAGGCGAGAAGGATATGGAGCAGCGCCGGAATGCAGGGGCGAGAAAACCTCGAGAACCCTGAGAAAACCCGCCGGCCAGCGGCATCGCCCGACACGATTCCCACAACCATTTCAGAGATATCAAACAGCTTAAGGAGGATTCACACGTTCGCAGATCACAGCAAAAAGACAGAGCACCGAGCTCGACACAGCAAATCAGAACGATTCTCGTAGTTTCTGCGTTACCCGCGTTGTTAGCGCAACACAGTTCAGCCGATTTCAACATTTTCCGCGCAGCCAACGCCGATATTACCCATAATTAAGTGCGTGGCGTCTTAGGGGATGTACTGAGGTGAAGGCTTATAACAAAATGAGCTCTGTCGGCCATTTTGTGGTGCATCGTAAAAACCGCACAAATATACTAAGGAAAATAAGAAAACATACGCAAGATATTTCGAAATCCCCATAACGCAAATAACTTCTAAGAAACGAAAAGTCAATTCCCAATAGCTGATGGCCAGAACCAAATATATCTTGGACTTATAGGTACGCACATAACGCAGAAGTTTTGAATACTCGTGGATAAATTGTAGTGAACTCCGCTCAGCACATTGTGTGGTGGGCGTGATCTACAAATGTGTGAATCCGGTTTTACATATACACACAATTTGGCAGAACACGACTTGCAGTAGTGAAAATAATGTGGTACACGCATGATCGAGCACCAGTGGACTTCCGTGTTACTGTCGGGAAGTAGTTGGACACAAGATACCCGCAGCGCTGGATTGGAAGAGGCCAGGTTGCATGGTCACCTAGGTCAGCAGACCTAAAAACCCCATGAGCGGTTACTTGTGGGGTCATTTAACGGCACAGGTGTGTCCTAGTGACGTGACAAATGACCAAGAGCCGTGGATACATGTTCAGAACGCATACCACGCAGTGACGCAAGTCCCTTCAGCGTCGGCTTCCTGCGTGTGATGCAATGAAGTGCTGAAACTTTGAGCATGCTGTGTAATTATGGCATTGTTAAATAAATATCTATGCAGTGATTGACAAAATTATGTAATTTATTTTTCGTTTGATAAGTTAACATATCCATTAACATCAATGTTATAACAATACATAATAAGTAGTAAACATGCTGCAATGGATAATGTGCTTAATGCATTGTCTCCGCATGATAACACAATTAATCAAAACAACAAAAGGGGTTGCATAACAGGCATCAGTGCCCACCACCCTTCAACAAAACCATGTCGTTATTTCAACAATAGATTAACCTGAGCATGTCCCAATAAAGCAACCTCTCTATTTTTAATTTGCACGTTCTCATTAACTTTTCGCATTGAAACATACATCGCTGAACAATCTTTCTCGATTAAAGGCTGTATGTTCATTATTTGTTATTGCACTGTGAAGGAAAATGTGTTAGCTTACACATTATTCCAACGAAGGTTACAGTCTCGTCCTCAGTGTCTAATGACGGTCCTCCACCTCCGTGGTAACCTGTCGACTAACTTTCTAAATCGGTAACACGGCATTTCTGGGTTTGCATACACGTGCAAATGAAAAATGCCCGGTTGTTTTGTTACATCGCATCGTGAAGCTACATAACTCTCAGACGTACACATACTGCTATCTCGGAGACTGTGCACCTCAGCGAGTTCCGACAAGACAACCTTGTGAGGGCGCGCCTGAAACACCGCACAATTTCCCGCCAACTGCGCTGCTGGGTTCCACGTCCTACCAGGGTGTCGGCAGTGGTGCGATCCAACATACCTGTCGACGCCCGGTGGCGAGGGCCGGCCTACCTCGCTGGAGCGCTATGCAAAACTGGACGACGGGCCGAGCGGGTTTCCCCCCTCTGCCCCCCAGCCCCTTACCGGCTACCTGATCTGTGTTGCCTGGCGACGGCGCGGCGCTTTGGCTACGTCGCCCGAATTTGAATTTTTGCTGGCAAAAAAATCGACGCTAACCTTCTGGGAATTTTCCGAAACGCCTGGCGTAACGAAATCTCGAAGTTTGCCAGATTACACATAGTGGGTACTCACTGCTGGTAAAGAGAGAACTTAGGGGCCGTCACAAAGGGAACGCTAGATAAGATATATGAACTTTATTCTCTGATGGGCAATTTATTGTAAATGTTGTCTTTGGGCAGTTAATTGTAAACTTTTAAGCCCAGTATTATTAAAGTTTGTAAATTCTATCTTAATAAATTCAAATTGTTTACATGCTTTCCAATACAATTTTTATACTTTTGAATGGGTGAATTTTTAGGGCATTTTTTTTTTTAAGAGATAGCCCTCAATAATAAATACTAAACAGACGTTCGTCTTTATTTACATTCCTCACAGCTGGGGAGTTTTTGTCATTTGTTCCTGTGGGATGGGTTTTACTTGATTTTTTAATATATTTGATATCTGCGCAAGTATGTAAGTATTATTTTACGATATGTTTGTTATGGGCGGAGGAAGAGGGTTTGTCACCGTCATGAGGTGGATGGGTTACCTCCGGGTGCTCCCGCTTCACGACAACCTTTTTTGTTGATTTTCTTAAGCTGGTTATTTTATCGTTACGAAACATGAAATACAGCACAGGTCAAAAGCAGGTGCTGACCTCCATTCAGATACAGAAAGGGGACATGACATTACCACCAAATTTCCACAAGGCCACGGTCTCCCTTTCTTTAGTACTGTTCAAATTGTTGTTGCATAACCTCAAACGGTTTCTGATATGTGTGAACAAATGTAATTTTCAATTCGATTTTCAGGTGTCTATAAGTGCCACAATTTTGAATTATTTTAAAAAATACCGAAATACATTTTCGACTTACTTTCTCGTAAGGAAACACTTCACTAAATAATTAACACACTCAGACCTGATTCTTCATGTGTGCGTATGTGTATATATACATATATACACTTATGTATACACATATATACACATACGTATATATATATTTGTATGTGTGTTCCAAAAGTTGGGAGGCGATTTTAAAATCAGGTAGAAAATATATATACGACTTGTAGTGGCCTAAAGACGTGTATATTAAAGGTGTTATTCGCCCACGAAATTGGGAAAATAACAAGCGTACAGTTAAAAATGTCGAAAACTATTAGAGATGAAAAAAAAAAACAATTCGCACAATATATTCGCAAATGAATCAAACATTAAAAAATAAATTGTAAATAACATTTCTTATCAGAAACAAATTAGGAATTGCTACTCTTACATCTCAAAAAAAAATTGGTAAACCTCAGTATTTGCTAAAATTACAATACAGATAATTAATCACATTGTCAAATTTTAAAAAAGGTCGCCCTTTTGTGAGGAAAATAACCCACAAATTAGGGCGGCCATAGAGTTATGCAACACGTTTATCACACAGGCCACTCATTCGTGTATATTTTTCCTTCCTTGTTTTTCATAAAGAATCGCTGCCAAACGTTATAACACACGAGGACACTCTATAAGTCTTTCAGCCTATAGATAAAACAGTTTTCTTGAACGGGGGAAAAAAAATTGTGGTAACCACAAATGGTTTTGTTAGTATTCACCTTGCCAAATAAATTTTGTGGTGACCACTAAATTATTTACTTGTCACCACTAAACTTTTGTGGTCAGTACAATATAATTTTGTATTACCTACCAAATAATTTGGCGGGGTGGCCTCCCTAAAAAAAAATATTTTTCTCCGTGTGCTTCATGTTTGACTGCTGGCATTTCTATTCCGTTTGAATTCAGAACGAACGTCGAATGCAGTGAAGTGCCAGGAATTTCTTTAGTAAAGAAATTATTCGGTAGAGCATAGTTGATCGTTAAAAATTTATTTAAGAAATTTGTGAGGTTACCAGAAATCATTTACGTTGTTGAGTGGGTGAATTTAATCAGAATTTTTGTACTTGTATTTCTTATTAACATGATTTGAAATATCCAGTAACATACTGGATTGTTTTTAATGTTAATGTGTTTATGCATAGATTAAGTTCATTAAACTTGTATCTGCAGTCAATAAAGTAACAATATTTCATTATTTTTTAACTTCCAGTTATTTTATAATGTTTATTCTGGTATACTTAGAACCAAAGTATGAGGTACTTAGTCATTCGAATGATTCCGTAAAAAAGTAAGATATAATATCATATATTATGCGTTAGTGAACATCCGATTACCACATAAAACCATTTCATTCCCACAGAAAAAATATATGACGTGAATTATCAATAAAGTATATCGTCAGTCCCTTTTCTGGATGAGCCATATTGCTTATTGATATTCGCACTTTATACAGGTAGGTTAATTGAGGAGAAGGGCATTCTATACCACACTCACCTAATTTTACATTTAAAACTGCATATAAATTAATGACAAACCGAAGTGTCCACCTAGATTCCTTGTTGTTTTCAGGTTAAAACAATAATAACCTTGGCAATTGCACGTGGCTTCAACAAAGGAGGTCGCCTTCAGATGTTAGCGTTACTATTGCAAAAACATTTTCCGCTTGGCGTATGACGGCTATCCAAGATGGCTTACAACTTATAAACTCGTGTGGCTAAAGTAATAAAAAAGCTTCCCTTAAGCCGTGATTACAACACAGAACCCCACTTCACGAAGAATGTTCTCAATGCTAGTCTTCCGTCGCCACATTAGTTAAGTGCCTTTGGTCTTATGCTCAACAATTGACGTACAATGCGGATACATCGGTCGTTACTAAGAAGGCGCATTTCTAAAAATATAAATTTTTAGAAACAAACAGTAGTGTTTTAGAAAAGCCTTGTTCCACACTTATGTAGTCATTTCTTGCGATGAATCGGGCGCGCTGACATTTAAAATCTGTACTTTATTGTATCAGGATGAACTACTATTAAGGAAGAATTAAAAATTTAAAAAAACAAGAGGCAAGAGTTTCTTCTATATGATAAGGGTCATTTTTTAACGCCCAAAATTATTATTCACTATTTAAAAACAATATACCTTCCATGATTATCCCTTTCAGAAAAGGATCCGTTGACAATTAGTGAGTCAATATTTCATTCGGTCGTCCTCTTTTGTATACATGGTCCCATTTAGTTAGTCTTGCACGTATTTGGTGTAGGGATAACTATGTGGATGGGATCCCTAGGATTAAGGTGTAAATGGAACGGTGATGGAGAAAGGACGATTCGAAAAACTTCAATTTCTCTCACGTGAGAATCTCGGTTCGAAATACTCCTGCCTTGTCAAGGCCTGGGTTAAAGTTGAGGACCTCAAAAATGGTTGGCCAGCGTTCTTCTTACTGGCCGAAATCTGATTACTTCCTGACTGCAGACGCTGTTCAATTTTATGTCCCACAGAAGTGTTACGTCAAAAATGCCTTTTACCGCAGCGTAAAAATTAGGACCAACAAAGTGAATAAGCTTCAGTACAATTTACAAGACTGGGCACCCCTAAACACTCGGGTGAAGGAAATTAGGTACGATGAATATTAGGGTAATGAAAGGAACATTCTGGTTGACGTTATGTAGTCTGTACTCTCTCTCTCTCTCTCTCTCTCTCTCTCTCTCTCTCTCTCTTTCTCTCGTACGTGTTTACTTGCTTCTTGCCCTTTCTTATTCCGTATTCTCTTGTCCCCTTCAATAATTATTTGCTTGGAATTTCAAGTATTAAGACAAGCCAAAGTCATTGAAATCTTTGTTTCCATGTTTTTTGAATTATATACAATAATTCTAGGAATTCTTTTCTTATATAATTGTAATTACAACAAATCAGTTTAAGTTTTGTTTCCCATTCCCATATAATTGTTTTCAGCAGAAAATAAACTGAAAGTGGTATCAATGTATTTTCCTAATAATTTCTTAAATTTATAAACAAAAATTGTTCATTTAAAATGATGGCCAACTAAATTTATACACTTTTATAGTTGCGTAAGTACAATTTTTGTTACGATATATTTAAAAATATTTTCTTTGCAAGCGAAAATTTCCTGTTTTAAGTGTGTATAATAAAATTCAATTTATTATAGGTAAATTAAAATCTAAGTCGATTTAATACATGTTTTCTTCTAATCGAAACTAAAGCAAAACATTTTTAAAAAATTGCAAATTTATGCCTATTTTGCATCTCAAAATTAGTGCCTTTTTATATTAACAACCAGGAATGTTTCCCAATTTTATTTTACAACTCATTTTATATCTCATATCTACTTTGGGTTATTTGGAAGCATATTCGTTGAGTGTATCCTTCCTCTGCGACCATGGCGTCAACATGCGAGATAGTTGTACGAGAAGTGCCAGTTCGAAGTCTTGGGTGACTCTTCTACCAAATACGGCACACGGATGTCTGAGCCATTGAAAAGGATATCTGTAAACAAACAAAAACAACACATCACTCACTAACTATATAGATTTATTTTAATTATTGCTTTTTAAGCTACCATGAGACAAGTCTTGTCATAGCATGAAATATCTTGTTAACTGTCGTGAAAAGGAATAAATTTAATATATTTTATCGAGAGGTAATGGTGAACAGCACTACTGAACAGGTATGTCCACTTAAAAGTTTAAGTAGAGTGGCATAATAAAAAATCTTGAGAGAAATACATCACTATGGTACAATATATGCTTACAAGTATAGGAAAAACACGTATCTAGCATTGCTATGTCTTGATCTTTCTACGTTATACGCCAATGAAGGTGTTACTACTTTTAATTAATGTTTCACGTGCTCCATACTTCCAATCTTTATCTCGGGAGAGGTACCGTGGAAAGACTCACACGTTATTATAACCAGAACTAAGATTTATCATACACAGGTTGGAAAACTCAAAAGTAATAGTTTGGCAACTTAAAATGTTCGCCGCCATGTAGAACTATTGTTGCATGTGTACTGAATTTTTTTTTTAGTTTCGTATGTAAACAAAGGGAATAATTGCCATTCTCATTACAAATATTATAAAATTATTTTAAAATCTTTCGATTTGTTTTGCTAGAACCTACTTAAACTGTATTTTGTGAAACCTTGGATTACACTATCGCTGTATTCAAATGTGACAGCATAATATAAAAATAGCTTTTCATGGTAGCTATCTTTAGTTCGCTTTAAATTAACTTTTTTTTACCGACATGACCGTATTTACAAAATTTTAAAGCCAAACAGAATTATATTTTTACTGTTTACGATTGTAAACGTTATATGCGAATGCGCATAATACTTATTAAACAAAGTTAGCATTTAAAATTTTAGCCTGGGGCAAGTATTGGTCGCAAATCGAACAAAATATGAAACTTCGCGCACAAATAAACCGTATTTCTCAACTTACCGCCATCTTAAAAACAGTCTCTTTGGAACACTAGCTCACCTTTTGGCGGAATTTCTCCCTGTGGCAAACACTTTCATAATAAATCTCGTTTTGTACCCAACATGATTAGAATAAATGTAATCATCACTTACATACACAACACACACACATGCATTGCTTACGCGGGATTCCAACTCGTAACCTTGTGTTTAGAAGGCGACTTAGATATCTCGATCTACGGAGGTTGCCTTTATATCCAAAATAGAGTAATATTTACAGTTTAAAATAATTATAGGACGGTCATACAGAAGCTACTCAACAAATTCCCAGCTTATTTATTTGCAAGGATGTCGGACCGTCAAACAATTTTTGGGCGAAACGGTGTGGGATACACGTATAGAGTACTTAATAATAAAGAGGAGAAATAGCCGCTTATACAGAGAACTCAAGCCGCAGACGCCAGCAAAATGGTGTCGCTAGTCGCAAAATTTTGGACCGCCGCTCGCCAATCAGCCTGTGGTTGCCTACTCGTCAACTGGCAGCCTAGCCAATAGGGAACATTTCGCATCATGCAGTAGCCAATCAGTAACATGGTCCGATTTCAGAGCCTTGCGAAGCCAATCAGAGAATGCGGACGCACACATCAAAGGATATACCACACACATTTATGTTTCTGTTTACTTATGTACTCTGAGACATCAAATCGTAGAAGATAATGTCGAAAAATAAAGAATTATTCAAGACATCTAAAGGAGAATAAGAAAGAGCCCTTGGGGAACTTCGTGACGAAAAATAAAATAAAGATTCAAGGGGGCTGGTAAAAAAATCTTTGTAAACAAGTTAGAACGTAACCCCTACATGATGAACCTATTAAGACAAGGGAAAATAATAATTTATGATCAAAATAATGAACAAGCGTTAGTTACATCTCTCCTGCCAAGTTAGTTGCCAGACACCCGCACTAACATCTGAATACACAAGACACAAGGGATGAATTGGATAGAATCATGAAATAAGCGAGCAATAAGAAGGCACCAGGACATGATGCAATCACTCCAGAGATTCTGAAGAGAGTCTATTCACGGATATGTCATGATATTCTATCTTTAATTAATGAATTCCTGGCTCAATGATGTTTTCCATATATATGGAAACATGGACTTCTCAAAATTCTGTATAAAGTTGGTGACAAAGACCCCAGAAAAGCAAAATCATTCAGAACAAAAACACTTGCCCTAGGAAACGTTTTGGATATAAGAATGTTGCCCTTCGTAGAGGCTACACAATGTGGCTTTCGAAAAGGAATAAGGACTGAAAGAATAGTTACGTACGTTGTCAGCAAAATTAAAACAACGGAGGAAACACATGTCCTTGGTATGTCCTTGGATATTAAGGGAGCATCTGATAATGCTTGGTGACCAGAGGTGCTCTGGCAAATCAAGAAAAAGTAGTGTTCCAGAAATCTATACGGCTTGATACGGTCTTTCTTCGAAGAGAGAGTAAGTATGCATGAGGATTATGGTGTCTACATACAGAAACGAATGTCAAAGGGGTGTCCACAGGTATCAGTCCTTGGACCACTCGTGTGGAATACACTTTTT
Source organism: Clitarchus hookeri (assembly GCA_002778355.1). Lineage (NCBI taxonomy): Eukaryota > Metazoa > Arthropoda > Insecta > Phasmatodea > Phasmatidae > Clitarchus > Clitarchus hookeri. The sequence continues at coordinate 483,748 of NQII01001426.1, forward strand.
GACACACTGCTTCAAGTAAATCTTCCATAAGGATGTGGAATATTTGGGTATGCAGATGATGCACTGATTGTAATCCCAACATGGAACACAAGAGAACTTGAGGCAAAATCGTAATAAATTCTAAGGGTGGTAGAGGAATGGGGAAATATAGTGAAACTTGAGTTTTCAGTAGAAAAAAAACTAATGCTGTAGTTATGAAATATAGTCTGCAAAGATCCAAAATCATAAGATTTGAGAGAAGACCTGTTAAATTGACAAAAGAAAGTCAAGTATCGTAGGGTTACACTTGATTGTAAGCTCCGATATCAAAACCACATTGCATACCTCGTGGATAAAGCAGTGAGTCTCTTTACCAAGATTAGCGTAATGTCTACAGCACTTTGGCACTTGGGTTTCATGACTCTACAAAGGTGTATTCTTAGGAATGGCGTTATATGGAATATCTGTTTGGTATCCCAATGCCAGATTGATAAATACAAAGAGACTATTACTTAAATCCCAAAGATCAGTCTTACTAGCAATGACAAAGGCATTTATAACGACTTCTACCGAGGCCCTGCAAGTAATTGCAGGAGAAATTCTACTGGACGTCTTACCAGAAAAAAGATGCTCACTGCTGGGAGAAACGAATGGCAGATCAGCATCTTTAGCAATAAAAAAGGAGAAGAGAGAAGCGTCCCTAGAAATTTGGCAGGGGAGAGGGGATAGTTCGGAGAAAGGGAGTGTCAATTATAGCTAGGGCCACCTATTTTTCGCGAAAACGTTTACGATTTACACAGAGACTGTGCTTCAATATCCACCATTCACAGTTGCAGCCTTCCTCTGGCTATTGGCCGTCTGTATTCTTATGATCACTGAATGCTGTATGAGTGGGCCAATCAGAATTAAGTTTCTTCGAGACTGACCATCCGTGATTCGCGGGCAGACAGATAAGGCGCATAACAATTCGAATGATCCAATCGTGAAAGTATTTCTGAACTAAAACGTTTTGGGACACATCTTTTCCTGAAATCTTTTCACAAAAAACTTATAGCATTTTTCCAGATGTTAAAGAAAAATGCCCCTCGCTCTGATGAACTGAAGATAACACATATGACGACCCAGCAATGCACAAGGAACTGATGGAATGAAGTAACAAAGACTAAGACGATATAACAAGGAAACGAACCAGATATTATGCAGTAAATAGCAATGAAAACGGAATATGATTTAGACAAGATTCATGACTAAATGACCAACTACAAGAGGAGGGGGGTCGAAAAGATGTTCGGAGTCTTTCCTCTCCGCTGGATGTCGTTTCAGACGGATTAAATTGGATGTAGAATATCGGTTAATTAGTCAAGTAGTTAGTGTTGCAATATAATGGAATAGAGAAAAATAGAATAGATTCCGGGAAGTGTGGGGAACTGGGTGGATGGCAGGTTAACCGCGCCACACCTCTACTCCAGACTACCTGCATGTAGATGTAATAAAATGAAATCAATGAGGTGAAAAAAAATTGCGTGGTGCCGATGGCAGGTCAAAAGAAATAAGAGGGAAATTAACAGGAAAATGAAAGAAATTATTATACCCCCACATTAACCAGAAAGGGCACACATGCAGTGGTGATAAGAAAACATATTCGGTCTATGAATGGCCACGTAAAATATCTACACTCTGTTACAGGTGAATGGTGGTACAATTAATGTATTAGACACTTTTTACGCAGCTACTGAATATAAACGATATTATTAAAAGAATAAAACCATAAAAAAAATTACCCACAGTTATGGAGAACTACCTTGCTCGAAAAAAAGGTAGTTATAAATTAGTTTCCATTTGCACATGACGTCAACCCCTCCCCTTTTTTTCGTCATACAATAGTTGAGCGCAATTTTTCTCCTCAATATCAGACGTCCCAAATTAATTTTTACACTATTTGAACATGAATAACAGCAAAACTATTAAAGACAATCGGATGGGATTGCTTGGATTTGATGCTGTAATTACAACGTCGGGTGTGTGTAAATGATAATAACAGTTGCAAATTTTCAAAATATCCGCAATCAGGAGCAAGACATCGTCTGCAACGCTGTAGAACAGGACGACAAAAATTGTTATGCTTTCTATGATAACTAGTGACAGGTTTTTAAGACCCTGAAGGCCAGCACAGCCTCCATCCTCCCGCAGTAACAGGTGATTGTCGCGAAAATATTAAATTTATGGTTATGCTAAACTTCAATATTCTACGTCCACAACCACAACTTCCTTTGGTTATTGGCCAGGTGTCTACGTGAGAAGACATACTCTTATTTGACAGGGCCAATCGTAATAAAGTACTCCTATACTGAACTTCCATGATTCACGGACAGACACTTGAGGCACATGACATTTAAAATCGTCCAACCACGAAAGTGCATATGAACAAAAGTGTTTTAGAATACAACTGGTCTTGAAATCTTTTCGCGAAACACGCCCGTCCCTATTGATAACGGATGCTCGGGCAGTTGCAATCGCGTCTCTCGTGGTATACAGTCCCCACAGATAAAAATCTAACGGCGTGGAATTTAGAGATCAGACTGGAAGATTCGGCAGAGATTCAGGTTTCCATTCGGAAGAGATTACTTTGTACTTCCAGCAGGCCAAGATGTCACAGGTGGTGTAAAAATGTGGTACCCTTCTTACTACTATATTGGTGACATAATTTAAACCACGACAACAGACATACAAATAGGCCTACTGGAGAATTCCTGCGTCTATAAACAAAAGTGATAACGCATCAAGTGTTCTCATTCACGTTATACGTAATGTTTAACTAAGGTGATGAGGAAACGAACGCATCCAAATGCACAATATTCCACACATTCCTACATCAACATCCCCGCTTAGTCTGTCCTCCGATAGCTGACTTGATGGCCAGTTCTGCCGGCGCGGGTGGGAGCCTATGAGCCATGCTTTGTACGTGTACCTCGTTTCAATTAAACGGTCATTATAAATGGCAGAGGCCCTTACCTTGGCCGGTTGAAGTACACTTCCGAATGGGCTGTCATTGTAAAGGTAGATGGACAGAGGCTGTATTCGACGTTCGTCTGAATGCGTAATCTGTATCTGAATTTCGTCGTACCTGTTTCAGCTGGAACCTCAGGTGGTGATAGTATGATGGATGGATAGTTGCATTTCTTTCTAATTGCTCCGTGGTTGAGGTATGAGATCGATTCATTGTAATTAATTTTGTCGTTGCCCATCCGGCCTACCCACGTCTCAACAAATGTTTCACCCAGGAACAGCTGTATATCTCGATGGTAACGTGGCATTGCACTGTCCTGCTGGAAAAAGCCATCGTCATCTGGGTAGAGTTGGTGAACAGCTGGCACAGTGTTTTCCTGCAACATGGCATGGTAACTTTCACCTGTCACCGTTCCGTCAAAGAAGAATGGCCCCACGAGTCCTCTGGCAGACAAACCTCACCAAACTGTCAACCCAGGAAGTTTAACTGCCTGCTCTACCCCGATACGGCGATTTTCAAAGGCCCAGTACACACAGTTGTGGTGGTTGACAGTTACATTCTATTTTAAGGCAGCCTCGTCGGAACAAACTATCACGTCAGTAAAATGAGCGTTGCCAATGCAAATGTTCCCAATCCACTGACAAAATTTCGACACAGCCCCCACACTTCCTTCGTTCGTTGTCATTTTATTCCTGCCACACTGTCCTTTCTTCACATCACACACAGTTTTGTCCCTCTCAAACATATCACGTAATCGTGTCATTGCTGCGTGTGACGGTGGCGCAATATATAATTCTGCCTTCATCATCTCTGCATCTCAATCATGTTCTCGCATTTCAAGAAACCACTTAAGAGGAATCACTGGTAAAAGGTTTTAAGCGCCACAAGTTCACATCTGGCCATAAGAAACCAGATCAAAGCGGCCCTCCCAGGCTGCGATATGCATTTTCGGGCAGCTGAATTTTTCTTAAACTACATATGTAACAGTAGGGTATTATTACACGCTATGAAAGCCAATGGATTAAACTAGAGATGCCACTTTGTACTTTTTTCCTTTCCCTAGTATTCGTGCTGGAACTCCCTAAAAAGGCTGTTTTTAGCCGTTTTTGCCGTTATTTTGCTCTTTGAATATATCTGAGAGAATAAAAGTAAAAAGCGGTGGCTGTATATAATAGGTATCTGTATTTCCTGGAAAAAAATCGCATTCCCAGACCAGATGCTTGGTGTAGTGTACTAGTGGGGCGAGCTAATTAACGGAATTGGCAACTTCCTTCGGACCTCCTCCATATCACACATCCATACTGGCGCATACGTTTGACGCTTCTAACATAGTATTTTGTATGCAGTGCCCGTAGACTCTTGGCAACATACAAAATTAAGTGAACGGTTCGGTCATTACGTGGGGTTATTTTTATATCTACGTTACTGCAAATACTCCTCAGTAGTATCAGTTTGTTTTCCCTCAGCCAATATTAGTAAAAAAAAAGAATCTTGACTCAAATATTGGATGTAGTGACGATATATGAGTTGGGAACATCGCACGGCTGTGTCCAGAGGGTAAGTCGGTGTGACCTGCTGATTACAGTTAACGTATTTCCGAACCGCCTGAGTACTGAAACGGCATGAGTTACAGCGGTGATTTGCGTTGGAACCATCCGACCTCCAACGGTCCATCCATGGCCATTGGTGACACGATCTTTTGGCGACGAGGAAATTGTGGAGCCCACAGTAAGCTTTTCGCGGCCATGTCGTTACTCAGCTATACAGTGGCGGGGCCGTGTAGGTGTACTATGATCCTGCCCCGGAGGCTGTGCTCTCTCTGCCACGTAGGCGAAGCCACACGCAAGTTGCCGCTTCGCACGATCTCAAGACCTCGAAGACACTCGAAAACCAACAAACAAGAGGCTTCAAGGCCTCCACAATCCGAACAATACCAAGCGTCACGGGTAGTTTTGCCCTCTCTCGGGCGATAATTGGGAATCTCCACACGATTACGTGTTATTTTACAGCCTGATAAAAAAAAATTACCCTTCCTCCGCCGCCTTCCGCAATTTCCACCCCGCTAGTATATCTTTTCACCTTCTTGCACAGACTGTCAAAGAATGTTTCACATTGAATATTTCAACACCAGTAAAATAGTTTCGTAAGTCGAGTTATTGGATTTCTTGCTGTAATATCTGCACAATTGTGTTGAAACCCTACTTCCACAGTATGCTGTTATTGTATACATTTCACTTTTAAATAGTCATTTTTAGTCTTTAATTAAAATAATTTATTAACTTAATGCACTATATATGCGTATCCCTAACAATTGTGGTTTTCTATTTACGACTGTATTTTAGTAGGGGTGCGACTCTTTCTTTTCCTCCCTGGCAGGGAAAAGCCACCCCGCATGCCTGTCGCCACGGGTTTTCTCCCGTGATCTCGTGGGATTACATGGCCATCATCGGGATTAGCTCCCAGTTCAATCCGATGGAAGCACCAGGTTGCGAACGCTGGCTTGCAGTTTCTTAACCACACAGTAGGCTGAACGAGCAACGATGTATGCATGACCCATACTAAGGCTAATTCAATTCATGTTAGGAACAAAACGAGTTTTCTTATGGGAGAGTTTGGCATAGAGAAAATTTCCCCCGTTAGGTGCGCAGTGTTCCAAACAGGTCACTTTTACTTAAAATTTAAAGCTACGTAAATAATAAAAAAGGAAAATTTTACTTTTTTAAGGAGTTATTTTATATTTTATTTATGATTATTGCAATTATTTTGTTTTTTAACGTGTAAAATAGAGAGAATCCGGTACATATTCGACAATAGCGCTTACCTAGTGGCGAAAAATTCTAGTTGCCAAACTAAAAGTATTGAGTTTCCCAACCTGAGTAAAATAGACCTTATCTATACCTGCATGAGTAGTTAGAGCGTATAGGCCTTTGGCTTTGCACGCGCCTGTCCCTTCCCTTCCTAGGTAACATAGGTTGCGCCATACCTGCGATACCAAAAACCAATTAAAAAACTAGAGTCTTTATCGCAACTACCACGTCCACCGTATGAACGTGACGACCTAGCCATTCACTGAGGATCTTTTGAGACTAGGGGACTGAGTGAGTGGAGAGATTTGGGCGGCTCTTAACAGCGGGGTCTTGAGAGCCGATGACGATGAAACGAAATGAGCATAGAGCAGCGCTGGAATGCAAGGGCGGGGAAAACGGGAGATCCCCGAGGAGACCCTCCGACCAGTGGCGTCGTCCGGCACGATTCCCACTGCGAAAATCCGGGGGCCGCCCCGCCGGGAATCGAACCCGGTCTGCCTTGGTGGGAGGCGAGCAGTCTAACCACTACACCACCGTGGCTCCGACTGGTTATCGTGGTTTAACGTGACGGGAGTGGAGAGGAATTGAGTAAACCATCTTGCCGAACTTGAAGATGGCCGGCTCTGGGCTCAACTTCCGTAAAGTGAGATAACTTCGTAAGCCCATTAGGCGCGTGGGAGCCAGACCCTTTGACGCGCTGCTTTTAAAATGTTGAAACGATATATCCTCAAAGCCGCCCCGCGCTAAGTAGAGCGGGCTAATGAGCAACTCAGCTACACCGATTCACCAGCTTAAACNCCTTTGACGCGCTGCTTTTAAAATGTTGAAACGATATATCCTCAAAGCCGCCCCGCGCTAAGTAGAGCGGGCTAATGAGCAACTCAGCTNGCTTTTAAAATGTTGAAACGATATATCCTCAAAGCCGCCCCGCGCTAAGTAGAGCGGGCTAATGAGCAACTCAGCTACACCGATTCACCAGCTTAAACAAATAATTTGTTTCAAAACTCTGAGGTTAATTTCTAAACAAACATGACGGCCTTAATTACTTTCCATCGCCAAGGAGCTTAGTCTAATGATTAGGAAATTGATAAGGTCAATTTAGAAGTGAACTGACTTTTTCCTGAAGCGGGGCTCAAAATCGGTTTAGGAAAAAATAACTTGAAGCGGAATCTTGTGTGGATCGAACTGACAACTTGCACAATGCAAATATTGCTGCGGGATCACTTTATATGCTCGGTTTTGAAAATGTAAGATTAAGAAGGACAAAGGGATAAAAAAAAAACAGACATATCTCGTTCTTGGTTAATCGAGGCAATCATTTCAAACAGGTGCGGGGTCCACAAAAATAAAAAAATGAAGTTTATGGCACCACTGAATGTATTTTTACCTCCTCTGTTCGTTTCATATTTCCAAAGACCTCAGACACTCTAAAATCTAATTTGAAAATAATATACCAGTTCTGAAGGGACCCTTGACTTTAAGCGTTTCAAATCAATTTGTAACAATGAGATTCTAATTGTATGCNATATACCAGTTCTGAAGGGACCCTTGACTTTAAGCGTTTCAAATCAATTTGTAACAATGAGATTCTAATTGTATGTGTCCAATTTCTGCATGTTTGCGACACATCTCATAAAAAAGTGTTTTCTTTAATTTTTTAGGTTGCCTATAGTTAGGTACAACAAATGGGGTGTTCGGACAAAACACAACTAGGAATTTTAAAATTTTTCCTTCCGGCTCACATGTATCGTTCCGCCAAATGTATACGTTAAAATTGCCATAAACATTTTTTCTGCAGATTTTGAACAAATTTAGACCTAATTGTTAAGGCAGTTTAAATTAAATTAACATTAAAACATGAGTAACATAATCAAAATTAACCATTTGCTCCAATGTTGTCACATTGCATTTTAATTCATAAATTAAATTTTTTTTGCATAGTTAATCACGTGTATCGCATTCGCCTGGAGTTATTTCGGGAAACCATTGAAAGCGGAAATCAGGATGGCCGCTGCCGGAATTTGAACCCAGGTCCTCCCAAATGCGAGTCCGAAATTTAAACTCTCTGCCACCTCGCCCAGTCAGCGTTCTCGTCGCACTGCGTGTATCTATGAGACTTACAGCTGTGAGCTTATTATTTTATTGATGGAAAATATCTAGGAAAGTTCAATGCATGCCCTTGACGCATTTTGTATGTATCTTACGTGTATATGTTGACACACAATATTTGAAATGGTGTTTTTTTTTAGCCATTTTGGAGTACTCATAAATGGTGTTTCTGATGTGCATGACGTCTTAAAAGCACTCAACAGCCCTCGTCTGAAGTGCGTGTTCTTTTGGTACAACAGAACATTGGAAGTACGTTTAATAGTTACACAAAAGAGGTGTTAGAATCACACTGTGACGCAGTTCAAGTGCCAGGTAGGCGGGAGCAGTTACGCAATCAGGCTTGTTTAGCGTGTCAAGGTCTGTAGATTAGATGCTTGGGTGCCGTTTAGAGTTGCATTGCTTGTAGTCCGCAGTAAATGACTAATTATCCTTGCAATTTCGCTGAATTTGTAGTCGTCTTTACCCCCAAAATACGTTTGCGAACTTGTTTCCTTTGGTATTAGTGACTGCGGCGACGTCAATTACGAGTTGTGCACTAAGTACTGCCAAACTACTGTTGCCTTCAAACTAACCGTCATCTGTGTAGAGAGCGTTCTTTGTACGTAGAAGGATGGTGACGTCGTGTTTTGTGGGTTGATTGCTGCACCTACTGGTGAAGGTCTTTTTCCAGTTGACAAATTCTTTTAACAAAATGGTCGTGTGAGCTGATTTTGTCTGCAAAGCTAATTACTACGTTCTATGCTCCTGTCAACGAATAAGCGTACAAATTACTGGAAGACAGAGGACATCAAATCACTTTTGTTACTGACTCGTTGCTTATGCCAGGAGACAGCAACAAACCAACACTGCTCCAAAAAATCATCAACACAAGAGTGCGACGGGTCATAGAAGTCTTAAAATGCGTGTCATCACAATAATATTTTACACAGAATATCACTGACGAGTTTACAGAATATGTGTGTTTTCGTCACAGAACTACTGTCAGGTAAAAATCTCACGACTTTAATATTTCGATTAGGATGCTNGTCAGGTAAAAATCTCACGACTTTAATATTTCGATTAGGATGCTTCGTCTTGAAAAACTTGGTAAATGTATTAAATTTTAGTTCTAGAACTCTTGGATTTCGACGTGTGTAATCTCTCTTTCGCTGTCAGTCTTTCGCTTAACATTACACCACATTTGTAAAGAGGCAATAAAATAATCCTTGACGAATGGATTTAGCTAAGATGGCTCGTAGTTAACTAGTGTTAGGTGTACTGACTGAAGTAAGTGCAGCGTTCAATACCAAGGTTAGCACGGTTCTGTATTCCTAAGTGAAGGTCGCATATGTGACAGTTTGCACCCAAACTGCGTCATGACTCCTTAGAGGGCGTCAAGTCTGTCACACGAGTAGTTCCTGCGACAGCTTTTTTTTCTTGCCAATTTTGTTGCATAAAACAAGCATTTGCAATGTATCTTATGGTTGTATCTACACCAAACTCTAAAACGCTATTAACCATGTTTTTAAAAAGTATAATTTGACGTGCATTCGAGAGCTTGTCTATATGTGCATGTAGCACTTAAACATCCAATAATTTTAATTCATGCTTTGACTACAAGGAACGATTTTTGGTGTTTTCTGAACTTTTGTGAATGAGACAACATAACAAATATCTCGATTATTATTTATGTTAGTTTGTAAACCACATTCACGGTTTTCATTATGACGGATATTTGTTTAAAAAATTATTATCTTTGGTATCGACGTATTGGATTTTTGGTATTGGATACGAACTAGCACTCATTTCCTTTACTGCACTGACGATCTTTGAAGCTGAACTGCTTTAATGTGGGAATGGAAACAAACATTTATCTTTTTAAAAAAAAAATAGTTTGTACTAAGGTAAATATAGTAGTAATGACATTAGTAATTGGCGGTTTAAAAGTAAAATGTAAAATATGATCTTTAAAGATTCATTGTAGAGTTGTGATGCGAGCCATGATGCATAGAGCATACGCAATGGACTAGAGTTTCAATTAATGAGGCCGACGTGTAGAATGGCAGTAGTGTGGGGTAGTCAAGTACCAATGTCCAGGCAATGCCATTGCCACGTGTCTAGGATGCGTGAACTGAATTATTTCCGCAATTTATAATTACCCATGGCCAATATATGCTTGTTGTGTCTATTTGTCAGTGAGAAAATATTAAAAATTTTTGTGCATCTATTATCTACTACCGCAGGTGCAAATTCCAAAAAAGATGCGTATTCCTATTTGAGCATGTAAATAGTCCATAGCAAAATTTTTGCATTAAAATAACAAAGTAAATTTATTCATTTAAATAAATCAATTTGTAAATATACCCCGGAAACACCGACGGCGTAATTATGTAAAATAGTAATAATATTTATTTAGTGAGGTTATCACTGGCACTTTTACCTTAAGGTTGTTCAAAAGTCTGAGATTATTTTTTTCATATTTAGTATAGTACAAATATGTGCGTTGTGATATGAAATAACTGTCTGAAAAAATAAGACAGTGGTAAAAAATTACTTTCCCAAAACTAATAAAAAAAACACAAATATTTTTTATTTATATTTTTACCTACAAATTTTTAATTTTAAAAATTTATTTGCAAAGTTACTGCTAAAAATAATCGTCCATTTCATTAGAATAGCATTAAATATTTTCTTGGAAAATATTTATGCTGTTCACCCGTATTTCAATTTTAGAATTTAAAAAACACATTAGCTAAAACTAAATTTCATTTTTAAATAATTTTTTTTAAATTTGCGAGGGTAAAATGTTGAAATTAAAATTTCTATATTTACGGTGAAAAACATTAGGAATGTTATTATTCAAATGAGTTTGTATTTCCTCCAAATTACCATTTCATCGCGCCAAGAAGCAATGAAATAGTCAAAAAGTTTAGAAAACAAATGTGTTGAATGTTGATTAGCTTTAACGGGAGAGGATAAATACGAAAACAACATGAGGCTGGTTTCAATAACGGCGAAGGATAAACGCATTAGTCTCCTGCCTACCACGTGCGCTCTAGCTACGCGGTGTTGTTCACCCAAGAGTTATTCACCTCCTGCGCTAATTCCTCAGCAGTTGCCGCTTGCAAATTAAATTCCACGCCGCGTCGTGCTGCGTCACCAAGGTGGCGGTGGGGGGAGGGCAGCGCGCTTTCTGGGTTAATGACGAACGTTTCCTTCGCAGCACGGTGTTCATTCCGCACCCCCTCGCCTGCACTTAACTGCGCGGAGTCTATCACAAAACGGCGGACAAAGTCATTGTTAGTGTTAGCCGAGGTAGCCGGTGTTTTACGACTATCACACTCGTTTTTACCTCACAATATTTACCTTGCAAAATTTTTAGCAGAATCAATATTGTGACGTAGTTATGAGTTCGTAGTTGAGTCGTTACGTCTGTACTGTAGTGTAAGGTCAATAGATAAAATATAGTTGGGTATAGGAGTATTCTAGAAAAACCAATAATCCAATATAACGGGAGAAGGTTCCCCGCAAGGCGGTCGTCTATCTGGAGATCACTGGTAGGTGGGTTTTCTCGGGGACCTCCCGTTTCCCCCGCCCTTTCATACCGGTGTTGCCCCATACTCACCTAAGTCACCTTCACCGGCTCTCAAGACCTCGCTGTTAAGAGCGGTCCAAATATCTTCGCTCACTATCTGGAGGCTAAGAAGCGCGGGAGCGATAAGGGCGTCACTGTCACGCACATCAAGTGAGCTATCGCCGCTACGCGCCAAGGCTCTGAACTGGAGTGCACTGTTCTCGTTGTATTGCGTGTACCTATTGTACTTTCATCGGTGACCATATAATTTTATTTGCGGTAAGTTGGTAGGAAGGTTTAATTCAGGCTTTCTTCGTAGTTTCTCTTATGCCAGGGTAGTAAGCTTTAAGATACAGACGTCTTTTAACAAACCTGGAGGGTTCGAGAATAATATTTATGGTGTGCGACATTTTAAAAGTACCATTCAGTACTCGCCCTTAGGTAAAAATATTGGGGACACTGCAAAAAACGCGTTTTTCAAACATGCTGCACCGCAGTTATAGCGTCACGTAGGCGATGGCCCAGGGCGCCGACTCATAAGGGCGCTCCAAACAGATTTGTTTCAATAAACTTCTTCACATTCAAGATATTTTTAATTCTGAAAAAGTGGGTGTATGGAGTACACAGTTAGAAAACGTAAAACGCATAATTTTAATATTTTGTATTACGAGCATTTTATTCCGGCTATGAGCCACTTTATTTCTGTTTCACTTAATATTACCTCTTCAAAATAAAAATAATAATACATCTTATACGCGGAGAACAATAAATTCAATATAACGACATTCACTCACTCTTAACAGTAAGAACGCAAGTTCAGTTAGCAATGATAGTATAGTTACGCTACATTATATACCACGTGTTAATTTGAAAATAAGCTATTGCAGGAAAATCCCCGCACTCGGGCGCTTCGGGGAACCCGCCATCTTTACTGGTCCCGTAGGACGAGGGTGAGACGATGTATGAAGAGTATGCGAAGTTAGGGGAGCGTCAAAAAGCCATCCGCACAGGCCTATCTGGTTGGAAAATTTATTTTGGGCCAACCCCGGGTAATACGTCTGTATTCGTGGATGTACGCTTTGTCTTCATACTCCGTTACTGTACACCGATTATCTGCTTTTGAACCGTAATTATTTCGAAGATATTTCAAGTAAATTATTTCCCTTCTACAAAAAAAAAACTACCTTTCCTTTACTAGTCTACGAAAACATTGCAGATGTTTAACACTAGAGTGCTCCTGGCATAATATCGCGTCACCTTAAGGGAGTATGAGTGGAGGGGAGATATTTGAGCGGCTCTTAACAGCGGGGTTTTGAGAGCTGCTGTCACCTTAAGGTGGCCGTCTGGGTAGGCCGCCGAACGGTGGGCTGAACTCCAGCAGGAAAAGTTTTATTAAAAAACCGTCCACCGTATCTGAGTGATGTCTGCTTACGCGTCTGTATGCGTTTTTCAGTTCCTCCATTTCTCTCTAATGCATGTTTTTGTGATAGTGAAAATGACTCAAACGGTGTTTTTCAAGGTCATTTTTACGTATGAACATTCCGCTATAAAACATTAAAAAAAGGAATAGGGACGTGCATCAAACCTTAATTTTTGTATTATCACGTCATACATTAGTAACTGGGTCTCCGCTGAAAGTCTCATAGAGGCGCGTTATCGACGGAAATACTGCACGCCTGTTCAGTGCTATGCGCGTAGAGGCGATGGGAGAGTTGATGCGCATGTCTCGGTCGCCCCTAGCGCTCCCACGCTTCTAGGTCTCAGACGTCCGAAATCCCTTCAACCAGGCGACCCCCTTAAGGGCTCGGAACGGAACAGACCTACGTCCGCGCACTTGATCGGACCGCATCGTCCTCTTTCCGCCCTACTCCCTACACGTCCGTCAGTCGATAGCTTACAACACAAGTAGACTTGTGTAAAAAAAATTAACAGTTCTTCTGACGAAAAATATATCGCAGTTGCGTGTGATGAGATACAGAATGAACTGCCTAGATTACGGGTTCATGGTGTCTTGTTGAAGAGAGATAGACAAGTATGGCGAATTCGCTGATCTTTTCCCCGATTCGCTTCAGGACAAACAATAGTTTTTGTTAGTATTTCCAAATGTCAAGTGATAAGTTTTTTGAGTTAGTGAAAATGCTACAATTACACAAACGAGACACACGTTTCAGGAAAGCAGTTTCACCTGAACGGCGTTTAGCTGTTACGCTCAAGTAAGTACATGTATATATGTAATTTTAACCAGGTGAAAATAAAATATAATTTAATTATCTTGTTAAAAAAAGTAATGTATCAAAATATGTGAAGTAAAATGCAGTGCTTTAAGAAATCCTAATTAAATAATATTAATATAATACTGCATTTAGTATGTGGGTGTCTAATCTGTTGAACCATTTGCTATACTATTACAGGCTATCTACAGTCATATTGAATAAGTTGGTGCAGTCGAGTATAAAATGAACTAAGCATAAGGGTAACTTTCAAAGAATAGTTAACTACTGTGTTGTTCAAGGACAGAAACTTTCAATGCATCGTGGTTCGATTAGTGTTGAAATGCTGAGCGAAGAGCTGGGGCCTCTCCAAAATATTGCGAATGTTCTCCGTAGTGGTCAGGTTGCAAATTGTGTTTAACCTCCTCTAGTTCTTAGTTTGCAAATTGTGTTTATCCTCTTGTAGCTCTTGAGGTGGAAGTAGTGTATATATCGGTATATGTTTGTATGTTACAGTATTTTTATTATTTTATCTGTGTCTATTAATGAAAAAAAAAATTATCGATTTAACCTGATTTTCGCATTTTCATATATTTATATAAATATGTTATGTTTAATATCTGAGAGTTGTTTAATAAGTTCACTCG